>CAMZMU010000034.1:61495306-61929996 GCA_947311845.1 Poa pratensis | reverse complement strand
GCATGTTGAGTTTTTTGCAAGTTGGATCTGTACTATGTTCTAGTGTCCTTCGAGCCTTAATTAGTACTACTGTTTTGAAGAACCTATTTCATATATTGTCATGGCTGTTATTGAATACCCAATCTACTTCGCCACACCTGTGCCTCTATGATTCCTACCTACGGTTCTGTTCGATATTCTATTATCGCTCTGTGGTTAATGTCAGTTCGACTTGGTCAGAGTTTGCTTTATTGCTTAATTCATGTTTCAGTAAAAGATTTTGCTTCATTCACTGTTTAGCCACCCAAATACATGATAGATCGAAAGCACAATGGGCGTCAATTTGAGCAACTGCAAATGCAAGGCAGCGGGACACTCCAAGCGTGGCAGGCATGTACGGGGTACTTTGATAAGCTGGGATAGTGAAGAAGATTAGTGGAAGACGGGACCGTTGTATACTTCACATGAGAGGCACTAGGCCAACAAGTGAATAGTTGGGATCCATTGTAAAGAGAAGCCATTTGTTGGGCTACGTCCGCAGATGTTGCGGAGATTTAGTTTTCTCCTCTCATGTTTCTAGCCTCCAGCATCTGGTTGTGAAGGACCAACATTTGCGGTCTATTGGATGACTCCAACAGACGACGCATCGAGTCCGCGCGCGTTGTAGAATGCAGTTAACCTGGTGTTAGTAGTTAACAACAACCAGTTCGAGTAAAATGTAGTATTTTCTCTTTTCTCCTCTCTCGTGCCAAAAGTATGTTGCGGAGATTTGGTTTTCTGCTCTCATGTTTCGTCTCCAGTATCTGGTTGTGGAAGGACCAACATTTAAGGTCTATTGGATGACTTCATAGGTGATGCATCGAGTCCGCGCGCGTTGTTTCTGTCCATGCGATCGAAAATAGTGCTTGTGCAGTATCTGCAGCAGGATTTTGCTTGCTTGGAGTAAAATGCAGTTAACTGGTGTTAGCAGTTAACAACAACCAGTTCGCGTAAAATGCAGTATTTTCTCACTTCTCATCTCTTTTCTCTCTCTCTTGTGCCAAACGTATTTGTGCTCTAGGCTGGAGAGGACATTTAAATTCATGCAGTGCAACAAAAATCTGTGTCAGACAGGTTTATGTACAAACAGTTGAGCAGATAAGTTTTACCGGTACTTTTGTGGTTGGGCTTTTTTTTGCGAAATACAGTACAAACGTAGACGTTCCACATTACACGTGTACACACTCACCACTATGAAACAGCACACTCTATCCCTATTAGCACTCCGAGAGACGGAGTCGGCGAGCGAGTCGTGAGTTTGACGAAGTCACCTCACGCGTTTCGCTGTCGACGAAAATATCGCTCCCACTGAAAAATATTTTCCGTCTAATGAGAAACACCAGTGTCAAATCCGGATTTGAATCTCTGGTGGGCTAGAAGTACAACCACCCTTCAAACCATCCTACCGCAGGCAGGTTTTATTGGCCTATTTTTTTCAAAAAGCTAGTGTGATACATCAGATGTTTAGACGGGACAGATAGCTAGTACTGTGACTGATAGTCAATTAATCAAGATGGCTCTTGTAACAAAATGTTTGACAATCGTTTTAATTGACGCTAATATATGTGATTTGTCACATGGTTTGGGAGTCGTTGATAGCAAATCATAGTACTTTAGTGGCTTTATTGGTTCTTATTAACAGAAGCATCTGCTTGTAGGTCCGGGTTGGGGTGAGGGATCTGAGGATTGGCGTAGCGTGCCGGAGAAGAGCAGGATCGCTGTCTGGGGAGAGGATCACTCTGTGGACGTGCCGTGCCGGGAAGAGCTGGTGTTGCGCCGGCGACGTGCTGCTGCTGCTTCAGGCGTTGGCGCTGGGCTAGGGTACAGTAGGGACCTTGGCTGGAGTTTTGTGAGGTTGCAGGAAACAGGGCTGGTGACGAGGTGCCTAGGCGAGGAGAAGCAGGGACAACTCTGGCAAGGGACCGTTTAACTCAACCCACACTGTGCCTTCGGTATTGGAAGGCGCCCTCAGATCTACGTCTTCTCTCTGTTTCCCCGTGTTCACTCTGCTCGCCGTCGCTTCTGTCCCCGCCGGCGCCTCCGCCGTAGCCTCCCATACAGCTTCCGTCCCGCCTCCCGTTCCCTGTACCCGTGACCCTCTCTCCACTCCGGCGGCGTGCTCTCCATTACCAGCGCCTGCTACTGAATCTGCCTCCCCGGTCGCTCGTCCGTTCCTCTCCCGTACGCACGCGCGCAGGCGAGAGGCACCCTCCGGGGACGGCCGCGGATCCATCGAAAGAAGCACCGCCGAGAGGGGCAAGGTAAACCCCATCTCCTTCTCATTTTTCCTCTTCTCTCTATATTTCCCATAGTTTTAACGGATAATTATCTTTGAACCCTAGGTTTGTGAGATGAAATTTATCTGAAGCTGGATTCAGGAGTATCAGAGTGAAGATGGAATCAATCTTCAGGAATGAAGTAACAGAATCGCTGGAGGTGCAGGCAGCAAGAGCCCCAGACAACGATTCATTCTTTGCTCGAGAGGTAGCGACAACAAGCAGGACAAGAACAGATTTGTCTTTATGAAAGGATATTTGTTCAAACATGTGCAAAGACATCTATGCAAATATATCATCAAACCAACGACCAGCTTAGGGTATTTAATCAAGGATGACCAACTGTGGCTATATCCTATATTGTCAAAGATCAGCAACTTCGGTATAAATCATCAAATTCTTGTGGGCAAGACATAGTAGCAAGGTGATATGAAGGGCGTGGGAAACCCGATCGGTGCCGAACAAAGTGGCGAAAGATAGCATATGGGGGAATGCAACCAGGCTATGATGATAACTACACAGACGACTCGTTCTTGAGGAGATGGTTTGAATGCCAATGTTGTCAAGAGGGACTTCTGAGAGTGATGGTCGACTCTGTCTCCATTTCCCAGTATCTCTGCATTGTCACTCTTGTGGTTTTCGACATGGACCCATACACTGAATTTGTCCATTGATGAGATCACTCTCTTGAAATTCGATATGGTCTTGTGCTTGTTGGGTTCTTGGTCCTCTTGCTCAAACGAGTCCGTTCTCGCTGAAGCTACTTCAAAATATGTCCTAACATATCATTCTTCACCAGTGGCCTTTACGTTTTAGCACCAATTTGCCATACCCTCACTAGGGTCCATCAGTTCAGATTCAATCTGGGCACTTGCTGTGTTTCTTCTGCTGGTTCATCTCTTCTTACATGATTATTCTGGTTCGACGATATGACCTCCCGGTGCACTCAACAACCCAAAGTTGACCAGCAACATCTCCTTAAACGCATCGATTGTAGCATCTGTCCTTGTGGCTTCGCGTCTGCCATCTTGGCTGCACGTCTTTGCAATCATGCTCTTCTCCTTGCAGGTCTTTCTTTTTGCACCACTGGTTACATTCTGTATCAAGAAGTACTCCTGTAGACTCCATTTGCTATTCTCCTTTGCTCTGATGATCATGACCTGAGCGTCACATACCAGTGCACCGGATGCTCTTCATTTTATACTGGCGCTGTGTTTTCATCTCGCTTGTTGCCCTTACTGGCTTATCAGGATTCAAGTGTACAAGTTTGAGATCAATGGTCCCTGGGATGAGCTAAACTCTGCTTTGATATAACTGAATAAGTCACATGTGCAGAAGATGGGGTCCATTGTATCTAGGACTGATGTACTTCTAGTCTTGCAAGTTTTTTGAATATGTACATGCTCTTGTCATAACTTGGCTTGTTACTGTACCCCTAAAAATGTCCTCGCGTTCTTACAATTCAGTGATGTGTTTTCGCAAGTCATTGGAGGTTCAAACTTCAGTGTTGAAGTAAATAGTTAAACATGACAATTTATTCAGTACAGTAACGTGAGTGGATTCTTTTTTTCAACAATAACACCGATTCTAAATATGCGGCTTAGAGGGTTAGACTGCCTCCAAGCAACTTTGAGAGAAATTCAGGTGAGTACGCACGAGGGAGCGGCGCTGGCACTCGAACTCGAGACCTCACGGGCACTCCCTAGCCATCCGGGCTATGCCTCGGTTCTCAATAACACCGATTCTTACTGAATAACAATTTGTGTATGTATTCATTGTGTGTTCTCAAGAAAAAGAACTGCAACTCAACCGTATTGGGTATTCTCACATTTGTTATTGCTTGTTCAAAAACAAAAAACAAAAAATTGTTATTGGAATGTCTCCACTGTATCCTGTATTCAATCAGTCGGTGCAGTTACCAGAACCCTTATATACTTGAGTTGTCTCCCTATGCCAACTACGAGCAAAATATACCGCATGGCAACTTATTGAAGAAAAATGAAGGAGTGGAAGTTCTTTCACATGGCAGTGTGTGATTTATGGAGTCAATGTTTAAACAGGAGGATGTTATGGCGAGTTGGTGAAGGAGATCAAATGATATTTCGGAGATCGTGGATTCCAACGAGCCCACGAGAAAAGTTTATACACCAAGGGGTGGGATTCTTTGGATAAAGTTTCAGATTTGGAGCAAACCCTGTTAATGGGATGAAGAATTGATAAGAGATTTTTTTTTTGGGGGAATAGATGCAACAGAATTTAGAGATCTCGTTTGGACCAACGGGCATGGACGATTTTGTTGCATAGCACTACACAAAAGACGGGGATTTTTAGTGTTAGATCGGCATATCATTATGGAAATGGCATTTTCAATGCGGTAGGCATGTTCTGACACACTGAAAATTGGAGGTTCACTGGAAGTGGTGTGTGCAAAAAAATTTATGGAAGCTTCAAGTTCTAGCAAGATTAAGATATTTGGCTGGAGAGCTCTTCCTGGTTTAATCCCATGTCTGGGTTATCCTAGCAAATAAACATGTCGCGACCAGCAGCCAATGCCCATTCTGTAGCGTCGGATGTGAAGATTAAAAAAAATGCGACTTGGAGGTTCGACAGCCTCCAAGCAGTTTTATAGAAGATTTGTCGGTGTGTACAGGCGAGAGAGCGGGTGCTAGCACTTGAAACTCGTGATCTCGCGGGCAGGGTAGGTATCAGCACCTACTAGCCATCAGGGCTGAGCATATAATGCATGTTTTGTTCCAATGCTCAAGAGCGAAGGAAGTATGGCAGAAGCTAGGAGTTCTAGAAAAGATTAATCAAGCAACACAAACACAAACTGATCGCTCAGGTTCCTTGGTCTTGGAACATTTTATTTTGAATATGGGATTGGTCTTCCGAAGATCATTCTTTGGTGGGAGCGAAGGCAATGTACACACGGAAGAAAATGTTCAGGCCGCCATCAATTGGTGTCTTAGTGACAAATTATTGGAGAGCACAGGAAAAAATCAGTGGAAAGAGGTAAAGTTCTTTGGTCAAAACCTCCTGAAGGTATATTGAAGATTAATGTTGATGCCGCATATGATGTTGATCAAGGGAGAGGTGGTATGGGAGTCATTGTCCGTGACTATCTGGACAAATTTATTGCTGCAAGCTGCAAGCAGATAAACTTTGTTGCTGATGCCGTGATTTTTTTTTAGAGTACGGAATTGCGTACCTTAGTTTTATAGAAGAGAGAGAGAGTTTTGAGTACAAGAAATGACAGATCGTTGCACTCAGCCGATGCCATCATGGCTGAAGCTTATGCTCTTCGGGATGGCTTGAGCTTAGAACAATAATATTTAGGTTCAAATAGAATTTTAATCACTGACAATCTCCAGGTAATCAACACGATGTTGAGTGGCGGCAGTTCTTCAACTTCCTCGACCGCAATATTTGAAGATTGCAGAATACTATCTTCGGGGTTTGTGAAGATCAATTTCGAGCATTGCTATAGGGAAGCAAATGAAGTGGCGCGCTAGGCATAGTTTTTCTAATCATCTTGATTCTTTTTGGGACGATGAATGTAAGTGTGTTTGCAAATTAATAAAGTGCGACGAATGACTTGCCCTAAAAATAAAAATAAACCTTGTCATGGCTATCGTGACATGCTTTGGTCGTTCAAAGGTGGGAGGTAATATTAATCAGTTGTAGGCCCCGCCGGAATGGGTGTAAAATTAGTGACTGGTAATCTACTACACAAAATGGGCACAATATAATTGCCAGTATCAGATGTTGCTGGAGAAATATATAAGAGCAACATAATAACTTTAGATTTTGCATTCCAAGTTCTTTTAGAGATGCACAACGAATTAATCCCTAAACTCATGCATTAACACTTTCATGTACGCATACAGTTCCATAAAAAACAGATGAATCATTTGAATGTCCAATGAACTGTTTTATTTGAGTAAAATTTCTTCAAATGTCTGAGCCAACATTAACATCAATTGGGCCGGCACGGCCAAACAATGCAGCCTATCCAGGCCCTTCAGAATGGTGTAAAACGTTTTCTTTAACCATTTGAAAGAACAGACATCGAATTAACAGTGCTCGATCATCTATGCAAGATTCCACGAGCTATCTTCGATTTAGGCATTCCTCAGCATCTCGTGCAGCAACATCACTTATCTTGCTGATCAGTGAGCATCATCTGGAACCAAATGAATCGTAGGTGCCCTCACTGACGATAGCAATTGACATCCTTTTACTCTTCAAACTTTTATTTCCTCCTGTCTGCACTAATTGTAAGGCGCTCAAATGTCCTTAGAGTGGGATCATCATGGAATTTCTCGCTGTTTTCGATAACGATGTGGACCTGGCCTCAAGTCCAGTTGATTGGTGAAGCCTCTGAGTGGTTGATGGGCGACTGCCGCCACTGCTGGTTGGGATTAGGTGGCTAGTGCGTGTTGGGTCACTGGGCTCTCCAGAACTTGGTCTGCTGCTTGACAGGAGACCTTTCCTTGACGTGCTCCCATTCCGAGATGACGTAGGCCTTCTTTTATCCGAATCAACAGCCTAGCATAGATAATATGTTGTAAGCATTTTAGCAATCCAATAAATACATATTGGCCCTCTGACACCATAGGTCATAGGTGTGCCCTTATAATATCGACCATCAGTGTTGCTTTGTATAAAAATTACAAATTCCACGTAAAAGTATGTGCATGGTGCATGTTCAACAAGCATTAGATATATTAGATAAGACAAATCAATTATTAAAATTAATAATTGAGCACTTCTAACCATCTTGGGCGCCAACAGTGAATCCAGTAGAGTTCTGTGCTTCGTGTTTTCTCCATGATGGCCAGAACCAGAGCCAGTTCTTCTAGCAAATGTTTCCACTGAGCCAGAGAATCTATCAGGAACATCCTGTCTTGCTGTTAACATAGAAGGAAACACACAGCTCTTACTTCCCACAAGCTTATTTTCTGAATATAAACTTTCCAAAATGTGCATCTAACTGCAAACCTGAAGTCCGTTCAGCCCGCTCTGCAGATGGTCCCACCAACCCACCTGCCCTTCCACTTGGCTGGCAGCAAGGAAAAAACACTACACATTCAGTACAGTTAAGCTTCCACTACTAAAAATGGTTTGGAAAGAGGAATGGTATACATACTCGCAATCTGTTATTCTCTGCTGCTTGCCTTGATACCGTCCAATCAATATATAATCAGACTGGTACCCTGTAAGTATCCATCAGACACCATGAAATATGTAGAGGCATATAAACTTCAATCTACTGTATTCACTGGGAGTACCTTCACGGATAAATAGATCACGGAAGAGTTTCTTCAAATAGGAATAATCTGGTTTATCTTCAAATCGCAAAGATCGGCAGTAATGGAAGTATGAAATAAACTCCGATGGATAAGATTTACAAAGAACCTACGCAAAGTGTGCAAATGGTGGTACATAAGATTATATTACAATCTAAGTAAATATACAGAAAACTTCTTTATAGAATTTTCCAAATGGAAACCACATTCAATTACCTCAACAGGAGTTAACATTTTCTTTTCACTAATTTTATCATACTTCTGTTTTTTCGTGCCAGCTTTCAGACCTTGCCAAGGAAGGCTGTGACAGCAGGTTAATATAGATTAGTGAAATGTATTGAACGTTCGAAAAGGAATTCAACCCATTAGAAAAGTAATACATGCTCCCACCTTCCTCTTAAGAAATACATCAGCACATAACCTAGAGATTCTAAATCATCTCTCCTGCTTTGTTCTGCACAGAAAACCCAATAATATAACATGTGTCAGCAGTCAGCGGAAGAGTGAGTGCTTAACCAAAAGCTTATAAAATTAAGGACTTCCAGACATATTAGGGGAAAATTCCTGGTCAGATGTACATTGTTACTGACTAACTTGTGGTATGGAGAAACTTTCGGTTTCAAAAGAACTATGATTGTTCAACAACTTTGCAGGATTACTAATACCCCTATATTTTTTATAATTTAATAATGGTAGCAACACTTACCTACTCCAAGATGGGTGTTTACACTAGCATAGCGCGCTGTTCCTGTAAGGTTTTTGTTCTCCCTACAGTAGCAGAGAAAAAATGTAAGCTTCAAATGTGGCAAAAGAAAAGATTCAATAGAGAAACTGAATTTGTTTTATGAGGCAGCGAAATGGCATCTGAAGCATGTGGTCTCAGGTTGAAGAGAAAAATTCGTCAAAGATGTTTAATAAACTCAAACAATTGTGATTTTTATGCATGCACATGCTAATGTCTTTTGTGTGCGTGTAAATCTTCATGACAAAAAGACAAGTTTTGTGCGATGGACACAAAAGGGCGAACAATCCTCAAAAAGGACACTTTATAAGCACCAAACTCGTTTTATAAGACAGGGCCACAAAACTTGTCTCTTCCCATGAAAATTTACATCCACCCAAGTACATGGGCATGTTGCTTTTTTTAATTTGGAAATCTTTTTTCACCCATTAGCAATAGTGAAACTTTTTTTTACCTACTTACGAAATCCTGTTGCAAACCCTATTTTATTACCCTTAGTATAAGACTAACCTGCGCTAGTACCTTTCTAAAACACTGAAACATTGTGAATTCCCGGTGCAAAGACTATTTTATTACCATTCTAAACTAATCCTCGCTAGTAACCTTCTTACAACAGTGGAAAGATGTCCATAGTTAGAAATTCCTACTAGGATTGCTGGTGATATTTTGGTTTCAGAATCCTACCTTCTTCATAGTACTGATGATCAACTAAATTCTCAGGCACTAAAGTGCAAATATAGCTTTTAGAACCTAGACAGGTAGCTGTTTATTGTCCAACAGGTAGTGCGCCGAGCAAGCAAAGTTACGCTCATGAAGATTGGGAAGCATTGATGTTATGGTCGTGGGTGCAGAAGGGAGCAGGGCATAGGCTGATAGGCATATCCATGAAGGCATCCGATAGGATAAGCGAAGTTATGCCAGTGGAGATTCGAAAAGCATGAAATGTTATGGTTGTGGGTGCAGAAGGGAGCAGGACATAGGCATATCCGTGAAGGCATCGGATAGGTTATATTAGAGATAGGAAGGTTAAGGAAAGGAATAAATCAATTAGTAAGTTCAATGAGTCTAGTTAAATGAGGAACAGTTCAACTGAACTATGAAGGTAGAGTCAAATTTGATCTTGAGTTTGAATTGAGATACGACTTGTGGATCAAGTTAGTTGTCTGATATCAAGGACTAGAGTGTTACAGATTTAATCATGCAATGAGAACCATAAAAATATAGGGTATCTTCCTACCTACAGTTCGTCCACATCTATGATCTAATCCCTTCCCCAACCAGCCAACTCCACCCGGCCATCCTCCCACTGGTGTTTACCCCTGTTATGTACTTGGTACACAACAATGGATCAGCATATGATCATAGTATACTACAATGCTGTTACTTGTCTTTCACGCTTCTAAAGATTTGAGTTGGTGCCTTGGTGGTGAGTTCACTTGTCCAGTCACCCTCTCCAATCTGAGATGTGAGACCTACTATTGCAGCAGAAATAATATATTTGGGAAGCTGAGAGTAAACTCAGGAGCTTCTGTAGGAGCTTCCTCCTCCTTGACATCTGACCTATGTCAGTGGCCTCACACAGGGACCGACCAAAATGTAATAAATATAATCTGCTAAGTTGTTTTCAGCAAAAACTTGTGTATTGAAGAATTCCCCTGACCACCTTTCTTCCCCAATTTCTTCTTCCCTAATCGCTCCCCAATCGCCATCCTCTAGTCGCCTCTCCTCTCCAATCGGCATAATCTGACATCTCAAAAACATTAATTGCCATGGCCGCTTCTTAATTGATGCTGTCATTTTTCTCTATGACCTTGTGTTGCACTATTCCGTTGTTATCTAGGTTGTGACTATTGTGTTGTTGCCTGGTTTGCATGCAACTGATGATCAGTCCAAAAAAAGGTGCAGTTATTTGGTGAACTATGTTCTCACTCTTGTGCTTTTGATTCCGTGGCAATGCACGGGCACTATGCCAGTACAAGCAAAACATGAAGCTATGTGTCAGCCAGAATAATATGCAAATATGTTACGAAGGACCTTGAAATCTCGAAGGCAGGAACAGATTATCTTTTATAAGCTAGGTTCTTTTCTAGAAGTCTAAAACAACCTTCTAGAAAATAAGAGAATTTCTTTTAAACATTTGAAAGAGAAGAATGGCCAAGTACCGGTATGGAATGTGCTTATGAGTTTGGAGGTCCCGGTACTTCTTCGCGAGGCCATAGTCAATAACATAAACCTGTTACATTGGTTGCACTTAGTTCACAGCAAAAAGAAGTGTAAAGATCATTCAAATAACTGTGTTCGAAAGAGACATCCTCATCCTTGGTGCTAGTGAGTGCAACACAGCAATATACAAGTGCAGGCTCACTTCAGAGAGCACACATTGACAATAATTTGACTATCAAAAGTATGGTTATTTGTGTTCCTAAAGTACTCAGGAGTTCTTATAGGAAAAGTGCAGAATGATCAAAACTTCTAAGCTGTAACGCCTTCACGATACATTTATGTTAAAACTGTTTTTATTTCACAGAAGAAAAATGTAAGTCAGATATTTATTATTTAACACTGATTATAGAAAATAATTAAGCAGAGTGGTAGAGCACCATTATAATCATAATGCATGAACATCAGCTGAAACAGCTTCGAGATGAATCTCTTGCTGAACTGAAACACAAGAGTTTGGTTTATTCGGCGTTATTTATTTGCTGAAGCAGAAAACCCTATATAGTGACCATATATAACTCAGTGAATTGCTGTTGTGATAACAATTTAGCCTCTCATAATTATGATGATTGGAGGGGTTTCAACTCGGGGAGGAAACAGACCTGGGCAGCTAGGGCTTCACCCCAGGCCCAGAACCAGAAGCCTCTGTAAATGCTTCATGAAAAATGCAAAAAAAAGTCATGATCAGGCTGGGCTAGCCACAAGCTTCGCCAGCCCTGGGTCTGCCCCTGTTTGTACTGCCAGGCTATTAGATGATAGAACTTGTCTTTGGTGTATAACGGACCAGGCCAAAAACAAGAATTAGTATAGTGCCACTACGATTATGCAGCCAACAATTTTCGAAGTAAAGACATTGATAAATCAAGTTGTACCAGTAAATGTGCATGAATGGCACGAACCTGGCTTGCTCTACGGCCTAAACCCATAAGGAAGTTATCCGGCTTTATATCACGATGAAGAAAGCCCTCAAGTGCATGTACTCTACCCTGGCAATCTGTATAAAAATATTGGAATACAATAATTTGGCGGTAAAAATCAAGAAATATAAGATTTGAGTTCAGATAAATACTTTCACTGGTATTATAGCAGACATTTGGGCCAATATTAACAGCCAAAATGCTATGATACAGTACGAATAACTTACCATCTGATCAGCAAGCAAAAGTACTGTTTTGAGAGTGAATTTTCTGTTGCAATAGTTGAATAGGTCCTCCAGGCTTGGACCAAGAAGATCAATGACCATGACATTGTACTCCCCGTCCACTCCAAACCATTTCAGATGAGGAATCCCAGCTGAAGTTGAAATCAAACATCAGATCAAAATCAGTAACAGAATAAAAAGCAAGTTCGTGTATTGATACTTACTTCCCCCTTGCAGAAGCATGTATAGTTTTGACTCATAATGAAGCTGAGGATGCCTTGATTTAACAGATTCCTACCAAATTGTGAGATGACAGAAACAGTCAGGTAGCCATGTCCAGATGCTAGCAGTTGCAGGGCAGAGACATAACAGTGACAGACTGTTCGCTCATCGTGTAAGAAATCAACTACCAAAGTTTACGAGGAATTTTCTTCCACGGAAGATTCTACCAAACAACTACCCATTGTACTGAAATAATTGATCGTTGTTAAGTTTTATGCGATGTAAACAGCATAATTTGTTATTCTGACTCCTGAAACCTGATGTTGGAAGTGCATACGTTAACATGCCAAGAATGTTGTATCGTGTTTGTATATATCTATACTCCTGTAACCCACACAGGTGCGCAAACATACCTAAATAAACGAATAACAGATATCAAACTTCTTACTGGGAGCAGTAAAGTATTTTCCCTTTTTCTTACTTAACTAGAGTTCTGCATATTTCTAGTAGATCAGTTTGCCTGGAGCCAACAAATAATGTTGAGAAATCCTAGTTGCTAGTTGTATGAAAAGAGCATGATACTGAATTAGAGTCCCAGATATTTCTGATTAGTGCCACAAAAATTGTACTTTACAACACCCATCTAAACTCTTCTTATTGATGGTGGACCGAAAAGTTATTCACATTAGCGCAAAAGAAGCTAGCCAATGCCAACTACGAAATCGCATACATATATTTAGTCAATGCCAGATACAGAATTCTAAAGGTTCATCACATACCAATTTGATAGCCACCTCCTCACTGCTCTGTATGTTCACGCCTGCAACCAATTTAATCAAACTTGTCATGAATATGTAAACCAATAGCGGGCCAGATACAAAGCTTTGAAACGCAGACAGACAGAAACACGTGAAAGATCTAAGAAACCCATGAGGACCGTACCAAGATATAGCTCCCCGAAAGATCCGCTCCAATCTTCCTACCCAGCTTAAACTTGCCCCCGATCACGTGTTCCATCTTCGCAGCCCTCTCACAAGATTCAGCAACTACTGCGCCCAAATCGCCTCTGGAACAAATCACATTGCCCAGGAGTCGCAAGATTTGAGCCCAGAACACCCAAGAAAGGGGTCCCGGATCTCCCGAGCCAAGACTCCGCGCCGGGGACCGCCTGAGATGGAGCCGGCAGATTGGCGGCGAACCCGGATACTCGAGGTAGGATTCGGGTACTAGAGATCTGCTCCTCTAAAAATTTCGGGAGATTTTCTTGGGGGCTGGAATCGGGGGGCGAGTTAATAGAGGGATGGATGGGGGGAAGCGGAAAATGTGGGAAACGGACGGCGACCGTACACAACGGATGGAAGGAGAGAATGAGGGATAGGGCGGTAGTAGGGCTATGCTTTTCTTTTCTTTATGGTTTCCAGTTTCCTGTTCTTTGGTTCATCTGTTTTGCTTTATCTCCGGTTTTTGTTGCTTGTGTTTCTTTCTCAATTATTTTCTGCTATTTGTATTTTTGTGCCTGTCAAGTAGGATGTCTTTCTCAGAAAAAAAATGAAGCATTTATTTTAGCCATGGGGGCATCTGCTTTCTTCGTTCGTTAACAGAAATTTCTCTAGACATTGCCATTGTATCTTTTTTTGCCATGGTATCCAGTATGCAACTTTGATAATTACATTTCATATAAGTATGATAGTAAAAAAGGAGTATATACTTTTATATTGCAAAATAATTCTAATGATAGCTGAAATGTAATTATTTTATTAGATATCAAGGTAGTAGCACACTTTTGAGATGTCATCTAGTACTTGTGAATATACGCGCTTGATTGCACACTTTTGAGATGTCATCTACTCCCTCCGTTCCAAATTAATTGACTTCTATTTGTCCACATGTGGATATATCTAGACATGTTACATGTATAGATACATCCATAGTAGGACAAATGGAAGTCATTTATTTTGGAACGAAGGGAGTATTTGGGAATGGACATAAGAGTAAGAGAGAGTTTATCCTACTACCCGTTTGAATCATCGTGTCTACTATTTATGGTACTATTTTGAATTGTCGTGTCTACCAACCTATAAGAATAATTCAGTCATCTTAATTACCTTGATATGAGACCAAAGTTTGTCAATGTTGTCCAAATTTGGTTCTACTAGTGTGTGAGGAGTTTTGAATGGTTTACTAAGACGATGTTGTATGATGACTTTGCGATAGATAAGGTTATATTATGATTCTAGAAACAAGTTTGGAATCCTGCTACGGAGAGGATACCTAGGCATAATACAGGGGTCAATGATACGTCTCAAACGTATCTATAATTTTTGATGTTCCATGCTGTTATTATATCAATTGCTACATGTTTTGGCTACACTTTATATCATTTTATGCATTTTCTGGGACTAAACTATTAACAAGATGCCACAGTGTCAGTTCCCTGTTTTCTGCTGTTTTTGGTTTCAGAAAATCTATTAAGGAAATATTCTCGGAATTGGACGAAACAAAAGACATCGTCAATAATATCACGACGAGATCACGGAGTCCAAAGGGGAGTCGGAGCAGACCCACCAGGGGGCCACGCCACACTAGGGCGCGGCCCAGGGTGGGCCCGCGCCCCCCTATGGCGTGGTGGCCCCCTCGGCCACCGACGCCGCCTCTTCGCCTATATATTCTCCGCGACGTGAAAACCCTATTACGGTCGATCATATTCCACGAAAAGTTCCGTCGCGGCCGTCATTGTCAATCTCAGATCGGAGAAATTCTGAAGCTCTTCTCGGCACCCTGCCGGAGGGGAGATCATCACCGGAGGCTCTACATCACCATGCCTGCCTCGGAGTGATGCGTGAGTAGTCCACCCTGGACTACGGGTCCATAGCAGTAGCTAGATGGTTGTCTCTCTACCTTGTGCCTCCATGTTTAGATCTTGTGAGCTGCCTAACATGATCAAGATCATCTTATTGTAATGCTAGATGTTGTGTTTGCTGGGATCCGATGAATATTGATACCATGTTTATTCAAGTTGTTTATATATGTGCTCTTGATCTTGCATGCTCTCCGTTGCTAGTAGATGATTTGGCCAAGTAGATGCTTGTGACTCCAAGAGGGGGTATTTATGCTCGATAGTGGGTTCAGTCTCTAGATATCTGGATCAGTGACAGAAAGGTCTAAGATGGTAGATGTGCTGTTGCTATAGGGATAAAACATTGGTGCAGTGTCCAAGGGCACTTGTATTGATTACATTACACACTTTACTTCATGCAATAATCTGTTGTTAGCAACTTAATACTGAACAGGATGCGGATGCTGCCTTGAAGGTGGATTATTTAGGCATAGATGCGGTTGGAATAACGGTCTATATACTTTGTTGTAATGCCCAACTAGATTTCATAGTAGACATCTTGGCATGTATTGCATTGTTATGCCCTCTCTATTTGTCAATTGCCCAGCTGTAATTTGTTTACCCAACATGCTAGTTATCTGTTCTGAGAGAGACACCACTAGTGAACTGTGGACCTGATACGTCTCCAACGTATCTATAATTTCTGATGTTTCATGCTTGTTTTATGTATCATTGTCACATGTTTTATATGCATTATATATCATTATTATACATTTTCTGGGACTAACCTATTAACAAGATGCCACAGTGCCAGTTCCTGTTTTCTGCTGTTTTTGGTTCCAGAAAAGCTGTTCGGGCAATATTCTCGGAATTCGACGAAACAAAAGCCAAACCTCCTATTTTTCCGAGGGACACACGGAGCCAGAAGGGCAAGCCAGGGGGAGGCCCACGGCCTCCAAACCACATGGCGGCGCGGCGAGGAGAGAGAGTGCGCCGCATGAGGAGGGGCCCACGGGACTCCACCGACGTTGCCCCTTCGCCTATTTAGTCACCCCGACGCGAAAACCCTAAATATATATCTAATACTCCAGAAAGACTTCCGCAGCGCCGCCGCCATCGCGAGACCTCGTTTCGGGGGTCAGAAGTTCCTGTTCTGGCACCCTGCCGGGACGGGGATTGACCCCCGGAGCCATCTCCATCGACTCCACCGCCTCCACTTCGACTCCATGATGGTTTGTGAGTAGTTCCCCCATGGACTACGGGTTCTTGGCTGTAGCTAGTTGGTACTCTCTCTCCCATGTACTTCAATACAATGATCTCATGAGCTGCCTTACATGATTGAGATCCATATGATGTAATTGGTGTTGTGTTTGTTGGGATCCGATGAATTGTTACATTATGATCAGATTGTTCATCATATTATCATACTATTGTTTATTTAAGATCTTGCATGCTCTCCGGTACTTGTGGTTACCCTGATCAAGTAGTTGCTTGTATCTCCAAGAGGGAGTATTTATGCTAGATAGTTGGGTTCAGCCTCTATTTAACCTGGGATAGTGACAGCAAGTTCTAAGGTTGTAGATGTGTTGTTGCCACTAGGGGTAAAACAGCAATGCTTTGTCTAAGGATGAATGTGTTGTTTACATTATGCACAATACTTAATGCAATAATCTGTTGTTTGCAACTTAATACTGGAAGGGGTGCGGATGCTAACCGGAAGGTGGATTATTTAGGCACAGATGCATGCTGGATAGCGGTCTGTGTACCTTGTCGTAATGCCCAATTAAATACTACAGTAAACCTTATCTTATCATAAGCATGCATTGTCATGCCCTTACAATTATCAATTGCCCAACTGTAATTTGTTCACCCAACACCTGTTATTTGTTTGGAGAGTTACCACTAGTGTAGATAGCTGGGAACCCCGGTCCATTTGTCATCATCATTGCTCTCTGGTCCTATATGTCATTAGAAGTAGTATCAACTATTTTCTGGTGCCATTGCCTCCGTGTTACTGCTGCTGTGTTACTGTTACTATTGCTCTCATATTACTGCTGCTTTCACATCACCCCTGTTACTAGTGCTTTTCCAGGTGCAGCTGAATTGACAACTCAGTTGTTAAGGCTTATAAGTATTCTTTGTCTCCCCTTGTGTCGAATCAATAAATTTGGGTTTTACTTCCCTCGAAGACTGTTGCGATCCCCTATACTTGTGGGTTATCAAGACTATTTTCTGGCGCCGTTGCCGGGGAGCATAGCTCTACTCATAAGTTCACCTGGGGAGTACACTCTACCTCTCTCTCTGTTTTTATTTTATTTTGTCTTGTCTAGTTTACTTTTGTCTAGTTTATTTGTGCTTAGTTTATTTTGTTTAGTTGTGTTTTGTTTAGTTTACTTTTGTTAGTTTATTTTTGTTTGTTTTGTTTTTCTTATAAATTCGAAAATCCATAAAAATTTGAAAAACCAAAAAATTAAAAACTGTTGTTATGGAAGAACCCACAACCTTTGGAGCTTATAGAATTATATATGAAGTATAGAGAATCAAAAAAGGGTGAAGTCATGAGTGCTGTGTTAGAAAGTTGAATACAATTGCTAAATCTTGCTTAAACGCCATGATATAAACTGTTGCTCTAAACAGGATACTAAACATCTTAAATTCCAATGTGCTTTAGTGAAGAAGTTTTAATTGTGAACTATCATTGGAATAACTATATTCATCTTGGGTTCGAAGAAGTAGAACAATTTGTTTTATTTATGGGAGCCTCTGAGATAGAATCTTTCATGGCTAAAAATTATGAAACTTGTATTGCTTGTAAGGACCTTAAAGATTATGTCTCTTCTATCCTTGATTATTGCATAGAACATTACAGCAATAATCCTTATATCGTTGATTACAAAGAGAGACTCATTAATGCACAAGAATGCACTCACAATTTGCAGGAACCTGTGGAAGAAATTGCTGAACCTGAAAGCTCATTAGATGAAAAAGAGGAGGAGAGTGATGAACAAAAGGAGGAAGAATGGATTAGCTACCCATGCCTACCTTCTAATGAGAGTAACTCTTCATCTCTTACATTATTTGATTGCCCTCCATGCTTACCCAAGGAGGATGAATATTATGTTCCTGTTGATTCTCTTGAAATTTTTCCTATGAGTAAAACTTGTGAAAAATTATGCTACTGTTATTATGATAATCCATGCTATTTGAAAATCTTATGATAATCCTTTATTTGTGGCTGATATCGAAATGCATGGTACTAAAGAGTTTTGCTTAGAAAATGTTTATGATAAAGCTCTAGATGATGGTCCTATGTTACTTGATAATATTAATTGTGCTACTAATGAAAATGGGATGGAGAAGTCTTGACTTTATCTAGGCGTCCCATATATGTTGAGAGTGATCAATCATCTTGTTATAAAATTGTTACATGTGGGTTCGAAATTTTAAATCCCACTATTATGAGCTTGATAAAAATTATGTGTTTGTAGATCATGAAAAGCATGCTTTGTGTGATAGTTATATTGTTGAGTTTATTCATGATGCTACTGAAAATTACTATGAGAGAGGAAAATATGGTTGTAGAAATTTTCATGGTACTAAAACACCTCTCTATATGCTGAAACTTTTGAAGTTACTCTTGTTTTATCTTCCTATGCTTGTCACTTTGTTCTTATGAATTTATTTGTGTACAAGTTTCCTATGCATAGGAAGTGGGTTAGACTTAAATGTGTTTTGAATTTGCTTCTTGATGCTCCTTTTGCTTCATTTTCTATTTTCATGAGAGCATCATTAAAACTATCAAGCCTAGCTAAAAGGCATTAAAGAAAAGCGCTCTTGGGAGACAACCCATGTTTATTTCTGTAATTTTTCTTTTGCTTTTTGAGTCAAGGAGCTTGCTTACTTCTGTAACAACTCCTTTGTATCTTTATTTTTCGAATTGTTGTACCAAGAAGAGCCTTTAATGATTAGATGATGCTAGATTTGGATTCTGCGCAGGGACAGATTTTTAGCTGTCACGAATTTGAGCTTTTCTCCCTGGAGAAAACTCGAAAAATTCTATAAAAAATCACGCATCTTCCTCAGATATGTACGCATCTTTCATTAACTTCACTTTTTCCGATTTGAGCAACGGAAGTACCTCGAAAAAATTCGTCTTTACTGGCTGTTCTGTTTTGACAGATTCTGTCTCTGTTTTTTGCATTGTCTCTTGTGGACTTTAAGTAAGGCTTTCTAGACGTGGAGGGCTGTAGCTAATGTTTTATTGAGTATTGCAATGTGTCACAACAGAACCAAAGTGGATTAATGTTTTTGAGTACTAACCCCTCTAATGAAGTTTATGAGAAGTTTGGTGTGGCAGAAGTTTTCAAGGGTCAAGAGGGAAGGATGATATTGTGATCAAGAAGAGTGAAGAGCCTAAGCTTGGGGATGCCCCCGTGGTCACCCAAGCATATTTCAAGAAGACTCAAGCATCTAAGCTTGGGGATGCCCCATCCCTTCTTTCATCAACTTATCAGGTCATCTCTAGTGAAACTATATTTTAATTCTTTCACATCATATGTGCTGTTCTTGGAGCGTCTGTGTGTTTATTTTTGTTTATTCTCTGATCATATCAATGTCGGATCCTATCTATCTTGTTTGGGAGAGAGACACGCTCCGCTTTTTCATTTGAATACTCCTATTCTTCACTTATATTTGTTGAGTATTCATTTTCGCACTGTTTAGCTTCTAGCTCTTGGTTTTCATGTATCTCTTGTTCAGAGCTATTAGTTATTTTATAGAAAGTACTCTCTTGCTTCACTTATATTTTTTGGAGAGTTGCTTGGTTGATGTGTTGGTCCAGAAATTTTTGCATGTGGTAGTGGTATAATGAAAAACTTGCATAATCTTGTAGATCATTGAACTTTGATAATCTGATTCTTTGCAAACGTTTTGAGGTATTTAGATGGTAAAGCTTGCTGGTTAATTAAGTTAAAATCATTAGTGGATTGTTGTCTTTAAGCTTGTACCGTACTACAAACTCTAATAAAATTGTTGAAGGTGTAGTTGGACTTGATAGCTTTCCATGTCTGAAAGTTCATTGTAATAACTAAGTTGTGCTGAAGGTCGAGGGATCTAACGGGGTACTTGTGCCGCCGTGAACGGCCCTTCTTGGAGTGAATTTTAATCATGCTCTTAATGTTGAACCTGCTAGTTGTTTGCAATAAACTTGTGAGTTCTTTTTGACTAATGTTAAGCTACGGTTTTTGGCACTTCCACCATCCAAATTTGCTAGCCTCTTCGGTGCTGTGCATTGCCTTCTGCTCACATTGAGAGTTGTGCATACTTCGCCGGTACATCCAACCCCGTGGGAGGACTTCCTCTTGTTCTCCTACACATAAGCCTATACATCTTCCTCAAAACAACCACCATACCTACCTACCACAGCATTTCCATAGCTGTTCCGAGATATATTGCCATGCAACTTCCATTTACATTACATGACTTGTTGTCATTTCACTTATATATTGCTTTGCATGATTCTATACAGCTGATGTGTGGTTTACCCATGTTACGCTAGATCATTGCATATCCTGCTACACTGGCAGAGGCATACAGTTTCATACATCATGTTTGTTCATTATGAGTTATATGTACCAAAAAGTGTGTTGTCATATTAGAATGTTGCCCCTGAAAGTGAAAAGTGCTATGTGGCCATCGAAAAGAGAAACAGAAAAAGAAAAAAAAATAGAAAAAAGGAAAAAAGAAAAAAAAAGAATAAAGAAAAAGGGGGCAACATTACTATCCTTTATCCACACTTGTGCTCATGTTTCAGCACCTGCAGTATTCATAGTCATCATTTGTGCTCGTGTTTAGCACCTATACTCCATGTGAGAGAGTTTTCATGTTCTACTAGTATAACTATGTGGGGAATTTACACTATAGAACTTGGGTTGTATATTCCAATGATGAGCTTCCTCAAAAGTGCTCTAGGTCTTCATGAGCAACCAAGTTGGATGCACCCCCACTAGTTCCATTGGAGAGCTTTCATACACATATAGCTCTATGTGCATCCGTTGCATGGCAATCACTACTCCTTACATAGCTTCGATTATAAGACTTCCTCTTGTCTAATGATCACTTATAGCTTTGTGAGACTTTCTTCCATTGGCCTTCCAAACCCCCATTAATGTTCTCTTTGCCATAACATCCTGGTGCCAATACCAAATGCTTGCGCTCACCGGTTGAGTAGACTTCGAAACAGTTGATTCATGACGTTCATGTTTATGTTTACTTGGCTGAATCCTTCTGTGTTATGAAAATTTGCTTGATGCTTGGATTGAAGGATAGAACTTCTACGCTGGATACTTAAACCATCTTTAATGAACCTTGTACGGTTTCATGTCTTTAAAGCGATAATTCATGAAAACTTTTAGCTTGTTTGACTCTTGCTTTATTATCTCTTATATCAACTATAGACATTTGCTTTGAATGATTTGATCTCAGCTCACATGCCTTACATTATTATTGGATCAAGATTATGTTGGTAGCATGTCACTTCAGAAATTATTTTCTTTTTATCGTTTACCTACTCGAGGACGAGTAGGAACTAAGCTTGGGGATGCTTGATACGTCTCCAACGTATCTATAATTTCTGATGTTTCATGCTTGTTTTATGTATCATTGTCACATGTTTTATATGCATTATATATCATTATTATACATTTTCTGGGACTAACCTATTAACAAGATGCCACAGTGCCAGTTCCTGTTTTCTGCTGTTTTTGGTTCCAGAAAAGCTGTTCGGGCAATATTCTCGGAATTCGACGAAACAAAAGCCAAACCTCCTATTTTTCCGAGGGACACACGGAGCCAGAAGGGCAAGCCAGGGGGAGGCCCACGGCCTCCAAACCACATGGCGGCGCGGCGAGGAGAGAGGCGCCGGCATGAGGAGGGGCCCACGGGACTCCACCGACGTTGCCCCTTCGCCTATTTAGTCACCCCGACGCGAAAACCCTAAATATATATCTAATACTCCAGAAAGACTTCCGCAGCGCCGCCGCCATCGCGAGACCTCGTTTCGGGGGTCAGAAGTTCCTGTTCTGGCACCCTGCCGGGACGGGGATTGACCCCCGGAGCCATCTCCATCGACTCCACCGCCTCCACTTCGACTCCATGATGGTTTGTGAGTAGTTCCCCCATGGACTACGGGTTCTTGGCTGTAGCTAGTTGGTACTCTCTCTCCCATGTACTTCAATACAATGATCTCATGAGCTGCCTTACATGATTGAGATCCATATGATGTAATTGGTGTTGTGTTTGTTGGGATCCGATGAATTGTTACATTATGATCAGATTGTTCATCATATTATCATACTATTGTTTATTTAAGATCTTGCATGCTCTCCGGTACTTGTGGTTACCCTGATCAAGTAGTTGCTTGTATCTCCAAGAGGGAGTATTTATGCTAGATAGTTGGGTTCAGCCTCTATTTAACCTGGGATAGTGACAGCAAGTTCTAAGGTTGTAGATGTGTTGTTGCCACTAGGGGTAAAACAGCAATGCTTTGTCTAAGGATGAATGTGTTGTTTACATTATGCACAATACTTAATGCAATAATCTGTTGTTTGCAACTTAATACTGGAAGGGGTGCGGATGCTAACCGGAAGGTGGATTATTTAGGCACAGATGCATGCTGGATAGCGGTCTGTGTACCTTGTCGTAATGCCCAATTAAATACTACAGTAAACCTTATCTTATCATAAGCATGCATTGTCATGCCCTTACAATTATCAATTGCCCAACTGTAATTTGTTCACCCAACACCTGTTATTTGTTTGGAGAGTTACCACTAGTGTAGATAGCTGGGAACCCCGGTCCATTTGTCATCATCATTGTTCTCTGGTCCTATATGTCATTAGAAGTAGTATCAACTATTTTCTGGTGCCATTGCCTCCGTGTTACTGCTGCTGTGTTACTGTTACTATTGCTCTCATATTACTGCTGCTTTCACATCACCCCTGTTACTAGTGCTTTTCCAGGTGCAGCTGAATTGACAACTCAGTTGTTAAGGCTTATAAGTATTCTTTGTCTCCCCTTGTGTCGAATCAATAAATTTGGGTTTTACTTCCTCGAAGACTGTTGCGATCCCCTATACTTGTGGGTTATCAGGACCCTGGTCCAATTTCCTCATACTGTTTACACAACCTGCTGCAATCATCTGTTTCCTGTTACTTGCTGTTTTTCCTGCTGTTTTCCACACCATACGTTTAACTCTTTGTTTCTGCAAGACCGGAGAGATTGACAACCTCTCTGTTTCGTGTTGGGCAAAGTTCTGGTTTGTGTCTGTGCAGATTCCACGTTGGTGCAAGCTCCCTAGCGCCAGGGGGAGTCAACATCAACAACCTTCCGATAGATCGTCAAGTCCTACTGGATTGATAACCTTGGGTAGATTATTCAAGGGAAAACTTCTGCTGTCTACATCATAACCTTCCTCTTGGGGTTCACCAACACGTAGCCATCAAGCTGTTTTCTGGCGCCGTTGCCGGGGACTTGGAGGCTATTGGAAAGGGGAGTCTCTCAGTTCCAATCTCTTTACTTTGTTTTTTGTCTTGTTTTAGTTTTGTTTTGCTTGCTGTTAAAAATCAAAAACCCAAAAAAATTAAATTCCTGCATCTAGTTTTTAATTTCGAGTTGCCCTGTTGCTTGTTTTAGCTTGCTAAAATGAGTAATCCTGAAAATACTAAGTTGTGTGACTTTACTAGCACAAACAACAATGATTTTATCTGTACACCCATTGCTCCACCTGCTTCTAAAGCAGAATTTTATGAGATTAAGCCTGCACTGTTAAATCTGGTTATGAAAGAGCAATTTTCTGGTGTTAGTACTGATGATGCTGCTGCCCACTTAAACAACTTTGTTGAACTTTGTGATATGCAAAAGTATAAGGAGGTAGAGAGTGATATTATTAAGCTGAAATTGTTTCCTTTCTCTTTAAGAGGAAGAGCTAAAGATTGGTTGCTATCTTTGCCTAGAAATAGTATTGATTCCTGGACTAAATGCAAAGATGCTTTCATTGGAAAATATTATCCTCCTGCTAAAATTATCTCTTTAAGAAGTGGTATTATGAACTTTAGGCAACTTGATAATGAGCATGTTGCCCAAGCTTGGGAAAGAATGAAGTCTTTGGTTAAAAATTGCCCCACTCATGGACTGACTACTTGGATGATCATCCAAACCTTTTATGCAGGACTAAATTTTTCTCAAGGAATTTATTGGACTCGGCTGCTGGAGGGACCTTTATGTCCATCACTTTGGGTGCTGCTACAAAGCTTCTTGATGATATGATGGTAAATTATTCTGAATGGCACACTGAAAGGGCTCCAACTGGTAAGAAGGTAAATTCTGTTGAGGAAATTTCCTCCTTGAGTGATAAAGTTGATGCTATTATGACTATGCTTTCGAATGGACATGGTGTTGTGGATCCAAATAATATTCCTCTTGCTTCTTTGGTTGCTCATGATGAGAAAAATGTTGATGTAAACTTCATTAAAAATAACAACTTCAACAACAATGCTATAGGAATAATTTTGGTAGCAACAATTATAGGCCATATCCTGCTAATGGTAGCAACTCTTATGGTAATTCTTATGGCAATTCCTACAGTAACAATAGAAGTGTGCCCTCTGATCTTGAAGTCATGCTTAAGGATTTTATTAGCACACAAACTACTTTTAATAAAACTGTTGAGGAAAAGCTAGGAAAAATTGATACTCTTGCTGCTAAAGTTGATAGTCTTGCTCATGATGTTGAAATGCTGAAAATAAAAGCTATTCCTAGTGATATTAGAGAGAGTAAAACACTCAATGCTATCCAAATTAAAATTGATAATAACATTAGGATGCTTGCTGAACTTCATGAAAGATGGGAGAGAGAAGAAAGAGAAGCTGAAATTGCTGAACAAAATAGTGTTGTTAGAGTTTGCACTATTTTTACTAATGAAACAAATGATGCCTCACATGCTAATGCGCCCCCTACTGTTAGTGAAAAGATAATAAGTGTTGGAAATGTCTCTACTACCTCTACAAAAAGTTTTAAATTGCCTGATAGCACTACTTTTGTTCCTAGTAAAAGTGCTGAAATTTTTAGAGGTGTTGGTGATAATTGCTCCATTGTTTTTGATGACAACAACTTCAATTTCGAAAATTGTAACATAACTGAAGTCATCATGTTCTTGCAAAAGCTAGCTAAGAGTCCTAATGCTAGTAAAATAAATATGGCTTTTACTGAACATATTATCAAAGCTCTCATGCATGCTAGGGAAGAAAAATTAAAACTTGAAGCTTCTATCCCTAGGAAGTTAGATGATAATTGGGAACCTGTTATTAAAATGAAACTGAGTGAGTTTGAATGCAATGCTTTGTGTGACCTTGGTTCTTGTATTTCGGTTATGCCTAAAAATTTATATGATATTCTCAAGCTTGCACCTTTGGAAAAATGTCATTTGGATGTTCACTTTGCTGATTCTTCTATGAAGAAACCTTTAGGAAAAGTTGATGATGTTTTGATAATGGTTAATAACAATCTTGTCCCTGTTGATTTTGTGGTTTTGGATATTGAATGCAATCCTTCTTGTCCTATTGTTTTGGGAAGACCTTTTCTGAGAACTGTTGGTGCTGTTATTGATATGAGAGAGGGGAATATAAAATTTCAATTCCCACTCAAGAAAGGTATGGAACACTTCCCTAGGAAGAAGATGAAATACTCACATGATACTAGTGTCAAGACAAATTATGGTTTTGGATTTTCTGGTCTTGACAATACTTGATGCATCTCTTCATGCCTAGCTCAAAGGCATTAAAGAAAAGCACTTCTGGGAGATAACCCATGTTTTTATTTGCTGTTTTATTTTTGTTTTCTTGAGTCAAGGATGCTTGTTTACCTCTGTAGCAACTCCTTTGTATCTTTTATTTGCTGTTTTGTTGTGCCAAGGAGAGTTACTAATGCAAAGTTGGTTTTATTTTCGGGACTGCATTGGGACAGATTGCTGTTCGTCACCGTTTAATTCAGTAGAAAATCAGAAAAAATCGAAAAATGCTGAAATTTTTGTGCATGTTCCTGATGATGTTACGCAACTTTCATTATTTCAAAAGTTTTTCATCTGAGCATCGTAAGTGCCTCGAAAAAATTCGTCATTACAGACTGTTCTGGTTTGACAGATTCTGTCTTTTATTTTGCATTCTCTCTTTTACAAGTTTTTAAGTGGTTTCTTTTCGTGTAAAAGTGCCCACTTGAGCCTAGTAACAGTGGCTAATGTTTAAAATAGTTGGCTTGTGAGTTTTGTCTTTGCTAGAACTTTGAAGTATTATCTTTTAGTGCACTAACCTGCTAATGAGAAAAGCTGTTAAGTTTTGGTGTGAAGGAAGTTTTCAAGTGTTGATAGAGGAGAATGATATTACATGATCAAGAAGAGTGAAGAGCTTAAGCTTGGGGAGGCTTACCTCCCCAGCATATTTCAAGAAGACTCAAGCATCTAAGCTTGGGGATGCCCCTTCTTCATCTACAAATTATCAGGTCATCTCTAATGGTGCTATATTTTTATTGCTTCATACTAGTGTACTCTTCCTTGGAGCGTCAGTGTGTTTTTGTTTTCAGTTTGTTTTGTTTTGTTTGCTGTGCTATACTTGTTGGATCCTAGCATTCATGTTTGGGAGAGAGACACGCTCCACTTTTTCATTAGAATACTCTTGTGCTTCACTTATACTTGTTGAGTATTCCTGTCTAGTTGCTGTTATTGCTGTTAGCTCTCAGTTTTTCATATCTCTTGTTAGAGCTTTCAGTTTCTTTTGAAGAAAGTACTCTCTTGCTTCACTTATATCTGTTTGGAGAGTTGTCAAATAAGTTGATTGGTGTTTGGTTGGACCAGAAAAATGCTATGCATGTGGTAGTGGTATAAAATGCTTACATGAATCTTTTTAGATCGTTGTCTTGAGTAATTTGATGCTTGCCAATTGTTTTGAGCTGTCAAGTAATTAATGTTTAAGCTTGTGCATCATGTAAGTAATGGCTATTAATGAAGAACTACTATAAGGATTTTCTGCTATAATAATCTGTTGCAATTGGAAGTCCATAGTAGTCTAGATAATTTTTGGATGAAGGCTATGTGTTAACAAGGAAGACAGTGGGAGTCTATGGTTCGTCAAACCTTGTGTTTTATGTACACTCTTGCTATTCCAGTTGATAATGATGTTTGCTTATAATAACCTTGCTAGCCTAAACTCTGTACTAAGAGGGAATGCTTCTTGTACATCCAAAACCTTGAGCCAAATCCATGCCACCTGTGTCCACCATACCTACCTATTATTTTCACCATTCCAAGTAAATTTCTTCATGTGCTATCTACTAACTACTCAAAACAATTATCCTTTTTGTGTCACTACTTGAAAAGCTCATAAGGACGTAGTAGTGAGATTTGTCATCTTCCATGCTAATTAATTTACAAGGATTGGCAGCTTCATCTGCTTCTCCACCTTTTATTTTGCATTAAAGAGCTGGTTAGTCCACCCTATAAATAAATAAATAGACACTCCTCCATGGTGAATGTTGGTGGGCACCCGAGGATTCGGTTAGCCATGGTTTGTGGAAAGTAAATGGTTGGGAGGAGTGTCACCAATAAGTGCTTGTTACAAGTGCAGTCCTAAAAACTCTCGGAACCGCTCTAAAAGTTAGTTAGCCATGGAAGATGACAAGTACCTGCTATTTGATTTGTTGACACCTGTATACACCATTACCTTACAAAACAATATTTTATGCTCTCTATATGCCTTCGGGAACTACAGCTCTAGCACATGATGTTAATCCCTGCTTCCCTCTGCGAAGGGCCATTCTTTTACTTTTATGTTGAGTCAGTTTTCCCACTTCTTTCTGTCTACTTAAGCAAACATCATTGTCAACTCCAGTATAACAGTTTTTACATAACTTTGTGTTTGGTTGATCATATTCTTTGCATTGACATTATCTATATGATATACATGTTGAAAGTTGAAGCAAAAGCTGAAGCTATTATCTTCCTTTGTGTTGATACAAACACTTTCATGTTGAGAATTATTGCTGCTGTGAACTAACTATTATGTTAGACTATTATATCTCTAAATGTTTTATAGTATTATTCATGAAAGTTTGCACTTGTGTGATCACTTATGTTTACTCTTTATTTACTTGCTTGCAAACTATAGACCATTGGCTTGGATCACTTCATTCAGATCATGTGCATTACATTGTTATTTGATCAAAGATTGTGTTGGTAGCATGTCACTTCAAAAATTATCTGTTTTTATCGTTTACCTACTCGAGGACGAGCAGGAACTAAGCTTGGGGATGCTTGATACGTCTCAAACGTATCTATAATTTTTGATGTTCCATGCTGTTATTATATCAATTGCTACATGTTTTGGTTACACTTTATATCATTTTTATGCATTTTCTGGGACTAACCTATTAACAAGATGCCACAGTGCCAGTTCCCTGTTTTCTGCTGTTTTTGGTTTCAGAAAATCTATTAAGGAAATATTCTCGGAATTGGACGAAACAAAAGACATCGTCAATAATATCACGAGGAGATCACGGAGTCCAAAGGGGAGTCGGAGCAGACCCACCAGGGGGCCACGCCACACTAGGGCGCGGCCCAGGGTGGGCCCGCGCCCCCCTATGGCGTGGTGGCCCCCCTCGGCCACCGACGCCGCCTCTTCGCCTATATATTCTCCGCGACGCGAAAACCCTATTACGGTCGATCATATTCCACGAAAAGTTCCGTCGCGGCCGTCATCGTCAATCTCAGATCGGAGGAGTTCTGAAGCTCTTCCCGGCACCCTGCCGGAGGGGAGATCATCACCGGAGGGCTCTACATCACCATGCCTGCCTCCGGAGTGATGCGTGAGTAGTCCACCCCTGGACTACGGGTCCATAGCAGTAGCTAGATGGTTGTCTCTCTACCTTGTGCCTCCATGTTTAGATCTTGTGAGCTGCCTAACATGATCAAGATCATCTTATTGTAATGCTAGATGTTGTGTTTGCTGGGATCCGATGAATATTGATACCATGTTTATTCAAGTTGTTTATCTATGTGCTCTTGATCTTGCATGCTCTCCGTTGCTAGTAGATGCTTTGGCCAAGTAGATGCTTGTGACTCCAAGAGGGGGTATTTATGCTCGATAGTGGGTTCAGTCTCTAGATATCTGGATCAGTGACAGAAAGGTCTAAGATGGTAGATGTGCTGTTGCTACTAGGGATAAAACATTGGTGCAGTGTCCAAGGGCACTTGTATTGATTACATTACACACTTTACTTCATGCAATAATCTGTTGTTAGCAACTTAATACTGAAGGATGCGGATGCTGCCTTGAAGGTGGATTATTTAGGCATAGATGCGGTTGGAATAACGGTCTATGTACTTTGTTGTAATGCCCAACTAGATTTCATAGTAGACATCTTGGCATGTATTGCATTGTTATGCCCTCTCTATTTGTCAATTGCCCAGCTGTAATTTGTTTACCCAACATGCTAGTTATCTGTTCTGAGAGAGACACCACTAGTGAACTGTGGACCCTGGTCCAATTTCCTCATACTGTTTACACAACCTGCTGCAATCATCTGTTTCCTGTTACTTGCTGTTTTTCCTGCTGTTTTCCACACCATACGTTTAACTCTTTGTTTCTGCAAGACCGGAGAGATTGACAACCTCTCTGTTTCGTGTTGGGCAAAGTTCTGGTTTGTGTCTGTGCAGATTCCACGTTGGTGCAAGCTCCCTAGCGCCAGGGGGAGTCAACATCAACAACCTTCCGATAGATCATCAAGTCCTACTGGATTGATAACCTTGGGTAGATTATTCAAGGGAAAACTTCTGCTGTCTACATCATAACCTTCCTCTTGGGGTTCACCAACACGTAGCCATCAGTCAACGCCATAACTCGTCTATCTAGAGGTGGGTCAATATCCTGCAAGATCGCATGAGAATAACAAATCGGTAAACAGAATAACAAGGTATCGTGATCAAATATTACTTCATGTGGATATCGATATGTCTCACCTCAAGATTTGTTAAGTATCGCGAAGCAAAGGGAACTGTATACGGGAACAACAGGTTCACTCGAATCCATTCGTGTAACTGTAGGAATCAATATGTGGGGAGGAACCCGCATGAAGATACACCCCCAATGCCTTGGAAATGTATTTCGTGCAACCACTAATACCCCTCCAAAGGCTGACACCAGAGTACGATAATAATTAAGGATCACCCCATGAATGTGGAGTGAACTATTTGGATATTTGTTATTCACTTACGAATGGTCTGCAAAGAAGAGAGGTAGCTTTTGTCACTGACATACCTACAAACCCCGCTTCGCAAAGACCATTATCTCCTTTATGTGCACAGTCAATGCTCGCGCAATATCATGAAGACATTACCATCTGCTATACCAAAAAGATCAAATACCTCCTTTCATTCAACAATTCATATGGTTGATAGAGTTTCTCCATGTCCACAATAACTAGTGAAACTACTCAGAATATGGAGGCACAATACGTCATCAAAATACGCATATGAATGGCACATAAATGATTAAATAGCACACATTCGAATCCACGCTAGGATCTAGGATTACAACGGGATGAATGGAGGAGTTATTGACGATGGCGTAGATGATAGTGTTGATGATGGAGATCAATGCCGTGTCCTCCAAGGTCCGAGCTATGATGGGATGATGCCCTTTTGCTGATTCCCCCTCTGGATCCCTTTCTGTGGTGTGGTTTCTGGTAAAAAAATTAATGGTGTGGATTTTTTGTTCCTCTCTCTAGATCCGATCACATAGGGCTGAAAAAATTGACGAAGCGGAGTCGGTGGCCCGCGGTACGACCGTTGGTACGAGCGGGTGCGGTCGTACCACTCAACGGATAGTATGTTGATTCGTGTGTGGTTTGATAGTATGTTGATTCGTGTGTGGTTTTGTTTCTTCTCACATGCTTGCCTCTTCATATGGAAGGTGTTTATGGCTTCCAATCAACATATTTTCCACCAAAAATAGAAAGCTTCGATATTTTGATTTCACAAACTGGATTTTATAAATCCTGGTGGAGTTGGCCTAAAAAGGTGCGGTAAAATACTAAAAGTCTATGTCCATTATGCAAAAAACACTTGATAAAACATGATGCAAAGTGCACTCATCATTTTCGCTTGTCCATGTTGGAAAGTCTACAACACAAAGTGGACGGCAAGTCCTTGATCAGCAAGACCAATATGTTTCTCCTTGAGCTAGCACACCAATTCCATGCCCGACCACTAAGAGGTGGGTATTCACATCTACTAGGCACTCTCCAGCCTTCACAGACTTATTTAGCTCCTTCATTTCGTGAGAGGCTTCGTTGATCATTCAATGATACACGTGCTAACGATCGATGTTGCACGTCGACTTTATTAAGGGATTGCACATCGATTAAAGTGGTTGGGATAATAAGTTGTGTAAGACCTCGTTCGGTGTATCACCATAATATGTTGTGAACTTATTAGCATTGGAGTGTGCCGGGTTTTAATATAATCGCATCCTTTGAGTTTAAGAAAAAACTAGGCCAAAACTAGATAATTTTTTTCAGATTCTCCACTATTTTTTTGTTTTTTAACTGGGAAAGGCCTCAAAGTGCCTATAAACTACTCATTAAAACGGCGGTGTGAAGCAAAGTAGAAAGAGGGCCACGAAAAATACAACCAATACACACCAGTATTCGACAAATATATAAACGAACTTAAAAATATCTAAAACACAATCAGTTCCTCCGAAACTGTCGACGAATTGTGGACCCGAATGACGGGCTTCCACACCGAATCCAGGGATGAAACCACTTAGCTTCAGCAAGAAGGATCGTTGTCACTGTGAATCCAATCCAAGAAGATGCCTCCGTTGGAGGTTGAAGATCTGACACCACTACGCCAGAGTTCGGAGTTGCCGCCCAACGACATGTTGAGTCGGTAGCCGAAGCAGAGCCATTGAGATCAACCCCACGAGTCAACATCATCACGATTTCCCCGCAGCTCCCCAACACCGCCACACACATCGTCGGCCATCCACCACCTCCCGTCGTCACCACCGCGACTAAGAGGAGAAGAACAAACCTTGCTCACGGACAATCCCTAGTCACCGCCTGAGCAGGTCTTATTGACGGAGTAGCCCGAAGCACTCGTGCTCGCCGCATGTGATGACGTGAAACACACGTTCGTTGGGAGACCCCAAGAGGAAGGTTGATGTAGTCAGCAGCAAGTTTTCCCTCAGAAAGAAACCAAGGTTATCGAACCAGTAGGAGCAGCAACTCTTCAGAAGGTTGTCAACGGCGCCAGAAAAATAGCTGTCGCAGGGAGTCTGGACTGTTGACGTGGAATATGCACACAACACAATCAAACTACTTTGCCCCAACGAAACTGTGAGGTTGTCAATCTCACTGGCTTGCTGAAAACAAAGGATTAAACGTATGGTGTGAAAAATGAGTATTAAATTGCAGAGAATGGAAAAGGAACAGTTTGCAGTTTGTGGTTGTTTAATCAGTGTAAAGAATGGACCGGGGTCCACAGTTCACTAGTGGTGTCTCTCCATAAAAGATAACTAACATGTTGGGTGAGCAAATTACAGCTGGGCAATTGACGAATAGTGAGTGCATGACAATGCATATACATGACATGTTGACTACTATGATATTTAATTGGGCATTACGACATAATACATAGATCGTTATCCAACAACATCTATGACTAATAATCCACCGCCGGGTTGTCATCCGAGTCCCCCGTTGGTATTAAGTTGCAAGCAACGGATAATTGCATTAAGTAAAGTGCGTAATGTAAACAAACACATATGTCCGTGGACATAGCATCGTTAGGTTATCCCTAGTGGCAACAGCAGATCCACAACCTTAGAACTTTCTGTCACTGTCCCAGGTTAAACGGAGACATGAACCCACTATCTAGCATAAATACTCTCTCTTGGAGTTACAAGCATCTACTTGGCCAAAGCATCTACGAGTAACGGAAAGCATGCAAGATCTTAAATAACATATAAGATAGATTGATAATCAACTTGACATAATATTCAATATTCATCGGATCCCAGCAAACACAACATGTAGCATTACAATAATATGATCTTGATCATGTAGGGCAGCTCACAAGATCTAAACATGATGGCACAAAGTGGAGAGACAACCATCTAGCTACTGCTATGGACCCATAGTCCAAGGATGAACTACTCACGCATCACTCCGGAGGCAGGCATGGCGATGTAGAAGCCTCCGATGACGATTCCCCTCTCCGGCAGGGTGCCGGGAAGAGGTTCTGAACCCTCCCGAGCTAGGGTTGATGACGGTGGCGTCTCTGGAACTTTTCGTGGATTTTTGCTCAGGTACTTAGGGTTTTCGCGTCGGGGGGAATAAGTAGGCGAAAGGGCGGCGGCTGCGGACCCCCGAGGGGCCCACACCACCCCAGGGCGCGGCAGAGGGGGGAGCCGCGCCCTCCTGGCGTGTGGGGCCCTGGTGGCCCTCCTCTGCTGCTCCTTCGCTCCGTCAGGTGTGTTCTGGAAAAATAGGCACCCCGTGTAGTTTCGTCCAATTCCGAGAATATTTCCAGACTAGCTTTTCTGGAATACAAAAACAGCAGAAAACAGGAACTGGCACTTCGGCATCTTGTTAATAGGTTAGCCCCATAAAATGTATAAAAGTGATATAAAGTAGATGCAAAACATGTAGCAATTGGTATAAAACAAGCATGGAACATCAAAAATTATAGATACGTTTGAGACGTATCAGCATCCCCAAGCTTAGTTCCTACTCGTCCTCGAGTAGGTAAACGATAAAAACAAGATAATTTTTGAGGTGACATGCTACTATCATAATCTTGATCATATAATATTGCAAGGCACATGTAAATGAATGAAGTGATCCAAGTCAATGGTCTATAATTTGCTACCAAATAGATAATGAGTAAACAATGAATCACACAAGCTAAACGTTTTCATGAATAGTACTTTCGAGACAAGCATCAAACAGTTTTGCATAAGTGTTAACTCATAAAGCAATAGTTTCTACAAAAGGTATTTAATCAACACAAAGGAAGAATTTAGTTTCAGCATTTGCTTCAACTTTCAACATATTTATCTCATGGATATTGTCAACACAAAGTAGTATAACAAGTCCAGTACATTGCATATAACGCATGTTGTAACAAAGTTGACACTAGTGTTTGCTTGTGGAAGACAGAAAGAATAGGAAAAATGACTCAACATAAAAGTAAAAAAAGGCCCTTCGCAGAGGGAAGCAGGGATTAAATCATGTGCTAGAGCTTTTAGTTTTTGAAAGCATATAGAGATTGCATAAAATATTTGATACTCCTCCCAACCTTGCTAACACAAGCCATGGCTAACCGAATCCTCGGGTGCCTTCCATCAATCACATACCATGGAGGATTATCTATTTTTGAGAGGTGTTTGTTAATTGTCAACGAATGGTAGCGGGTGAGAACAGTATTCTACCTGTCTAACGGACTTTTAAGAGCGGCTCCCATGAAGGACGTTATTTCTACCAGCAAGGCAGATCATCCTCTTTCTCTTTGGTTTACACACATTCAGGTATTTCACTGTTTGTCATTGCTTACTGATGAATCAGGGCAAAAGTGTGAAGAGAATTAATTGGTTAAGTTGTAATTGATTGGGACTGGGCACCCGTTGCCAGCTCTTTTTGCAAGTTATTGGATAAGCGGATGTATATGCCACTAGTCCAGGTGTAAAAGTCCACTCGACAAATAGAATAAAGAATAACCACACTAATTCCTCATGAGCTAGTAAACATTGACACAAAAAGGGAATAATAACATTTTGAATAATTTAAAGGTAGCACATGAAAAATTTACTTGGAGTGGCAAGGAAATACCACATATAGGTAGTTATGGTGGACACAAATGGCATGGATTTTGGCTCAAGGATTTGGATGCACGAGAAGCATTCCCTCTCAGTACAGAGTTTAGGCTAGCAAGGTTATGTAAGCAAACAAGAATATCAACCCTACACCAAGTTTTATATGACAAACATATTGCAAACGTTATAAGACTTCATACCGTCTTCCTTGTTAACCAAACCCCGTTATTAGAAATATCTAGACCTTAGAGGTACCACCGATGCAAACCAAATTTTCAACAAGCTTTACGGTAGTTCTTCACTAATAGGCTTAACTCATGTGATGCACAATTTAATCATGATCTACTTGTTAACTCAAAACAATTGACAAGCATCAAGTTATCCATTTTAGTGATCTACAAGATTAAGCAAGTTTTTCCTTATACCAATTACCACATGCAACATTTTCTGAACCAACCAAACACCAATCAATTCATTTCATCAACTCTCCAAACAAATATAAGTGAAGCAAGAGAGTACTTTCTACAAAAGAAAGCTAATAGCTCTGACTAGAGATACATGAAAACAAGAGCTAAAAGCTGAACATCGCTAGATATGAATACTCAACAAATATAAGTGAAGAATAGGAGTATTCTCATGAAAAAGCGGAGCGTGTCTCTCTCCCAATCAAGAAATGCTAGGGTCCAGTCAGCTTTATTGAAAATAAAAATCCAATACTGAAAATAAAAGCACACAGACGCTCCAAGAAAAGCACATATGATGTGAAAGAATTAAAATATAGTTTCACTAGAGATGACCTGATAATTTTGCCGATGAAGAAGGGGATGCCTTGGGCATCCCCAAGCTTAGACGCTTGAGTCTTCTTGAAATATGCTGGGGAGATCCATGGGAGCCTCCCAAGCTTAAGCTCTTCACTCTTCTTGATCCTATTATATCATCCTTCTCTCTTGACCCTTGAAAACTTCCGTCACACCAAACTCAAAGTAGATCTCATTAGAGGGTTAGTGCATAATCAAAAATTCACATGTTCTGTAAAGACGCAATATGATTTGTTACTTTAAACATTAGCTATAGCCACTGATGTTATGTGAAGCTCTTCCACCCAAAAAGAATTTCACTCAACACTAGTAAAAGAGAGAATGCGAAAAATAAAAGGCATAATCTGTCTAAAACAGAACAGTCGCAAAGACGAATTTTTTCAAGGCACTTACGACGCTCAGATCGAGAAACTCTAAACTAATGAAAGTTTCAGACATTCATAAAGATTACGCACAAATTTTTCAGATTTTTTAACAATCTGGTGATTTTAGGAATTTCGTACAGTGAACAGCAAAAATCTGTTTCTGCGCAGCAATCAAAATTAAGCATCATCTTATCATTAGAGGCTACTCTTGGCACAACAATACAAGAAAATATAAGATACAAAGGAATTGCTACATAAGTAAACAAACTCCTTGACTCAATAAAAGAAAAATTGCAGAAAAATAAAATGGGTTGCCTCCCATAAGCGCTTTTTTTTAACGCCTTTTAGCTAGGCACAAAGCATGCATCAAGTATTACCAAGTGAAGAAGCATCAACATTGTAGTTTGTTCGAACAATAGAATCATAAGGTGGCTTAATCTTCTTCCTAGGAAAGTGTTCCATACCTTTCTTGACAGGAAATTGATATTTTATATTCCTTTCTTTCATATCAATAATAGCGCCTACAGTCCTAAAAAGGTCTTCCCAACACAATAGGGCATGATGGATTGCACTCAATATCCAAGACAATAAAATCAACGGGGACATAATTGTTGTTAACCATGATAAGAACATCATCAATTCTTCCCAAAGGTTTTTTAATAGTAGAATCAACAGGTGAACATCCAAGTAACAATTTTCCAAAGGTGTTAAATGATGACCCACAAGTATAGGGGGTGTATCGTAGTACTTTCGATAAATAAGAGTGTCGAACCCAACGAGGAGCAGAAGGTGCTGACAAGGAGTTTCGGTAAAGGTTTCACTGTAAATGCTAGCAGACAAGTTTTTAGGGGTTTTTGATATAGCAGGTAAATAAAATGCGAGTAAGTAAAAGACAGTAATAATAATTGCAGCAAGTGGCCCAATCCTTTTTAGAGCAAAGGACAAGCCGGTTGGTTTACTTATGATGACAAAATGTTCTTGAGGACACACGGGATTCTAGTCAAGTGCTTTCGCTTCACATAGTTGATTAATCTTATTGTTTTGATAAGTGTTGTGTGGGTGAACCTATGCTAATGCACCGCCCTTACTTGGACTAATACATACTTGTGATTATACCTCTTGCAAGCATCCGCAGTTACAAGAAAGTAATTAAGATAAATCTAACCACAGCCTTAAACTCTGAGATCCTACGCTCCCTTGTGCACCGGTATACTAACGGGGGTTTAGGTTTCTGTCACTCCGGCAACCCCACAATTAGCAACCAAATACACAATGCACTCCTCTAGGCCCATAAAGGTGAAGTGTCATGTAGTCGACGTTCACACGACACCACTAGAAGAATACACCACAACTTAAATATCAAACCATTAAATATTACTCAACATAATTCCACTACTAACAGCGTGACTTCTCCCATGTCCTCAAGAACTAACGAACTACTCACGAGACATCATATGGATCATGATCAGAGGTGATATAATGATGGATAACGATCTGAACATATACTTTAATTCACCGATAAAACTCAATAGCATCAACCACAAGGAGTAATTAACACCGGGAGAGTTTCCCCTATGAACTAAACAAAGTATAGCCCTAGATGTTACAGCGGAACGAGATGGTGCAGCGGTGATGGTGGTGATGGCGGTGGAGATGATGATGATGATGATCCCGATGAAGTCCAGCGCGATGACGATGAGGATGGCGATGATCTCCCCCTCCGGGAAGGAATTTCCCCGGCAGATTTCTCCCTGCCGGAGAGCTTTTCTCTCTCTGTGTTTCCGCCTCGTGGAGGCGGCGGAATATTTTCTCACGGACTCCCCGTGTCTTAGGGTTTCTGGGGGATGAAGTACGCGAAGGGGGAGCGCCTGAGGTGGGCCAGGGGCACCACACCTGGCCAGGGCGCGGCCAAGGTGGGCCCCGCCCAGGGGTGGTGTGGGCCCCTCCTGGCCCATCTCAGCCTCCCCTTTTGGCTTAGTCCATCTTCTGATAAAATAGGAACATCTGTCTTCTCGGAAATATTTTTAGTGCTCCAGAAATATAGTGCCTTGACGTTGCTTTTTCCAGCTGAAATCTGACTCCGGCAGTTAATTATCCAATGATCATCAAACATGCAAAATAAGACAAAATAACATAAGTAACTCCTCTTAATATGAAATATATCATTGAATAACAGTAAATTATGCTATAAAATAGTGATGCAAAATGGACGTATCAACCCCCCAAGCTTAGACCTCGCTTGTCCCCAAGCGAAAGCTGAGCTCAGTAAACTAGAACAAAAGTTTATGGAGTGAAGCGTCGATAATAAAGAATACGGACAAGAAGCATCAGTAATTACTAAACAACACACTCATTTTAAACAGCAACTACTCTTCATATAACCTAACTTGAACATGAGTAGTGAAACAACCACAATAAAAATACACGAAGGAAATTATAGATTAGTAATGGCACACTTCATTCTTGGTCATAGAACAATAAGCAATCAATACTTATCTTTCGAAAGGAGTCTTTATATTAGAGCTTATATTGCAGAACTTCCACACTCAATTATCACACCTTCTTTACAGTCATTGATAACTTGCAAAGCTATATTCTTAGAGGCAAAAGTATTTGTGCTAAGACAAGAAAGGATAAAGACATGATTGACAATATTAATGATATATATGGTTGAATCACAACAACTCAAATGCTTGCTCAAGAAGAAGGAAATAGGTGTACTGACTCAACATGAAAAGTAAAAGAAAGGCCCTTCGCAGAGGGAAGCAGGGATTAAGTCATGTGCTAGAGCTTTTAAGTTTTTGAAATCATATGAGAGCAAAAATTAAGTTTTGGGGTGTTTGTTAATTGTCAACGAATGGTAGCGGGTGAAAACAGTATTCTCCCTGTCAAACAGACTTTTAAGAGCGGCTCCCATGAAGGACGTTATTTCTACCAGCAAGGCAGATCATCCCTCTTTCTCTTTGGTTTACACACATTCAGTATTTCACTGTTTGTCATTGCTTACTGATAATCAGGGCAAAAGTGTGAAGAGAATTAAGGTTAAAGTTGTAATTAATTGGGACTGGGCATCCCGTTGCCAGCTCTTTTTGCAAGTTATTGGATAAGCGGATGTATATGCCACTAGTCCAGGTGTAAAGTCTGTTTGACAAGTAGAATAAAGGATAACCACACTACTTCCTCATGAGCTAGTAAACATTGACACAAAAGGGAATAATAACATTTTGAATAATTTAAAGGTAGCACATGAAAAATTTACTTGGAGTGGCAAAGAAATACCACATATAGGAAGTTATGGTGGACACAAATGGCATGGGTTTGGTTCAAGGATTTGGATGCACGAGAAGCATTCCCTCTCAGTACGGTGGTTAAGGCTAGCAAGGTCATGTAGCAAGCATAAAAGTTGGGGGATACACACAAATATATATATAATAGAAGCAACCATGCTATCTTCCCTGTAAGCACAAATGTTTTAACTCAAAGAATACTAATCTTATTGGCTAGCAAGAAAGAAAGATAAAGGGATAATATTTTTGCATGTAATTCCCTCCTTCTACTTAAGTTTTCATGGTATTGCTACTAATGACCAATACTAAGTTTGCCACAACTAATATAATTTACTTAATGTACCCAAAAGTGGCGTCAATACTAATGGCAAGATCAGCACATAAAGAAGATTGCAGGCTAAAATAAAATGTACCGAAAGTAAAGGTGGAACTTCTCATTAATATTCTGAACAAAGACACACTCAAACCAACGGATACATGGATAACTAAAGGATTGACACTCCACATCGCAAACCATCTTATAAGATAACTTCTCTACTCATGATATGACCACGAAATTATAAAAACGAAAGGATAAAGATGATACTGGGCACTCCCCCAAGCTTGGAACAAGCCAAGGGAGTGCCATTACCCCTTGACGATTTAGGCTTGATCTCTTGGTGGCGACGGTGGTACTACGGCAATCGGGGTTAGGAAACGTTCGAGCATCCGGCGGAGCCTGTTATTCTCATCTTGAAGTATTTCCACCTCAGCTCTCAGGATACGAAATTGGTCACAAAACTCGTTCGTGGTTCGGAGAGCTTCAGCAGCTGCAGGGGAAAACCGCAAATCTGGAATTGGTGGGGTGACTCCCTGCACATTATGAGAAAAAGCACGTTGAGGATTAATTGATCCCACAAAGGTGGAGTTGCTCGGCCTTGATTCTCCTTGTTGGCGAGGCTGGCCAGCTTGCACCTCCTCTCTGATGCTTCGATCCATGTCAGCTCTCCTAGCAGCAATCTCCTCCTCCGTCGCCCAACCGACGAAGGTTCCCTCTTCCACATCGCGTTCGAGTTCACGTCGGCGCCTTGCTGCATACTTCTCACCGCACTCCTCGCGACGCCATGTAGGGACTTGAAATTCCTGTCAGAACAGCTTGAAAACGAAACACGGCGAAAACACGATATACGGACCTCGGAGATCCGGGTGATTATATAGCAAAAAGTTTTACGCAAAAGGAAGGTACAGGACGAAACGGGGTCGGAGACGGGCTCCGAGGTGCCCACACGCACCCACGGCGCGGCCAGGGTGGGGCCCGCGCCCAGGGGTGGTGTGGTGCCCTCGGGCACCGTTTCCTACCCTTTTCCGACTCATAATTTTCCATATTATGTAAAAACAAAAATATTTAGGTTGAAAAGTAAATCGCGAACTTTTTCTTACCGAAACTGTTACCTATTCCAAATCAGCTTTTGCAGTTGTCTGAATTTGACTTTTTATAAAATCCTCTGGAGTTACCACTTTGATAAATCAACATCTTCATTATAAGAATCTCCAGAAATGTAATGCTTGAGTCTTTGACCATTAACCACTTGTGGTCTGTCCCCATCTAGTGAATTGATTTTAATCGCACCTGAGCGATAGACCTCCTCAATGATATAAGGTCCTTCCCATTTTGAAAGTAATTTTCCTGCAAAAAATCTGAGACGAGACCTATACAATAAAACTTTTTCACCTACGTTAAATTCTCTCTTAAGAATTCTTCTATCATGCCATTGCTTAACTTTCTCTTTAAAGAGCCTAGCATTTTCATAAGCTGCATTTCTCCATTCATCTAAAGAATTCAAATTAAGCAATCTCTTTTTACCGGCAAGTTTAAATCTCTATTAAGTTCTTTCACCGCCCAATAGGCTTTATGTTCTAATTCTAAGGCAAATGACAAGCTTTTCCATAAACCATTTTGTAAGGAGACATTCCCATAGGATTTTTATAAGCAGTTCTATAAGCCCACAAAGCATCGTTAAGCTTTTTAGACCAATTTTTTCTAGATTTATTAACAGTCTTTTGCAAAATAGACTTAATCTCTCTATTTGACAATTCTACTTGACCACTTGTTTGGGATGATATGGTGAAGCAATTCTATGATTAACATCATACTTAGCTAAGTTTTTCTAAAAGCACCATGAATAAAATGAGAACCCCATCAGTCATGAGATATCTAGGCACACCAAACCTAGGGAAGATAATATCTTTAAGCATTTTTAATGATGTCTCACCATCAGCACTAGAAGTTGGTATAGCTTCTACCCATTTAGTAACATAATCAACAGCAACAAGTATGTGAGTATAACCATTTGAGGAAGGAAAAGGACCCATAAAGTCAAATCCCCAACAGTCGAAAGGTTCAATAACAAGAGAATAATTCATAGGCATTTCATTACGTCTACTAATGTTACCTACTCTTTGACATTCATCACATGATAAAACAAATTTTCTAGCATCTCTAAAAAGGGTAGGCCAATAAAAACCTGATTGTAGAACCTTTTGCGCAGTTCTATCTCCAGCGTGATGTCCTCCATAAGCACTTCCATGGCATTTGCTCAATATTTCTTTCTGTTCATACTCAGGAACACATCTTCGCATAATGCCATCTACTCCTTCTTTATACAAATGTGGGTCATCCCAAAAATAATGCCTCAAATCATAAAAGAACTTTCTTCTTTGCTGAGCTGTAAAGGTCGGAGGCAAATACTTGGCAACAATAAAATTAGCATAATCAGCATACCAAGGACTTTCGCGTGAGCTTACCTTTATCGCAGCCAATTGTTCATTTGGAAAACTATCATTAACAGGTATAGGATCATCTGAAATGTTTTCTAATCTAGACAAATTATCAGCAACAGGATTTTCAGCACCTTTCCTATCTACGATATGTAAATCAAATTCTTGCAGTAAAGTACCCATCTTATGACCTAGGCTTAGCATCTTTCTTTTCCATAAGGTATCTAATAGCAGCATGATCAGTGTGAATAGTAACTTTTGAATCAACAATATAAGGTCTAAATTTATCACAAGCAAAAACAACTGCTAAAAATTCCTTTTCAGTAGTAGCATAATTCTTTTGAGCGGCATCAAGTGTTTTACTAGCATAATGAATAACATTTAACTTCTTGTCTACCCGCTGTCCAAGAACAGCTCCTACAGCAAAATCACTAGCATCACACATTATTTCAAAAGGTAAAGTCCAATCAGGAGGTTGAACAACAGGAGCTGTGATTAAAGCTTTTTTAGAGTTTCAAAAGCTTCCTTGCAATCATCATCAAAAACAAAAGGTACATCTTTTTGAAGAAGATTAGTGAGGGGTTTTGAAATTTTAGAGAAATCTTTAATAAACCTCCTATAAAAACCGGCATGACCGAGAATACTACGGATACCTTTCACATCCCTTGGACAGGGCATTTTCTCGATTGCTTCAACTTTAGCTCTGTCCACTTCAATACCTCTTTCAGAAATTTTGTGCCCTAGGACAATTCCTTCATTAACCATGAAATGACATTTCTCCCAATTAAGAACAAGATTTGTCTCCTCACATCTCTGCAAAACTTTATCAAGATTGTGCAAGCAATTATCAAAGGAAGTTCCGTAGACGGAAAAATCGTCCATGAATACTTCCACAATTTCTTCACAAAAACCATGAAAAATAGCAGACATGCATCTTTGGAACGTAGCAGGAGCATTACACAAACCAAAAGGCATACGTCTATAAGCATAAGTTCCATAAGGACAAGTAAAAGTGTTTTCTCTTGATCTTGTGCTTTAACAGCAATTTGTGAGAATCCAGAATAACCATCAAGGAAACAAAAATGGGTTTTCTTAGACAACCTTTCTAACATTTGATCAATAAAAGGCAAAGGATAATGATCTTTCTTAGTTACTTTATTGACCTTTCTAAAATCAATGCACATCCTATATCCAACTACTACTCTTTGAGGAATAAGTTCATCATTTTCATTTGGTACAACAGTAACTCCTCCTTTCTTAGGGACACAATGCACAGGACTTACCCATCTACTATCAGCAATAGGATAAATTATACCAGCATCAAGAAGTTTTAATACCTCATTTCTTACCACTTCTTTCATCTTAGGGATCAAGCGACGCTGATGCTCAACAACAGGTTTTGCATCGGGTTCAATGTTGATGGCATGTTGACATATAGTAGGAGAAATCCCCTTTAAATCATCCAAAGTGTATCCCATAGCTCCTCGATGTTTCTTTAGTACTTCTAATAACCTTGCTTCTTCATTACCTGAAAGTTTAGAACTAATAATAGCAGGATATACTTTCCTTTCATCAAGATAAACATACTTAAGATTATCAGGTAACGGTTTTAAATCGAAGACAGGATCTTCCTTAGGAGGCGCTGAGGTACCCAAATCTTCCACAGGCAAATTATGCTTAAGTATTGGTGGTTGACGAAGAAAGGCATTGTCAATCTCATTCCTCTCCTCCATAAATACTTCACTTTCGTGTTCCTCCATGAATTGCTGCAAGGCATTGTTAGGAGCAACAGCAATAGAAGCAAGTTGTTCAACTTGAAAATTCTCATTAGGTAATTCAGTTTCATAAAGTTGTTTACCAAACTTAGAGAAATTAAACTCATAAGATTCTCCATTAAATTTAGTGTAAATTTTCTCTTTCTTACAATCTATAATGGCACCACATGTATTCAAGAAAGGCCTACCAAAAATAATGGGACACGCTTTACTAGCAACAGAACCAAGTACTAGAAAATCAGCAGGGTATTTAGTCTTACCACATAAAACTTCAACATCTCTCACAATACCAATTGGGAGATAGTTTCTCTATTAGCAAGCTGAATAACCACATCAATCTCCTCAAGTTCGCAAGGACCAATTTCATGCATAATTTCTTTATAAAGATCAAAAGGAATAGCGCTAGAACTTGCACCAATATCACATAAACCATAATAGCAATGTTCTCCTATTTTGACTGAAAGCACAGGAACACTTGTTTTCCTAGCTCTACGGGATGTGAAACAATATTAGAGGCATCTTCACAAAAGATAATATGTCCTCCTTCTACATTTTCAGTTACCAAATCCTTTACTATTGCTATTGTGGGTTCTACCGCTATTTGTTCAGCAGGTTCTAAAGCTTTCTTTGCACTTTTATTAACCACACTAGCTATGATAGAATGTTCCCTAATTTTAACAGGAAAAGGTGGTTTCTCAATATAAGGTTCTGGCAAGATACGATCAACTGTATGAACTTCAATGTTTTTAATATTGGCAGAATTAGTATTATCTTTGTAAGGCAAATGATACTTATTGCAACTTTCTTTAGGAACATCAAGATAAGAGGCAAAAGCCTTGTAACAGTTTGCAATAACTTGAGAATCAAGACCATACATATCATAGAGATTACGAAAATTATCAGTATTCATAAAAGTTTTAATGCATTCGTAATCATGCTTTATACCTGATTCTCTACCTTTGTCGTTCTCCCATCCTTCAGTATTTTCCTCAATCCGATCAAGAAGGTCCCATTTAACTTCCTCTTTATTACGCGTAAATGATCCAGCACAAGAGGTATCCAATAGAGTTTTATCTTGAAGAGAAAGCCTTGCATAGAAGTTATCAATAACAACATTACCAGGAAGCTCATGAATGGGGCATTTGAGCATTAATGATTTCAATCTCCCCCACGCTTGGGCAATACTTTCTCCATCATGAGGCCAAAAATTATATATATGATTCCGATCTTGATGAATTTCACTAGGAGGATAAAATTTAGAATAAAAGAGAGGCACAATCTCCTCCCAGCCAATAGAACGCCCATTTTTCAGCATCCTATACCATTTTGCAGCTTTACCAGTCAACGATATAGAAAACAATTTCTTCTTGACCTCTTCCATTGAAATACCTGCACACTTGAACAACTCGCATAATTCATGAATAAATAGCAAATGATCCCCAGGAGGGACAGTTCCATCTCCTGCATAGCGGTTATTCGTAACTCGTTCAACAATTTTCATAGGTATTTTAAATGGAATTACTTGATCAGGTGGTTCCTCTTCTACTACCTTAGCAGTGGTAGTAGTATTTCCAAACAGGGATTCAAATGGAGATCTCTCCATGATAAAATAAAGTAGCAAGCAGAAATAAAAATAGCACCTACAGTAAAAGTTTTCCTTACCAATAGCGCTTCACTCCCCGGCAACGGCGCCAGAAAATAGTCTTGATGACCCACAAGTATAGGGGGTGTATCGTAGTACTTTCGATAAATAAGAGTGTCGAACCCAACGAGGAGCAGAAGGTGCTGACAAGGAGTTTCGGTAAAGGTTTCACTGTAAATGCTAGCAGACAAGTTTTTAGGGGTTTTTGATATAGCAGGTAAATAAAATGCGAGTAAGTAAAAGACAGTAATAATAATTGCAGCAGTGGCCCAATCCTTTTTAGAGCAAAGGACAAGCCGGTTGGTTTACTTATGATGACAAAATGTTCTTGAGGACACACGGGATTCTAGTCAAGTGCTTTCGCTTCACATAGTTGATTAATCTTCATTGTTTTGATAAGTGTTGTGTGGGTGAACCTATGCTAATGCACCGCCCTTACTTGGACTAATACATACTTGTGATTATACCTCTTGCAAGCATCCGCAGTTACAAGAAAGTAATTAAGATAAATCTAACCACAGCCTTAAACTCTGAGATCCTACGCTCCCTTGTGCACCGGTATACTAACGGGGGTTTAGGTTTCTGTCACTCCGGCAACCCCACAATTAGCAACCAAATACACAATGCACTCCTCTAGGCCCATAAAGGTGAAGTGTCATGTAGTCGACGTTCACACGACACCACTAGAAGAATACACCACAACTTAAATATCAAACCATTAAATATTACTCAACATAATTCCACTACTAACAGCGTGACTTCTCCCATGTCCTCAAGAACTAAACGAACTACTCACGAGACATCATATGGATCATGATCAGAGGTGATATAATGATGGATAACGATCTGAACATATACTTTAATTCACCGATAAAACTCAATAGCATCAACCACAAGGAGTAATTAACACCGGGAGAGTTTCCCCTATGAACTAAACAAAGTATAGCCCTAGATGTTACAGCGGAACGAGATGGTGCAGCGGTGATGGTGGTGATGGCGGTGGAGATGATGATGATGATCCCGATGAAGTCCAGCGCGATGACGATGAGGATGGCGATGATCTCCCCCTCCGGGAAGGAATTTCCCCGGCAGATTTCTCCCTGCCGGAGAGCTTTTTCTCTCTCTGTGTTTCCGCCTCGTGGAGGCGGCGGAATATTTTCTCACGGACTCCCCGTGTCTTAGGGTTTCTGGGGGATGAAGTACGCGAAGGGGGAGCGCCTGAGGTGGGCCAGGGGCACCACACCTGGCCAGGGCGCGGCCAAGGTGGGCCCGCGCCCAGGGGTGGTGTGGGCCCCTCCTGGCCCATCTCAGCCTCCCCTTTTGGCTTAGTCCATCTTCTGATAAAATAGGAACATCTGTCTTCTCGGAAATATTTTTAGTGCTCCAGAAATATAGTGCCTTGACGTTGCTTTTTCCAGCTGAAATCTGACTCCGGCAGTTAATTATCCAATGATCATCAAACATGCAAAATAAGACAAAATAACATAAGTAACTCCTCTTAATATGAAATATATCATTGAATAACAGTAAATTATGCTATAAAATAGTGATGCGAAATGGACGTATCACTAAATCAAGCATATCATATAATCTTTTAGGCATAACAGAAATACTAGCACCAAGGTCACACAAAGCATTGCAATCAAAGTCATTCAATTTCAATTTAATGATGGGCTCCCAACCATCTTCTAACTTCCTAGGGATAGAAGCTTCATGTTTTAATCTCTCTTCCCTAACTTGTATGAGAGCATTAGTAATATGTTTAGTAAAAACCATGTTTATAGCACTAGCATTAGGACTTCTAGCTAGCTTTTGCAAGAACTTAATTACTTCAGAAATATTGCAACCATCAAAATCAAAGTCATTATCATCAAAAGTTATGGAATTATTCTCTTCCTTATTGCTAGAAATTTCAGCATCTTTATCAAGGACAGTTTCAGAGTTATCAGGCAATTTAGGACATTTTGCAATAGAAGTGGAAACATTACCAACACCAACTATCTTGCCATTAATGGTAGGAGGTTTGTTAACACTTGAGTTTGAAGCCTTTTCAGAAGTAGTAATAGTATAAACTCTAGCAATATTGTTCTTCCTAGCAATTTCATCCTCTCTTTCCCATCTAGCATGCAATTCAGCTAACATCCTCACATTGTTATCAATTTTAACTTGTATAGCATTGAGAGTTTTGCTCTCTTTAACATCATGAGGCATGTTCTTTAGTTTCAATAAGTCAACATCAAGAGCAAGACTATCAACTTTAGAGGAAAGCACATCAATTTTCCCAAATTTCTCCTCAACAGTTTTATTGAAAGCAGTTTGTGTACTAATAAAATCCTTAAGCATAACTTCAAGATCAGAGGGTACACTCTTATTATTGTTGTAGGAGTTACCATAGGAATTTCCATAACCATTGCCACTATTAGAAGGATAGGGCCTATAATTGCTATTACCAAAATTATTCCTATAAGCATTGTTGTTGAAATTATTATTTTTAATGAAGTTCACATCAACATGCTCTTCTTGAGCAACCAAAGAAGCTAAAGGAACATTATTCGGATCAACATGTGTTTGACCATTTGTAAGCATAGACATAATAGTATCAATTTTGGCACTCAAGGAGGAGGTTTCCTCAACAGAATTTACCTTCTTACCTGTTGGAGCTCTCTCGGTGTGCCACTCAGAATAATTAATCATCGTATCATCAAGAAGCTTTGTTGCAGCACCCAAAGTGATGGACATAAAGGTACCTCCAGCGGCCGAATCCAATAAATTCCTCGAAGAAAAATTTAATCCTGCATAGAAGGTTTGGATGATCATCCAAGTAGTCAGTCCATGAGTGGGACAATTTTTAACCAATGATTTCATTCTCTCCCATGCTTGAGCAACATGTTCATTATCAAATTGCTTAAAATTCATTATGCTACTTCTCAAAGAAATAATCTTAGCAGGAGGATAATATTTTCCAATAAAAGCATCTTTGCATTTAGTCCATGAATCAATACTATTTCTAGGCAAAGATAGCAACCATTCTTTAGCACGTCCTCTCAAGGAGAAAGGAAAAAGGTTCAGTTTAATAATATCACCATCTACTTCCTTGAGCTTTTGCATTTCACAAAGTTCAACAAAGTTATTAAGGTGAACAGCAGCATCATCAGTACTAACACCAGAAAATTGCTCTTTCATAACAAGATTTAAAAGTGCAGGTTTAATTTCATAAAATTCTGCTGAAGCAGCAGGTGGAGCAATAGGTGTGCATATGAAATCATTGTTGTTCGTGCTAGTGAAATCACAACTTAGTGTTCTCAGGAGTACTCATTTTAACAGAAATAAAAATAGTACAGAAAATAACTTGAAAGTAAACTAGATGCAAGTAACTAATTTTTTGTGTTTTTGATAATTGAAAGCAAACAAGATAAAATAAAATAAACTAAGCAAGACAAAAACAAAGTAAAGAGATTGGAAGCGTGAAACTCCCCTTGCAGAAGACTGCTGTCTCCCCGGCAACGGCGCCAGAAAAACAGCTTGATGACGTGAAACACACGTTCGTTGGGAGACCCCAAGAGGAAGGTATGATGTAGTCAGCAGCAAGTTTTCCCTCAGAAAGAAACCAAGGTTATCGAACCAGTAGGAGCAGCAACTCTTTAGAAGGTTGTCAACGGCGCCAGAAAAATAGCTGTCGCAGGGAGTCTGGACTGTTGACGTGGAATCTGCACACAACACAATCAAACTACTTTGCCCCAACGAAACAGTGAGGTTGTCAATCTCACTGGCTTGCTGAAAACAAAGGATTAAACGTATGGTGTGGAAAATGAGTATTAAATTGCAGAGAATGAAAAAGGAACAGTTTGTAGTTTGTGGTTGTTTAATCAGTGTAAAAGAATGGACCGGGGTCCACAGTTCACTAGTGGTGTCTCTCCATAAAAGATAACTAACATGTTGGGTGAACAAATTACAGCTGGGCAATTGACGAATAGTGAGCGCATGACAATGCATATACATGACATGTTGACTACTATGATATTTAATTGGGCATTACGACATAATACATAGATCGTTATCCAACAGCATCTATGACTAATAATCCACCGCCGGGTTGTCATCCGAGTCCCCCGTTGGTATTAAGTTGCAAGCAACGGATAATTGCATTAAGTAAAGTGCGTAATGTAAACAAACACATATGTCCGTGGACATAGCATCGTTAGGTTATCCCTAGTGGCAACAGCAGATCCACAACCTTAGAACTTTCTGTCACTGTCCCAGGTTAAACGGAGACATGAACCCACTATTTAGCATAAATACTCTCTCTTGGAGTTACAAGCATCTACTTGGCCAAAGCATCTACGAGTAACGGAAAGCATGCAAGATCTTAAATAACATATAAGATAGATTGATAATCAACTTGACATAATATTCAATATTCATCGGATCCCAGCAAACACAACATGTAGCATTACAATAATATGATCTTGATCATGTAGGGCAGCTCACAAGATCTAAACATGATGGCACAAAGTGGAGAGACAACCATCTAGCTACTGCTATGGACCCATAGTCCAAGGATGAACTACTCACGCATCACTCCGGAGGCAGGCCTGGCGATGTAGAAGCCTCCGGTGACGATTCCCCTCTCCGGCAGGGTGCCGGGAAGAGGTTCTGAACCCTCCCGAGCTAGGGTTGACGACGGCGGCGTCTCTGGAACTTTTCGTGGATTTTTGCTCAGGTACTTAGGGTTTTCGCGTCGGGGGGAATAAGTAGGCGAAAGGGCGGCGGCTGCGGACCCCCGAGGGGCCCCACCACCCCAGGGCGCGGCAGAGGGGGGAGCCGCGCCCTCCTGGCGTGTGGGGCCCTGGTGGCCCTCTCTGCTGCTCCTTCGCTCCGTCAGGTGTGTTCTGGAAAAATAGGCACCCCCGTGTAGTTTCGTCCAATTCCGAGAATATTTCCAGACTAGCTTTTCTGGAATACAAAAACAGCAGAAAACAGGAACTGGCACTTCGGCATCTTGTTAATAGGTTAGTCCCATAAAATGTATAAAAGTGATATAAAGTAGATGCAAAACATGTAGCAATTGGTATAAAACAAGCATGGAACATCAAAAATTATAGATACGTTTGAGACGTATCAGCATGCGGCTCCACCCATAGGAGCACCACAACAATTAATTATAAGCAGCACCAAATCTGGCTAGATGGAGCCACCACCTTCTCCGGCATGACGCAGCATAGAGCCGAAACCAGTAGAAAGTCAGAACCTACAACTACTATTGCATCTACTATATACAGGGCTCAGTCGGGGAAAGCATCAGAGCAACCTGGTTCACTGGGGTCTACTCTCAAGATTTACTGTACACAAGAGAGAGAGAAGGGAAGGGATCCCACCACTTATGTGATACTCTCTCCGTTCCAAATTAATTGACTTCCATATATCTACGTTTGGATGTATATGTACATGTGACATGTCTAGGTACATCCAAATGTAGATATATGCAAGTCAATTAATTTGGAACAGAGGGAGTACCATGATACCACTTCTCAAAATTTCAATTTTGAAGTTTCAAAGAAATATGAAAAAAATCATGGGTGTTCACAAGTTGCGTGTTTACGATTCCTAAAATTTGCATAATCAAATTCAAAGTATACTGATGACGTGAAAACACACGTTCGTTGGGAAACCCAAGAGGAAGTTATGAAGTAGTGCGGCAGCAATTTTTCCTTGAAATCTACCAAGGCTATCGAACCAGTAGGAGGTGGAAGAGCTTCAATACGGTGTCAACAACATCGCCGTTGAAATGCTATTGACGCGGACCTACACACAACACAATCAAAGTATTTGCCCCAACGAAACAGGAAGGTTGTCAATCTCCCTGGCTTGCTGAAAACAAAGGATTAAACGTATGATGTGGAGAATAATTATAAATGCAAAAAGAAACAACGGACAAGTGATTGTAGAACGTGGTGGAAACGGTGTTTTTATCAGTGTAAAAGAATGGACCGGGGTCCACAGTTCACTAGTGGTGTCTCTCCATAAAATATAGCATGCATGTTGGGTAAACAAATTACAGCTGGACAATTGACAAATGGCAAAAGCATGACAATGCATATTATGACAAGATGTTTACTGTAGTATTTATTGGGCATTACAACATTTTACATAGACCGCTTACCAGCTGCATCTATGACTAGTAATCCACTCCCGAGATAACATCCGTGTCTCCGGCGAGTATTAAGTTGCAAGCAACGGATAATTGCATTAAGCATGGTGTGTAATGTAAACAATGCATGAGACATATAAGCAAAGCAAAGTTGTTTTCTCCCTAGTGGCAATAACACATCTACAACCTTAGTCGTTTCTGTCGCTCGAGCCTAGATTACTGGAGGCATGAACCCACTATCTAGCATAAATACTCCCTCTTGGAGACGCTAGCATCTACTTGGCCAAAGCATCTACTAGCATCGGAGAGCATGCAAGAACATAAATAAAACAGTAGATAAATAGATAAACAATTTGATCATAACTTCACAATTCATCGGATCCCAGCAAACATAACATGTAGCATTACAATAAGATGATCTTGATTATGTTAGGCAGCTCACAAGATCTAAACATGATAGCACAAAGTGGAGAGACAACCATCTAGCTACTGCTATGGACCCGTAGTTCAAGGATGAACTACTCATGCATCTGTCCGGAGGCGGGCATGGTGATGTAGAGCCCTCCAGCGATGATCTTCTCCTCCGACAGGGTGTCGGGAAGAGCTTCAGAACCCTCCTGAACTAGGGTTGACGACGGCGGCGGCGATGGAACTTTTCGTGAAATAATGCTCGGGTCTTTAGGGTTTTCGGGAGGAGGTGAATATATAGGCAAAAGGGCGGCGCGAGGGGCCACCCGAGGCGGCCAGACGACCCCCTGGCGCGGCCCCACCTTCTACCGCGCCGAGGTGGCGTCTGGGCCCCCTGGGTCGGTTCTTCGTTCGCCCTTCGAACTTCGTCATCGTGTCGGTGTAAAACTCATCTCTGTTGATTTTCGTCCAATTCCGAGAATATTTACTGACTAGCTTTCTGAAACAAAAAGATAGCAGAAAACATGAACTAGCACTGTGGCATCTTGTTAATAGGTTAGTCTCAGAAAATGCATAAAAATGATATGAAGTGTATATAAAACATGTAGCAATTGGTATAAAACATACAAGGAACATTAAAAATTATAGATACGTTTGAGACGTATCATATACACACAAAAACAAAAAGACAAATCCAACATAAATAGTGTCACAAAAGGACATAAACACAAAATGACACTATTCACATAGCAATTTGTCTTTTTTGTGTTCTCTGTGTGTATTTATAATTTGGTTCTAAAATTTGTAGGGAATGTAAATACACATCTTGTGAAAGCGCACCATTTTTATAGAAATTGTTTGAAACTTCAAAATTGGATTTTTAGAAATGGTATCATGGGAGCACATGAGGGGTGGGATCACTAGATATTTTCCCGGATAAGAATGGAGCTGCATAAGTGCACGCGGCCGAGGGCCGAAACCTTACGCGAATGGACAAGACTCGCAAGCAGACCTAGCCATTGGTAGCCCGGCCTGGCCCGGGTTGGGCTTGCACATCGGGCCGGGCTCATGACAAAATTTTGAGCCGTCGGTCAGGCTAGGCCGGGCTTGGGCCTGACGTTCGGGGAAGGGCTTTTTTTAGGCCCGGTCTGAGTTTTGGCCGAGTATACCCGCAAGTCGCAACCGCGATACCAGAGGGCAAGGTAATATCCTATGCATGATGCATCGCCCGCATGTGATGCTTGAAGCTCGCGTCGGCTGCGGGTGGCGCTGGTGGGCCGGCCCATTTCGGCGGGTTTTTCCTGTTTCTTTCTAGATTTTTCAGATTTCGCTTTTTTAGATTTCGAAAGATGTTTAGATTTTGAAAATTGTTCAAATTTTAAAAAATCTGATTTTAAATTTGTTCAAATTTAAAATTGTTCCTATTGAAATTTGTTCAAATTTGAAATCTGTTCAAATTTGGAAATTGTTTAGATTCCAAAAATTCTTCCGATTCGAAATTTGTTCAAATTTGAAAATTTATTTATATTCGAAATTGTTCATATCTGATTTTTTCAGATTTTAAAAATATTCAGACTTTTAAAAATAAAATAAGAAAAATAACACTACTTTTTTATTGGCCCCCTTGTTGAAGCGGCCAATGAGGCAGTTCCTTCAGGCGACCGATGCTCCGTGCGTCGCTGTGGGGCGACACCAAGGATTTGGTTACCGACCGAAATGCCGCGGTAACTCAGTAAACTCATTTACTCAGAAATCTGTTTACCGACAGGATTTCTTGAACCCCCTCGGTAAACTCATTTACCGGTCGAAAATCCTGGGCCGTTTGAATTTGTGCCGAATTCTTCCTCCCAAAACCATTTTTATTTTTTGTTTGCGATTTAAGTTTGAATTCCAAATTGTGTCCGAGAATTTCGTCAAGTAACCGGCCGGTAATTTCCGGTAACCACAGTTACCGTAAATCCCGGCTCCATTCGAGAAAAAAAAATGAAACCGATACCCAAAACCTTGGGCGACACACGGGACCTCCCGAGGGCAAGCTCGGTAAGAAGCGGGATCAGGACTCTCCGTTTTCCAACGTACGCCCGGCGAGCATCCATCTGTATCCTCCATAACTTCCAAGGAAAATAAGGGAGGGAACACGCGCGCGCGGTTGAGCCGTTGCGCCGGCCGTGCGCCCGCGCACCGTGCGTGCATGTCCCGCGCCGCATCCTGCCGTGCCGCAGCACGTAACCCTCCCTTCCAACAGCCGCCGGGCGCCGGCCAGCCGACGATGTCTGCTGCCTGCTCCACGGCTCCACCGTTCTAGATTCAGTTCAGTTCGGCCTGGTACTCATCAGCATCTCAGATTCAGTTAACACAAGACGGTAACAAAAAGAAAGTTGTTCCGCGATGGCTCCGAAATTCTGCATCCCTTCCATGGGACCAGCTAAGCAGCGGCCGGCGGCCGCCCACCCATCACCATCCCATCTCATGGCGTCCATCCTATTTTAAAGCCTCGGTACCAGCAGCCGCAGCTGTCTACCCACGCTCTCCCGTCTTTCAGTGAGGAAATCATCAGGACACGCCATGGGAGAGGACAAGACGACGCAGAGGAGGCAGGGCCACCCTCTCCTGCGGGGAGGAGGCGCCAGGAAGGAGCCCTACACGCACGGCTTCTCCGCCACCCAGATGCTGGCACTCACGGCCGCGTGCGGCGCGCTCGTCCCGTCGCTGCCGCCCAACACGGCGGACAGCAAGGCCGTCCGGGACTTCTTCCTCGCCTCCGCCGCCGACCCGCCCATCCCAGACGAGGTTAGCATTTCCCGACTAGCTACGACGACGACCTGTCTTGACCTGTGAATTAACTCTGTACATGCGACCCGCGCTCAGGTGGCGCAGCTGATGTCGGCAATGTGCCTCCGGGATGCGCTGGCGCTGGTGCGGACGGTGCTGTGGCTGCTGGGCACGCGCCTGGGGACGCTCGCGCTCTGCGGCGCGCGGTGCCTGTCGCCTCGGTTCCCGTTCGTGCGGAGGTTCGCGGAGATGCCGGTGGAGCGGCGGGAGGACGCGCTGCGGCGGTGGAGCCGGGAGACCGTGTTCTCGCCGCTGCGCCTCTTCTTCCTCCTCGTCAAGGTCTTCTGCCTCTACGTCTTCTACGGCTGGGTAAGCAAGCTGGGCCAGCTACTAACTGAGTAGAATCACATGTGGTGTACGATCGATCAAGGTGTAGGCCATGGCGCCCGCGGCAAAAGCAATAATGGCCGCACAACAGCACCGGAGGCGATAGAGCCCGCGGGCGTAGAGTAGTGTACTGCACGACTCCATGATAGTCTGGCGACAGACCACGTGCATATATAGTATGTTCCACCAAGTCAGCGAATCCCAATCCCAAGATCGTCACAGTGATCAAAAATCAAACTTGCAACATCGTAGAGTAGTAACCTTTCCTCTTTCGTTAGCACCATAATTCAAGAGAGTGAGAGGTATCCTCAGTTTTAGACTTCAGTATTGTGTCTAAGACTTTAGTGGTTCAAGACTTGAAGCAGAACAGAGTGAGAAATTTTCATCAAAAAGGGAGAACAGAGAGAAGTTTCAGAGACTTGATGCAAGAGGCACGCTCAGTGTGTTGTTGGATTTCTCCAAATTTCCCCAAAAAGTCTTGATTGAGACTTTCAAACATCTCATTAATTGTTCACCTTCTCTTAGATGACTAATCGGGCCCCAATCAGGATAAAATGCTAGCGACATATTTAAGTTGAAAATGACAGCAACCGGCTCTGACAGTGGGTGTTTTGTTTCCCGCAGACCGACGAGAACTCGGAGAATCCTCACTGGCGAGCAATCGGATACAGCCCGCCCACCGACGAGGCTTGGACGGAAGAGGAGCAGCCAAAGTCCACGAAGCGGCCACTCGACGACGGCGTAGTCGAGACCATCCACCACACCGACGCGTCCGTGCCGGCGTGCCTCGCTGAAAAGGGCCTCACGGTGACCGAGGACGCCGAGCGGGATGTTTGCAGGGTCGAGTGCGACGTCATCATCGTCGGCTCCGGCTGCGGCGGGGGCGTGGCCGCTGCGGTGCTCGCGGCGGCCGGCCACAAGGTGGTGGTCATCGAGAAGGGGAACTACTTCACTGCGCGGGACTACACGTCCATCGAGGGCCCGTCGATGAGACAGCTGTACGAGTACGGCGGGTTCGTGACCACGCTCAGCGGCAGCGGGCTGGTCCTTGCCGGCTCCACCGTCGGCGGCGGCTCGGCCGTGAACTGGTCGGCCTGCATCAAGACGCCTGAGAGCGTGCGCGGGGAGTGGGCGGACGAGCACGGGATCCCGCTGTTCGCCAGCCACGAGTACACCGCGGCGATGGACGCGGTGTTCAAGCGTCTCGGCGTGACGTCGGGCTGCAAGGAGGAAGGGCTGCAGAACAAGGTCCTTCGCAAGGGGTGCGAGAAGCTGGGATACAAGGTCGAGCCGGTGTCGAGGAACTCGTCGGAGGGCCACTTCTGCGGCAGCTGCGGTTACGGCTGCCGCACCGGGGACAAGCGCGGCACGGACACGACGTGGCTGGTCGACGCGGTAGCCCGCGGCGCGGTGATCCTCACGGGGTGCAAGGCGGAGAAGCTGCTGTTCAGCGACGCGGCCGGTGCGAGGGGGAAGAAGAGGTGCGTCGGCGTGGTGGCCACGAGCTCCAACTCGGCGATCGCGAGGAAGCTGGAGGTGCGCGCGAAGGTGACCGTCACAGCGTGCGGCTCGCTCCTCACGCCAGTGCTCCTGCGCGGCAGCGGGCTCAAGAACCCGCACATCGGCAAGAACCTCCACCTCCACCCGACCGCCATGGCGTGGGGCTACTTCCCGCCGGACACGCCGATGCCAGACCTTCAGAAGGGCAAGACGTACGAGGGAGGCATCATCACGTCCCTGCACAAGGTGGAGGCCGGGGACGGCCTGCCGCACCGGGCCATCCTCGAGACGCCGCTGATGGGCGTGGCTGCCGCCGGGACCCAACTCCCCTGGGTGTCCGGGCGGGACATGAAGGAGCGGATGCTCAAGTACGGCCGGACGGTGCACATCTTCTCCCTTGTGAGGGACCGCGGGTCGGGGACGGTGCACGGCGAGCGGCGGATTGCGTACCGCATGGACCCTGAGGACAGGGAGAACCAGCGAGAGGGCCTGCGGCGCGCGCTGCGCATCCTGGTGGCGGCCGGCGCGACGGAAATCGGCACGCACCGGAGCGACGGGCAGAGGCTGAGGTGCAAGGGCGCCACGGAGGAGGAGATTGAGGAGTTCCTGGACGGCGTGACCGTGGTGTGCGGTCCTCAGTCAAAGAGCGAGACGTGGAGCCTGTGCTGCACGGCGCACCAGATGGGCAGCTGCAGGATGGGCGCCACGGCAGAGGACGGCGCCGTGGACGAGCGCGGCGAGAGCTGGGAGTCCGAGCGGCTCTACGTCTGCGACGGCAGCGTCCTGCCGAGCGCGGTGGGCGTCAACCCCATGATCACCATACAGTCCGTGGCCTACTGCCTCGCCACCGGCATCGCGGAGCAGCTGAAACGCGACCTGTCCTCCGCGAAGAAACTACTACCACCCGAGTAGTTGCAGGCTTGCAGCACGTAAGTTGAAGTCGTGTTTGTGATACGAGAGCGTTGCCTCGGTATGCTTCTCCTAATTTCCCATCAGATTCCTCGATTGTTGTATCGGTGTACATATGGCAGAATAAAGAAGTGTGTTACTGTATCTATATTGCGTGGCACACGTGACTATCTAGTCAAACCAATCTGTTATCCAATGGGGAGAGTCGTGTTTTGACTCCCGGGCTCACATGGCCATGTCCAAATAAAAAAAAGCCAAAAAACAATAGTATAACATTTCAAACAATTTTTTGAAAAAATAGCGACGAATATATACAAGTGTTCAATGTACCTGCAAATTTTCTTGATGAACTGACATTTGTAGCGCTAGGGGAAAAACAAAATTAGTACTCACTCCGTCAAAAAATAAGTGTCTTAGGTTTGCACAAAAGTGTATGTATATAGACATGTTTCAAGTCTAGATACATTCACTTTTTGACAAATCTAAGACACTTATTTTTGGACGGAGGGAGTACTCCAGATTTTTTTTTTGAAATCTCATTTTGCCCACCGATTTGTCTTTTTGAACAGAGCATCACAAATGTTATTTCGCCACTAAACTTGACACGTATGTTGAATTTTTTATGTGTTCATCACCATTTTTTCAAAAGTTTTTGAAATATTGTACTCCCTCCGGTTCAGATTAAGAGGCGTAGAAAAAGAACTACGTACGTATGTTTTAACGCTAGACCTGCGACCGTCTTTTTGGATCGGAGGAAGTACTATTTATTCGATCATATTATTCGAAATTTTTTACAAAAGAGACCACTTCGCGAAATGAATTGTCAAAAAGGACCACTCCGAAAATTATTGTCAAAAAGGACTACCTGCACCGTGACGGCAGGCGTGCCAGGCGACACGTGTCGCCGGCCGCCACTGCCCATGGCGGCATGCTAGGGAGAACAGGAATCGAAACTGTGCTGAACGGGGAAACGTACGATGTGGGACTAGCCGCCACTGACCCTGGCGGCTAGTTGACCTGGACACCTGCCACTGAAAAAATTATTCTTCTAATTAATTATACGGCCACGCTTGAACACAAGACTCCAAAACCAACTACGACCGCTCGCACACATGCATGCAGCATGCACAGGCAAAGCAGGTCGCCACGTCAGGGTGCTGCCAGGGTCAGTGGCGGCAGGGCCCAACACCTCCGTTTTCCGTTCCCGACCTGCTCCGATTTCTGTTCTGCTCGACGTGCCTCCTCAGCCCGTGGCGGCAGGTGACACGTGTCGCCTGACACGCATGCCGCCACGGTGCAGGTGGTTTTTTTTGACAATTTTTTTGGAGGTGGTTCTTTTTGACAATGCATTTGTCGAAGTGGTCTTTTTTGTCAAAAATTCTATTATTCGGGCAGGACCATGTGAGCTCGGGAGGCAATGTGAATTTTCGGTTATGTATTTTTCGAGTGGCAAATCTGATTGATACTCTCTGTGTCTCTCAGCTCTCTTATCTTGTTCTTTCCACAGAAAAAAACATGGTTAAAATTACGATGTTTGTTTATAAAGCATGTATAATAATGTATAAGACAATTTATTTTAAACTCGCCACGTTGTTTAGATATGGCAATAAAATATGGAGCACGTCTAGATCTCAGTCGGCTGACGTTATCCCATAATTGATGATATATGAATATTTTGAAAAAAATAAAGATTCTCAGTTCTAACTCACTTGCAATACTAATCGCGATACAATTCTAATGCAAATTAATTGTTAGATAGTTGTAGAAAAAATATAGTTACATCCCACTTACAACTCAAAATTGTGAGTTGCAACTCACCGGTCACACAAATTATGATGCAAATCTAATGGATAGTGAGTTTTAATCCATGTGAACTGAAAAATCTCAATTGCAATTCAAAGATCGCACAAATCATGATGCGAATGTAATGACTTGAGAAACGAGTGATATTTAGTTAATACCCAGACGACTGGGAATTAGTAAAACCGTAAAATATGATATACAATGAGTTATTTCTTAATGTTATCTTTAGTAACCAGATATCTATGGTAAGAGATATTGAGCTAAGAGATCATCTAATATCTTAGTCAAGATAATACTAACCTCTTTTTTTCATTTCTCTCCTCCACCTCAGCAATCATTCATGTGGCAACTGTAAACTATAACCATTGGAGATTTGTCGGGTTTTTCGCCCTAGAAATATTAGAAATCATGCACAAGTTTTTTTTTTTTTTACATCAATTGGACGTAACCTTGGACGTCTCCTCCTTCCTGCACAGTAGAAGTGAGGCGATTTTTTCCCCTCCCAGTCGATCCAGCTCGCCGGCGCAGATTCGCCGGTTCCCCCCCCCCCCCCCCCCTCCGCCGGCCGCTCCGGCGGCGGGAGGGTGGGGAAACCACGGATCCGTCTGTATATAGCTAGGGTAGAGTGGTTTCCTCGCCGGCGGCGCTGTGGAGGAGAAGGTGCCGTGGGTGAGGTGGTTTGCGGCGGCGGAGATCTCCTTCAGCGGCGGGGTTCTACGGAGCTCTCCTGCTTCTCCGCTTCCTCTCCGGTGCTCGCGACTCCGAGGAGTTGCCGTGCGCCGTCTTCCCGTGCCGGGGTCCGTGTGCGGCGGATCCGGCTGCTGAGCTTCAAGAAGATGCGGGTGATTGCGTCCAGTCGGAAGGCGATGAAGACGAAGAATGGTGGAGGCCCTTCGGGTTCGAGGCTCGTTGACTTCCCGTCCGCCATGGGACTCCGGCCGATCCAAGGTTGCAGAGGCGGAGCGGCGGCGGCGCGCCAGCGACACGTCTTCTTCGGCGACGTCGACTTCGTTATCCTAAAGGACTTGGTTGTAATTTTCTTATTTCCCGAGGACTGTTCTGTAAGGATACTGGATTAATATCACTTGGTCTTTTCCGCAAAAAAAAGTATTTTTTTTACAACAAGTGTAGTGCCACAGTGTGCTCGCTGATTGGTAATCGCGACCGGGTACTGACCGATTCAACCGGTTGGTACAGTGTAGCAAGGTGTGCCTGGGTGGACGGACGATACCGTGCCATAACCAGCAGAAAGAGACCACACCCATGTTGCTGCTGTTGGACCACGAACGAATCATCAACTGCTTTTTTTTTTTAGAGTGCGCCAATAGCGCACCTTATTTATATAGAAGGCAGAGAAATAGTTACAAGAAGCTAAGTCACTTGTCGAAACAAGGATCAGCACACACCACACTCCACACCTAAAGCCTACTCTCACGTCATCTGTCTACTCCCTCCTCCACCACCCCGGCTAGTGAGCCAAAGCCGGAGCTCGTCGATGATCCTACCCGACAACACCTCAGCCGAGCATTGCTGGCTTAGATTGTTGAACACCCTCGCATTCCTTTGTTTCCAGAGGGACCAGCATACAAGAGAAACCGCCGTGTCAAACTTCTTGCGGTCCTTGCCCTTGAACCTAGCTCTCTCACGAAGCCACCACGTCTCCAGCCGATCTTCCACCACCGGCGTAGTCACCTGGATGTTTAAACGCTGACAGCATCGGTGCCAGGTCTCCCGGGCGTAAACACACTGCACCAGCACATGTTCAATTGTGTCCTCTTCCTGCAGGGAGGTGAAACAACACGCCGTCGCGTCCTTTAGGCCGTGCCTGAATCGCCTGCTTTCAACTGCTTTCAATCTCATGAAGGCCAGAACATTTACGCATAAAGCCGCTGCGCAGGCGACACACCGGCTGGCATGAGCACTACTGCAGTTTCACGATTTACCTGGATAAAAAGTTGTTCGTTCATACTTCATCATAGGCCAGAGAACGAGAGAAGATTAGCTGGGTCAGTGTTTTTACACGGTCCAGAATCCAGAGTAAGATTACTGAATCGCCAAGTACATGCACATGCAAGGTTGCAGCTGTGCAGCATTAAACCACATCAAATCCCCAAATAATAAAAAGAAAGCGATCCACACCAGACCAGAAAGACAACGCTGAAGTTCAAATTCAAAACAGAAAAAAGAGAGAAAGGTCAGTACTCGGTACTTCCTTCGTCCTCGTACAGATTTATAATACTCATTTATAAACAGAAAAAAGAGTAGATCGTTTGGTAGCCATCATTTTGAGACAGAATCATAGAATTCATTTGCGATCTCATATCTAATCTTTTTTTACCCAACCTGTTTGGTTGTCATGGAACTGGACATGTCATTTGGAATTCCATCAAATGCCTTTTTATATCAATTTATATCCCTAATCTTGTCATTTTACTTGCCAATGAAATAAAATGATGACACCATTTCGTTTCTGCCAAATGAAATGAAATGATACGTGTCAAACGAGTCATTACATTTCCTATGAACCGAACAAGGCCTAAGTGAAATTCAAATGTTTTTTAAACATCGAGATGTCGTCTAAATAGGGGGTGAATAGGCGTTTCAAAAATCTATTACGGATTTGGCTTGAAAAAAATGCGGAAATAAACTATCGTTTAGTTTTTAATCATAAATCCTAAATATGCTAGCTCAACTAAGTGAAACAACAACTTAAGCTAAACAAGATGAGCACAAGATATATCTCACAAGTGATAAACAAGATATATATAACTTCAAGCACGAAGACTACCACAAGGAAATAAACTCGGGTATAGAAATAACGGAGACATGCGGAGACGAAGATTTATCCCGATGTTCCCTTCCACGAAGAGAGGTACTCCCCGTTGGACAGGTGCGGGATACCATGAAGGATACCCGTATGCCACGAAGGCTCACCTTCTTCTCCAAGACCCCACCCGAAGCAAGGGACTTTTCATTATGGTTAGCTTTTCCTCCTCTCCGGAGATGGCAAGCTCCATAACCACTTCACAGTCCCCATGAAGAAGAAGAACCGAGCCTCTTCACAATCTTCCACGAAGAGGTCACCGCAGTCACAACCACCAAACCGTTTAGGAGGTCACCCTCCAAGAGTAAGAGCATCTCCGAAAATGGTCCGAATTCAAGGGGCTGTTGCACCGGATCCATCTAGGCCGAGGTCACGGTCGGAGATCCTCTTCTTCATCATGAGGATCCACTTTGCACTTGGCTCATCCAAGAGGCTAGCATCTTGGAACATGATCCTTTGTTCCTCTGTGATTCTTGCGAGAAGAACTTTCTCATGCTCCACCGCAAGGCTGGTTTCCAACTACTTTTGCTCCAATTGGACCTTCATCCAAGCCTCCTCCTTGACCACATCCAACCTCTCCCGCTCCAAGTCCATCCTCTCCTTGAGCCGGAGGCGATCAAAGTCCATTCTTTCCCTTTGCAAAGCCAAAAAGGCTTCGTACTTCTCGGTCTTCTTGTCCTCTCTTTCTTTATCCAACTTCTTCATGGTTGCATCTTTGTTTGAGAAGATGTCTGTCCAGGTGGTGGACATCTTCGTTGCGGCGCCGTCACGAGCCACCTTATCCTTCTCCCATCTCCTCCCCCTCATCATCCTCTTCCGGCCGCTTCCAGCTTCGGACGACCCATCTTCTTCCTCACCTGGAATGGGTGAGCTTGATCCATCATTGTTCTTAAATTTCTTTTCCGGATTCTTGTGATCATCATATTGAGAGATCCACTTCGGCTTCCCGGTCAATTCAATCCAACAATGTGCCATGGTGAGGGTTTGCCCTCCGTTTGATGGTACAAAGTGGAGGCCAAAGTACTCTAGCAAGCAAACAAGTAGAAGCAATTACACAAATGGTTTGGAGAGAAGCATGGCATGTGATAAATAGTTGCCGGAATTACTTACATGGGAATCAACGTTGACACCACTTTGATTCCTATTGACCACTTGTGCATGGAAACCACAATACTTGTTCACACATTCTTGGATCGATGCCCACCTATGTTGGAGAGAGCCGGCGTTGCGATCGGACACAATACCATGTGGTTTGACATAGTGTTTTTGATGATGAAAGTGGGCATGTATCGATGCCCACCTATGTTGGAGGATGTCCCCTTCTCCGTCGAATCGAGGACCTCCATTTTCTCTTGCTACGGCGGCGCCGACTACGGATGGAGATTTGCGGGGTGGACGCGGCGGGAGGAATGAAATTGGTGGGCGGGAGTGGAGGGCGGAGGGGATAAATGAAAGTGGTTCGCGCCCTTTTTTTGGTTCAAAATTCATGAACCCGCGTTGCCAGATCCGACGTGGCGGACGCGTCCGGGCATGTCCGGGCCACCCCAAACTCGCCCTACATATGGGCTGGGTTTGGGGTTTGCCGGACCGCCCGGTCGTTTGGGGAATGTTTGGGGGCCGTGGTTGGGTACAAGATTTCAGCCCAAACCCTGTCGGGCTGTCCGCCCAGACATTTAGGGAGGGTTTGCCAATCATGGTTGGATATGCTCTAACAAGTTCACGGGCTCTCACTCGAACTAATCAACATGGAGAGCTCAAATCAATGCACCAAATGTACAAGCAAGAACACCAAAAGTGCTCAAGTCATTCTCTCTCAAATTTCACCAAAGCAACAAATGTTACAGAGGAATGGGAGAGGAAGAACAATGGAGAAGGTCAACCAATGACTCCAAGATCTAGATCGAAAGGGTTACCCTCACTAAGAGGAGGAATAGATTGATGGGAATATAGATCAAGATCTCCTCTCTCTTTACCCTAAAAAGGAAGGAAGAATCATAGGAGGGAAAGGAGAGGAAGAGAGCTTTTGAAGGTCAACAAGGGTGGGGAATTTCGTGCTCTCAAAACCTTAAAAACCTTTGGGGGAAGAAGCCCCTTTTATAGTTCCTTAAAAACTAGCCATTTCGGGGAGAAAACCAATCGCCGAACTATCCGGTATGGGAAACGCTGGATGATCTGGCACAAACGAGCAGCCCCTGTTCAACGAGAAAAAACAGCCCCTAAACGACGTCAACTAAAAATTATTAAAACCAAAGTTGTGCATATTTTCAAGACGGACAACTTTGCGTTCTACGAAATTTTCATCCGAGGTCATATGAGGGCTAAAGAATAGAAAAACTAAACAGGCAGAAACGAAACAGGACAGAAAACTGAAAATCAGATTTTCCCGGCGACGCCGGACCGTCGGGCAAATTTCAAGGGATTGTCCGACGTAGACACAGAGAGACGCAGACTCCTGCCGAATATATCCGGCACCTATCCGACGGGGATTTACCCGTCAGACCGTCCGACGAATTTCCCGACGAATGATCCGGCGCCAAAAAACAGCAAAACATGGTTTTACCAAAAACACGATATATTTTCCATCCAAATTTCGTTTTCGATAAATTTGGGCTTGTTTTGAAGCTAACAACAATATCTAGATTATCACACAGAGAAAACCCAAATTTGAGCAAGGTAGGATAAAACCAAATGGGAGAGGTTTGACCTCTCTATAAATGAATAATCGGTAAAACCTCCAACACCAAAAAACGCGATGAGTTTTTCATATAAAATCCGTTTTTGATAAACTTGAGCTTGCCATGAATATGACCATAAGTTATAAAACCTCAACTAGAGAAAAGTCAAATATCAACCAAGAAAGATGATTCAAAGAATGCAAAGGTTTGATCTCTCTACGAACGATACGAACAAGCTACTCGCCTAGAGCCCCCCTTGATAGTATGACTATCTACCCTATAACCCGGTCTCTCAACAACCACCTTGAGACCGGTAAAATAAAAAACCTATCCAGGTTATACCTTTGCCCTGAGCATTCCACTTGAGGTATATGATGGCGATCATGAATGCCTCAAGTTGGAACATCTTTCTTGATTGCGCTCTGCTAGGTCAAGAAACACATATTGCTCCCTCATACTCCACCATGGGAGAGCCTATCTTAGACACATCTTCACTTGACCATACTCTCCAAGTGGATGGCAAACTTCAAGCATATTATCTCTTCAAGATGCTTCATCTTGAACTTGCACTTCTCAACCTTGATGATGACCACCAACTTGACGTCATCCTTCATGACTATATGAACTCTTCCTTTTGACACGAGCACATGAAAACATACCTAACCCCACATAACATACCACACATGTAGTATGGGTTAGTTCACAAAGCTATATGGGCACTTGCTTACCATACCGTGAGTCACATGATCCCACTAGATACATCTTCTAACTTTGTGTGTGTTGACCAAGTTGAATCCAATCTATGGGAGGTGTCCTAACGCCTCAAAGATGCACATTGGACATGTGTTTCACTCAAGTCGGTAGCTCCGTGCTCCATCACCGCGCACCTCCCATATATACGACCAGCTTGATACCCCCCCCCTGAGCTCAACGGGGTACACATCCTCCTCGTTTTTGTGTAGTTCCTGAGCCTATTTGTGTTGTATTGCACTGCAGAAGATGGTCCATATTGCAATGCCATGTGAAAGTGCATGAGCCCTCATGTGTGGTTTTGGTAATTAATGAAAATCTCTATGGACTAATGGTTGCATTGAGCTATCCTTGTAGGGCTTGTCCATTGGCAATGCTTGAACACCATGTGTTGGTATCAAGATTGAAAGAAGAAGATAAAGTGATGACCAAAGCAATATTCAAGAGAAGAAGATGAAGTGCAAGTTCAAGAGAAGCATCTCGAAAGAAATCTTATGCTTGAAGCTTGCCACCCATTTGGAGATTATGGTCAAGTGAAGATGTGCCTAAGAGAGGCTCTTCCATATTGGTGTATGGGGGAGCGATATGTGAGTCTTCACCAAGCTAAAGCGCAATCAAGAAAGGTGGTCCACTTGAAGAGATCAAGATCGTCATCATCTAGCTCAAGTGGAATGCGCAAGGCAAAGATATGATCTTGATAGGGTTTCTATTTTACCGGTCTCGTGGTTTTAGTAGGAGACCGGGTTATAGGATAGACGGCGTACTATCAACAGGGGCTCTCAAGTGAGTAACTTGATCGCATCTTTGTAGAGAGCTCAAACCTTTGCATTCTTGGCTTATCATCTTTCTTGGTTCTTATTTGGCTTTTCTCCTTGTTGGGTTTTGGTGCTTGTCGTGATCTTCATGACAAGCCCAAGTTCTTCGAAAACGGATTTTGTTTGAAAAACTTGTTGCATTTTTGTGTTCGAAATATTATCGGTTTATCCGTGAGGAAAGTTTCACATCTTCCCATGTGTGCTAACTTAACTCTATTTATGGTACTTAATATTTCCAACAAATTTGGTCTCATCTGATTTGGAGTTCGAACGAGAAAGTTATTGCGTTTGCAGTTTTGCGGAGTTGCTGCTGGTTTTCCTGACCGGAAACTCCGGTCGGCCTAGACCGGAGATTGCGGTGTGCTCACATACCGGAGTCTCCGGACTCAGGGCGCCAAAGTTTCCGGCCTGACGTTTCTCACAAAAAACCCCGGAGGGTGACACTCTCTGTATTCGGTCCGGAGGGACACCGGAGACTGTCCGGAGTATCCGGTCTGGCCGGAATATCCGGGCCCCTCACTAGGCCGGAGATTCCGCTCAGACCGGAGTCTCCGGCCTCCCCAGGCCGGAGTTTCCGGTGTAAAGTTTCCTGCAATAGCTCTTTTTCTGAGGACCTATAAAAGGCCCCCTTCTTCCCCAACGTGACCAGCTCTTCCAAGCACGAATTTCTCTCTCTCCCACCATTGTTGACCTTGGAAAGCTTTCCCCTCTCTCAATTCCTCCCATGATTCTTGCATATATTTGAGGGAAAAGAGAGAGGAGATCTAGATCTATATTTCCACCAATCAATCTCTCCTCTAAGTGAGGGGAAGCCTTTCGATCTAGATCTTGGAGTTCCATTTGTTGGGTTCTTCTTTGTTCTTCCTCTCTTCTCGCTCCATAAGCATTAGTTGCTTTTGGTGGGATTTGGGAGTGAATGATTTGAGCACTTGTGCTCTTGCCATTGCATTTGGTGCATCGGTTTGTGCTCTCCACGAGGATTCATTTGGTGCATCGGTTTGTGCTCTCCACGAGGATTCGTGGAAGTTGAAAGTTTGTGAGCTTGTTACTCTTTGATCTTGGACCCTAGATGAATTGTGGCGATTCTTGGGAGTCTCCAATTAAGTTGTGGATTCGTGCCCCAAGCTTGTGACTCGGGAGCCTCCAATTAGGTTGTGGATGCGTGCCTCGAGCTTGTTGTAAAGGCGCCGGTTTCCGCCTCGAAGGTTACCGATAGTGGAAGGTGAACCAATCCTCTGTGGTGCGGTTCATCGGAGAATGGGGTGAGGCCTTTTGTGGTGTTGAGTAGGCCTTTGTGGTGAGCTCACACCCCTCCAACGAGACGTACTCCCCTCAAAAGGAGGAACTCGGGAATACATCCTCGTCTCCGCGTGCCTCGGTTATTTATATACCCGAGCTCTTTACTTATGCACTATACTTTGTTATAGCCTTCGTACTTGTAGTATTATATCTTGCTATCACCTTGTTGCTTGTCTTGCTTAGCATAAGTTGTTGGTGCATATAGGTGAGCCTAGTTTATTTAGGTTGTTGGCTTGTTAAATTAAACACCTAGTTTTATTCCGCATATATTCAAACCTAAACCGGAATTTTTTTAATCGTCTATTCACCCCCCCCCCTCCTCTAGGCGACATCCTTGTCCTTTCACCATGTCAGTGTTGACTCGCGAGTTTCACCGAGATTCTCTCCGCTGGCGAAAAGACCGACCGATTCTTTTTTCCTAGCTAGCTTGCTAGTGCCACTAGTACAGAACGACACATCCGATACCCCTCTATGGCAATGGCAGGAGTTAGGCGACGGAGAATCGCGCTTTCCGCGCGGCCGGTGCGTACAAACCTGACCTGGCCCTCCTACATTGGCAACGGACCCTTTCCAATCTCCGTCACTTATTATATTGGCAACGGTTAATAAAATTGTCCGTTTTCCAATATTTGCCTCTATGGTAACAGATAGAATTTTCCAACCGTTGAAAATGTTGATACGTGGAGGCTAGCGAATGGGCAGATGGGGAGGTGGTCGGAGCAAACCCGCGAGTATAAATGGCGAGAGGTACCAGCAGCGGTCTCTTTGAAGCCCCAGTCCATCGCCTCCAGTTTTTTAAACTTCGCCAGATCCCCTCCGTCCAAATCCATGGCGAGAGGTACTAGCAGCGGTCGCGGCCGTGGACGAGGGCGAGGCCGTGGTAGGGGGCGCAACGGCAATGCCAAGCCATCGGTGTCGCCCTCACCGTCCTCTGAAGACATGTCCCCGGCGAGAGGTACCATCAGCGATCGCGGCCGTGGACGTGGGCGCGGCCGTGGACGAGGGCGCGGCCGTGGTAGGGGGCGCAGCCGCAATGCCACGCCGTCGGTGTCGCCCTCACCGTCCTCTGAAGACATGTCCCCGGAGCTGCGTGGCTTCGAGTTCTTGGTTATCCTGTACAAGGGCATCGAGAGCCGCCTGAGGCTCTCGAGGGCGTTCGCACAGAAGCTCCAAGGCATGGTGGCAGGTACCATGCATCTGAAGATGGAGAACTGCGAGAACGGCAGCTGGGCGGTGAAGACGGCCGTGAGTGCCGGGGGGAATTTGTACCTCAGCCAAGGATTGAAGTCATTCGCCCAAGCGTAAAGCTTGAGCAGGGGCACTTTTTGTGCTTCGAGTTCGACGGCGACAACGGGTTCTTCATCAAGATCTTCGACGGTACCTTATGCCGGAGGGACGCACTCATGTACAGCGACGACGAGCCCGAGTCTTCATCAGCAGCTGCTAGTAGTAGCATATATGTAATCGTTTACTCTCTCGCTGGTGTAAAAGCAATGGAAACGGTTATATAAAATGTCCGTTGCCAATGTGGTGCTTATATATACTGCCGGCTCTAGCAAATTATCAGTCTCATTATCACTCTCTCACTGTCTCTCTTCCAACTCTAGCCGCCGCACACTGTGGCTTTCAACTCTCCTCACTCTGTCTAATGGCTTCCTCTGTCGGCGCTTCTAGATCCTAGCGGTAGCCCTTCGTGAGGGGAAGGTCGATCTGGAGGCGGCCATGCGTCCACTAATGATGCGGCAGCGCCACCATCTAACGCCCTCTTCCTCCGGTGATGCCCGGCTTCTTCTGAGCCAGGCCGATGTGGAGGAGGTCATTCATGAGGTGGTGGTGCAGCACCTCCGGCAGATCTACCAGTAGATCTACCAGCAGAAACCCATCTGGAGGAGGAAGTGGCCGATCTGGAGGAGGAAGTGGCCGATCTGGAGGAGGTGGAGGATCTGTAGGTGGTGTCTGATCTGGAGAAGGAGGAGGAGGTGGATGTCGACGAAGGAGAAGGGGGAGGAGGTGATTGCGTCGCAGCGCATCTGGCAGAGGCCTGCACCTCCTCTCCCGCCGGGTGAAAGGTATAAATCTTTCTGTGACCGGCTGTGATGCCGATGAACTAGGTTCTATGTATGAGCATTTCATCACATAAACAAATTCCTAGTGCAAATTCACACATACATGTTCTGATAATTACAAACACTTATTGTTAAAGCACCAACTGTACAAACTAGTTAAACACCGACATCCAAAGCCTATTGCAATTCACCTAGGGCATTCTTGCACTAGGGCAGAGCATTTCCTGCCATGTTGGACGTAGCCTGTCCTTCAAGGTTAGGATCGTGCGATACAACTCGTAGGTCACGTACCCATCTATTGCTGCGTAGTCGAGGTTAACTTTGTGCAGCGGCATCCATTCCCAAAAATTGTGCTGGTTGGATGGGAACTCCTTCTTCATGTTGGCGTATGATTTGTCGATGAGATCTGCCGCTAGATCACCCATTCCGTCCCTCTCGTCTCCACCCTTGATTTTGTATACGAGTTGGATGTCCACGTAGTACTCCGGTGGAATGTGGAAGCCGACAGAAGAAAGCACCTTGCTGTCGTTGGTGATGTCCACGCTTGCGAAGGTGATATTCTTGCGTTCAAAGAATTTGCCCAACTCTGGACAATTCTTCTTGGACTTGCACCAGTGGAACACGAGGACATGCTGGCGCATGGCGAGTTGCAGGACAGACATGTGCCGACGATTACGGATGTACTCGATGTCAAGGCCGATGAACCGATGCTTCTCCTCTGCTAGCCATTCCTCGTACTTGTCGAGGATCCGCTCCACGGTATGCTCCTCGTTCGTGTACACCACCTCCAGAACGGTGCCGTGGGTACGGACGGTAGTTGTCTTTGTTGTTCTGTTGCGGTCGTCCATGGCGGGTGGGGGATTGGGGTGGAACGAGGAAGAAGAGAAGGAAGGAATGCGAACTGTCTGCCACCGAATAGAGCAGTTCCTGGATATTTGCGTCGATCTTAGCAGTTTCTCGAAAATGGCAACCGAACAAAGCAGTTGCTGGAAAATAGCCACCGATTTTTTTATATCCAGATGTATTTTGTACATTTCGCTAATCTTTTTTTTCTTTCACGCAGGAGTTTATTTCGGCAACACTGCATAAAATTACCAATGTATCATTCCGAGAACCAGAAACCTTAAGGCAAGGAAATTTCGTGGATACTGGTCTTGGAGTGGGTACAGCGACGACCGAGAGCTCATAGAAGGTGAGCTCCAAGTCAAAGATGGAAGGTGGCTTAATTAAGCCAGCCTTCCATCTTGTTAGGTTAGTTGCTTATAGGTTTAGAGTTCATGATTGTAGTCAAAGTGTAATAGGTGATATTACATTATGCCAATGTGTGATAGATATGATTGTAGTCAAATTGTAAAAAACGGTGATATTATTGTATACCAATGTAATGATGGCATTTGTTCTATGTTATGAATTGAATAACGTTTTAGTGCATTGTGCAATCAGCCTTTCATGTATTATGGCATATAACCGAAATATGAGAAAAGCTCAGTGCAAACGGGTAGATGAAAAACTCCGTATCTGATGTAGGAAAACTAAAGCAACGGAGGTCTACGCACAACCGTTGCCAAATGGAGACCTCATCGGAAATGGTTTTTTGCCTCCGTTACCGATGAAGGCCTTCACATCAGTCACGGAGTCGGGGACACGGACCCTTTCTCCGTTGCCGATGGGGTTTTTGACCCGTTTCCGATGTGTCGTTCTGTGCTAGTGTGCAAATTTTATCTCTCAAAGTGTTTTTATCCATTGTAAAGTGGTTTCAAATGACATTGACATATATATGTTGACCACATCACTACCATGTGTCTTCCACATCATAATCTATTTTCTTGACAAATCCATATTTAGCAGCACAATTTCTAGAATTTGTTACAATGCAAAACATAAAAGAATTTCACTACTCTTGCTCTCACTTCTACAAGCCGCATACGACTCGAGGTTAAATTATGGTTGGCGTTTTATCTTGTGTCTCATCAAGACGAATAATTCTCTCAAGAGGTACATCGACGTTTCCATCCATTGAGAAGTGCATGTCCCGATCGATTTCATCAACCACCTTGAAGTTTGTTGAATCCGGTATTTGTAGGCGTGTTAAGCATTTTGGATTTTTTGACTTGTTGTTCTATCCATCGGTAATTATTTTAAGAAAATCTAATTGAAAAACAAGCATGATCCACCGAGCGGAGAGGACACAGTCTCCCCTGCATACACAGTTTACAAATGAATTCCTCCACTCAAATTTCATGAAAGGGCCACCTATGGTCCATTCCGTTTCATGATGTGTGCTGCTCACCTTCGGCTATATGTGCGTCCTATAATCTTCTTCAGCAACCGAATCTATGAACTACTCATATTGGTCAAACAAATCTATGTGGTGCTCATCTACTTCGGCTACGTCATAATCGAACATTTCGTCGTCTTCAGATTTGTCATCAAACTATACGTCATCTTCAGATTCGTCCTCGAACAATACGTCATCTTCAGCTCCAGTATGTATGAACTCTCCGGGAGTCGCTGATCTGACGAAGCTGAAGGTATCCACGATTTCACGCCGGCAAGTCGGGCACGTCGGGGTCACTGGCGGAGCTATGTTGAGATCAAGGGGGCCGCTGCCCCCCCCCCAGCCCAATACGATTTTTTTATTTATCAGCTAGTAGTTATCAAGGAATTGGACAAACCAGAGCACCCGGCCCCCCATGGCCCATCTTATGGGCAACATCCAGGGAAGAGGAAAAAGAGAAATCTATCTCCTCTCTGCATCTCTCAGCTGCGAACTGGTCAGCGGCGACCTCCATGGCTCTCCCCTGTCGGCCGCCCCCCACCCCCTCCTCCACGGCCCCACCCCATCGCCGACATGCGAACTGGCCAGCAGCGATAGAGCAACCTGTCCAAGCGGCGTCGCCCCGACCTAGCGGCCGCTGGACAGCGACCAGCAGCTGAGCGGAAGCGACCCGGCGGCGCCACCGGCAGATACCTCCAGGCTCCAGCTAAACCTCTCCTTTGAATCCTTTGAGTCTTGGTGGTAAGTTGTAATTTAGTTAGAATTTTTTCATGTTCCCGTAGGAGCACAACCTAATCCTCCTCATTCCTCAACCCAATCTCAAATTCCTAATTGGGATTTGTTGTTGTTGTTGTTTGAGCTGCAGATTATGGTGTTGATAATTTATTGAATTGAGAAGAAGAGAAATAGAGAATTATCAGTGGACAGTGGTGCTAGTCGGTTAGAACTTGGGAATTGGACTGAAAATGGGGGAAAAGGGCAACATTGCATCGTACTGAGAGCAGATGCACACTGGCGGAGCTATGTTGAGATCGGGGGGGGGGGGGGGGCTGCTGCCCCCAGCCCATTACGATTTTTTTATTTATCAGCTAGTAGTTATCAAGGAATCGGACAAACCAGAGCACCCATCCCCCCCACGGCCCATCTCGTGGGCAACATCCAGGGAAGAGGAAAAAGAGAAAGCTCTCTCCTCTCTGCATCTCTCAGCTACGAACTGGTCAGCACCGACCTCCACGGCTCTCCCCTTGCCGGCCGCCCCCCGCCCCTCCTCCACGGCCCCACCCCCATTGCTGACTTGCGAACTGGCCCGCAGCGATGGAGCAACCTGTCCAAGCGGCGTCGCCCCGACCTAGCGGCCGCCAGCCAGCGACCAGCAGCTGAGCGGAAGCGACCCGGTGGCGCCACCGGCAGATACCTCCAGGCTCCAGCTGAACCTCTCCTTTGAATCCTTTGAGTCTTGGTGGTAAGTTGTAATTTAGTTAGAATTTTTTCTTGTTCCCGTAGGAGCACAACCTAATCCTCCTCATTCCTCAACCCAATCTCAAATTCCTAATTGGATTTGTTGTTGTTGTTTGAGCTACAGATTATGGTGTTGAGTAATTTATTGAATTGAGAAGAAGAGAAATAGAGAATTATCAGTGGACAATGGTGCTAGTCGGTTAGAACTTGGGAATTTGACTGAAAATGGGGAAAAGGGCAGCATTGCATCGTACTTCAAAAAACAGAGAATAGATGCAGTTGAGGAAGATCTTCCACACCTCTAGAACAACCTTTGCCTCTACTTCTTGAACTAGAACAACGACAAGAAAATCAAGATGAAGAGCCTCATGAAAATGAAATATTTTTGGAGCCTATTGTATTTTGAGGTATTCAATCCTTGGAGCGAGACCCTGCATTGCGACCACAAATTTGGCAATATCCACCTAGTCAAAGAGATTCTGTGCGTCGAGCTTATTTGATGCTAGGTCCTATGCAACCTCGTTTGACACATTATGAAGCTTCTGGTAAAACAGGCCACCAACGTCGCTTCCGATACAATTGGTTCAGTCTATTCCCATCATGGTTAGAGTACTCACAACACAGCCATCGGGCGTATTGTCTATTTTGCTTTGTTTCTAGCAGAAATATCTTAGCAAAAGGTGGTTCTGATGTATTCTTGGTACATGGATTTGAGAAATGGAAGAAGGTGAATGATGGAAAATATTGTGCATTCTTAGGCCATGTAGGTTCTGGACCTTGCTCACCACATAACAATGCAGTCACAGAATGTTAAGCCCTGATGAATCAACCAGGCCATATAGAAAATGTAGTAGCAGCCAAGGACTTGGAAAAGGAAGAAAGAAATCGGTTAAGGCTAAAAGCTTCAGTTGCAGCTGTCCGGTGGCTCACATTTCAGTCATGTGCTTTTAGAGGACATGATGAGAAAGTCGACTCCAAAAATAAAGGAAACTTTCTTGAATTGTTAGAGCTTCTTGGAGAGTTCAATCCTGGTCTTGCCAAAGTCATTTTAGGGAATTCTCCATACAACTCAAAGTACACATCTCTGGATATTCAAATAGAACTCTTGGGCATATATGCATCTATAGTTAGGAGGCATCTCCGTGAAGAAATTGGTGATTCTAAATTCTCTATTCTTGTGGATGAGACATGTGATGTAGCAAAAAGAGAACAAATGGAATTGGTTTTCAGATTTGTTGATAAGAATGGTTGTTCACAAGAGCGATTCTTTGATTTGATACATGTGGCAAATACTAAGGCCGTGACATTGAAAGATGAATTGTGCTCGGTATTATCAAGGTATGGTTTTGATATCCAGAACCTAAGAGGACAGGGGTATGACGGGGCTAGCAACATGAGAGGAGAGCTCAACGGATTGCAATCACTTTTTCTTAACATATGCCCATATGCATACTATGTGCATTGTTATGCTCACAGATTGCAACTTGCACTAGTAGATGTATCTAAGGAGGTGGTTCCTGTTGCCCAATTCTTTCCAAAGCTTATTGATACGTCTCCAACGTATCCATAATTTCTGCTGTTCCATGCTTATATTATACCATTTGCTACATGTTTTGTATACACTTCGCATCACTTTTATGCATTTTCTGGGACTAACCTATTAACAAGATGCCACAGTGCCAGTTCCCTGTTTTCTGCTGTTTTTGGTTTCAGAAAGTTATTTCTGGAAATATTCTCGGAATTGCACGAAACAAAAGGCCAAGTCCCTATTTTTCCAACCCGTACACGGAGTCCGAAGGAGAGACGAAGGAGAGCCACGAGGTGGCCAAACCACGTGGCGGCGCGGCAGTGGGCCCAGCCGCGCCTGCCTGTGGTTTGGGCCCCTCGGGGGTCCGCCGACATCGCCCCTTCGCCTATTTATTCCCCGAGACGAGAAAACCCTAAAGCACCGAGCCTTTCATCCAGAACATATTCGCTGCCGCCGCCGTCGTCAACCCTAACTCGGGGGGTTTCTGAAGCTCTTCCCGGCACCCTGCCGGAGAGGGGAATCATCACCGGAGGGCTCTACATCGCCATGCCCGCCTCCGGAGTGATGCGTGAGTAGTTCATCCTTGGACTATGGGTCCATAGCAGTAGCTAGATGGTTGTCTTCTCCACTTGTGCCATCATGTTTAGATCTTGTGAGCTGCCTATCATGATCGAGATCATCTTATTGTAATGCTACATGTTGTGTTTGCTGGGATCTGACTTATATTGATACCTATGTGGAGCTGAATATTATATTATCATGTCTATGTCATTTGTGATCTTGCATGCTCTCCGTTACTTGTTGAAGCCTTGGCCAAGTGAATACTTGTGACTCCAAGATGGGGTATTTATGCATGATAGTTGGGTTCAACCTCTATTTAACCTGGGATAGTGACAGCAAGTTCTAAGGTTGTAGATGTATTGTTGCCACTAGGGGTAAAACAGCAATGCTTTATTCAAGAACGAATGTATTGTTTACATTACACACATTACTTAATGCAATTGTCCGTTGTTTGCAACTTAATACTGGAAGGGGTACGGATGTTAACCGGAAAGTGGACTATTTAGGCATAGATGCATGCTGGATAGCGGTCTATGTACTTTGTCGTAATGCCCAAATGAATCTCATAGTAGACACCACAGCTCACACATGCATGTTATATGCACTTATCAATTGTCAATTGCCCAGCTGTAATTTGTTTACCCAGCATGTTAGTTATCTTATTGAAGAGACACCACTAGTGAACTGTGGACCCCGGTCCATTCTTTTACATCTGAAATACAATCTACTGCAATCCTTGTTCTCTACTGTTTTATGCAAACAAACATCATCTTCCATTCGATACGTTTAACCCTTTGTTTTCAGCAAGCCGGTGAGATTGACAACCTCACTGTTAAGTTGGGGCAAAGTAATTTGATTGTGTTGTGCAGGTTCCACGTTGGCACCGGAATCCCTGGTGTTGCGCCGCACTACACTCCTTCACCAACACCTTCGAAGCAAACCTCGTTTTCCTACTGGTTCGATTAAACCTTGGTTTCATACTGAGGGAAAACTTACTGCTGCACTCATCATACCTTCCTCTTGGGGTTCCCAACTGACGTGTGACATACAAGCATTGTTTCTGGCACTGTTGCCGGGGAGATATTCCCTCGTCAACTTAGAGCCACCACTTATCTTTATAATAAACACTACTGATTCATCATCAAAGCGCCATGATGAACTCCATGATGCCCAGCAGGTAGAACTAGCACGTTTGATAGAAAGTGGAAGACTTCAAACCGGCCAAGGGGAAAATCGGATCATGTCTCTTAAACGGCATGGGGACACTAGTGGGTTTCTCACTTCGGTTCTGTTCACAACCTTTTGAAATTATTTAAAGCAGTAATTTTTGTGATCCAAGAGATGGCTACTGATAGATCAGTTGTTGGACAAATACGTGCTGATGCTGACACTGCTTACAGCTATATGTCCTCGTCCTCGTCCGAGTGTGTCTTTGTATTTGTCTTATGTATGATGAAGGAGATGCAGGAGATAACCGAAGGACTTGGCCAAGCTTTACAATTGAGATCACAAGACATTACAAATGTTGTTCGTCTAGTGTTTGCTGCAAAAGAGTGCCTTCATATGTTGAGATCTGATGATGGTTGGGAAAATTTCTTTTCCAGAGTTGTTGAATTATGTGTGGAACATGGCACTGCAATTCCAAACTTGGAGGAACCTTATATCATGCGTGGTGGTCATTCACGGCATCAGCCTGGTCATTTCACCAAGGAGCAATATTTTCGAGTGGAGGTATTTCGTGCAACTATTGATTGCCAACTATATGAATTGGACCGCAGGTTCAGTGAGAAGATAATGGATCTTCTATCCACCGGTACCACTCTAATTCCTAAAAATAGATTTAAATCTTTGAAAGGCAGCGATATGTGTGACTTAGTGAAGAAGTATTACCCAGCAGATTTTACTCAACAAGACCGCTATGGATTAGAGCAGCAGCTGAAAACCTTTGTTGTAGATGCTTCTAGTGATGAAGAGCTGAAAAATATCTCAACTTCGACTGATCTTTGTTGTTGCCTTGTTGAGACAGGAAGAGATACTATCTACAATCTGATTGTCAGGTTACTCCGTCTACTTGTGACTCTTCCGGTTTCTACTTTCTTGAATTGTTAGAGCTTCTTGGAGAGTTCAATCCCGATCTTGCCAAAGTCATTTTAGGGAATTCTCCATACAACTCAAAGTACACATCTCCGGATATTCAAAAAGAACTCTTGGGCATATATGCATCTATAGTTAGGAGGCATATCGTCATCCGTGAAGACATTGGTGATTCTAAATTCTCTATTCTTGTGGATGAGACATGTGATGTAGCAAAAAGAGAACAAATGGAATTGGTTTTCAGATTTTTTGATAAGAATGGTTGTTCACAAGAGCGATTCTTTGATTTGATACATGTGGAAAATACTAAGGCTATGACATTGAAAGATGAATTGTGCTCGGTATTATCCAGGCATGGTTTTGATATCCAAAACCTAAGAGGACAGGGGTATGACGGGGCTAGCAAAACATGAGAGGAGAGCTCAACGGATTGCAATCACTTTTTCTTAACATATGCCCATATGCATACTATGTGCATTGTTATGCTCACAGATTGCAACTTGCACTAGTAGATGTATCTAAGAAGGTGGTTCCTGTTGCCCAATTCTTTCCAAAGCTTATCTTTATAATAAACACTGTTGATTCATCATCAAAGCGTCATGATGAACTCCATGATGCCCAGCTGGTAGAACTAGCACGTTTGATAGAAAGGGGAAGACTTCAAACTGGCAAGGGGAAAATCAGATCATGTCTCTTAAACAGCATGGGGACACTAGGTGGGTTTCTCACTTCGGTTCTGTTCACAACCTTATGAAATTATTTGAAGCAGTAATTTTTGTGATCCAAGAGATGGCTAATGATAGATCAGTTGTTAGACAAATACGTGCTGATGCTGACACTGCTTACAGCTATATGTCCTCGTTCGAGTTTGTCTTTGTCTTATGTATGATGAAGGAGATACTGGAGATAACTGAAGGACTTGGTCAAGCTTTACAATTGAGATCACAAGACATTACAAATGTTGTTCGTCTAGTGTTTGCTGCAATAGAGTGCCTTCATATGTTGAGATCTGATGATGGTTGGGAAAATTTCTTTTCCAGAGTTGTTAAATTTTGTGTGGAACATGGCACTGCAATTCCAAACATGGAGCAACCTTATATCATGCGTGGTGGTCGTGCACGGCATCAACCTGGTCATTTCACCAAGGAGCAATATTTTCAATTGGAGGTATTTCGTGCAACTATTGATTGCCAACTATATGAATTGGACCACAGGTTCAGTGAGAAGATAATGGATCTTCTATCCACCAGTACCACTCTAATTCCTAAAAATAGATTTAAATCTTTGAAAGGCAGCGATATATGTGACTTAGTGAAGAAGTATTACCCAACAGATTTTACTCAACAAGACTGCTATGGATTAGAGCAGCAGCTGAAAACCTTTGTTGTAGATGCTTCTAATGATGAAGAGCTGAAAAATATCTCAACTTTGACTGATCTTTGTTGTTGCCTTGTTGAGACAGGACGAGATACTATCTACAATCTGATTGTCAGGTTACTCTGTCTACTTGTGACTCTTCCGGTTTCTACTGCAAGTGCAGAACGTGCATTTTCAAGTTTGAAGATCATCAAGACAAGGTTGCGGAATAAGATGGAAGATGTGAATCTTGCTAATAATTTGGTAGTTAACATAGAGCGTGAAATTGCTGAGAAGTACGACTTTCAGGATGTTTTGAAAGTGTTTAAAAGCAAGTCGGATCGAAAAGCTGATCTATAATGCCTCCATGATCTGCTAATGACTCTTTCAAGTTTCGAGGCCTGATCGGTATGATCTATCAGTATATTTTGGTATAGTTCTATATTTCTTTCTATTATGAAATAGTCCAGTATATATATGGATCTCGTCATACATGTATTTTGCAACCTATGTCGCTAATATCAATATATATATGATCAAGTCTACAAATTCTAGTTTGTTGCAATTGTTCAAAGTTTCTTTCATCTTTCGCCCCCCCAGCCATTTGTGTCAAGCTCCGCCACTGGTCGGGGTGCCGTGGAAGTTCGAACCACGGGGCGATGCACCTAGTGTGGAAGATATGGGAGCGTGGCAGCGTGACTATACCCTGGCCTTCAGTGTCCGAGTCCAAAAAACAGACGGCACACCTGTAGATCAAGGTCACTCGTAGCTCGGGCAGGTGGATTTCGAACTCGAGGCCCGAGACAGGGACACCCATGTCATCATCGAACTCCTCGCGGACATACCCACACTAGTAACACGAACCGAGACCAAAGGTTCCTAACGACCCTGCACTAACCCATTTGTCTCGGTTCATAATGTGGTCGGGACAAAAGGGCCGAACCGAAGGTGGTTTTTCTACCAGTGCTAGAAATCGCCTCGGCTATGTCCCGGGGTGTAATGATCGAATCCACCCAGTTGCTGGCGGCTAGGTCGTACGTCTCGTACTCGCTGGTCGCCTGCGCCTCAGCCTCGGCGAGCATGTCGTGGACGAGCTGGCTGCAGGCCTCGACACACTTGAAGGTCGCGACGTCGGGAACCTCGAGCGGTGGTCGAGCTGCCTAACGGCGACCGCCCTGCGCGAACCGTGCGACAGGCTCAGGTCGCCATAGAGGCATACAGAGCATGGGTGGTCGCGTGGCTTCTCGTGGACGTACATGGTCGCTTTCCCGAGGATACGGACGCGGCTCTCCGTCGCCGCCAGGGCGTGTAGCCTCTGTGGCAGTGCTGCTGCCGGTGCCATGGCGACCGCCGTATCTGTGCCGGCTGAGCGAAGAACAGGCGCGTGGAGGGGTAGCGATCGGGGTCGGGGCGTCTACGCGGCTACCTTTATGAAAGCGCGGGCACTGCGGAAATTCAATTTGGCTCCCGGGAGCACATGCTCCCGGTATGTTCAAAAAAATAGAACAAATTGAAAACTTTTCAAAAAAATCCGAAAAAATTCATGCACGTACCTGACGATGTCACGCACGACCGTGTCAAATTTCGCACCAAAACAACATCGTATGCGCCCTATGCAAAAATGACAAAATTCTGACAGAAAATGTGAGAATTTTCTGTCAGAATTTTGTCATTTTTGCACAGGGCGAATACGATGTCGTTTCGGTGCGAAATTTGACACGGCCCTGCGTGACATCGTCAGGTACGTGCATGATTTTTTTCGGAATTTTTTGAAAAGTTTTCAATTCGTTCTATTTTTTTTAACATACCGGGAGCATGTGCTCATGCTCCCGGGAGCCAAAACGGCTTCCTCCGGGCACTGGGACTACTGATCTGACTCGGAGTCCGGGTGTGAAACTTTCTCCAATTGAAGGCCCGTCATTGCAGCCTCCAACGAAAGGTGGGCCTAGTTTTTCCTTCAATTGTGTAAGTAACTAAAGTATCCTCTTCCTAAAAACAAGTTTTATTTTTCCTCAAAGAAGAAATACAAGATTATTATTTTATAGACATGAGTACAAGTCCGAAAAAATAATTGCAAAACATGATAAATGTACATGAACTCTCGTTTGGGTAGATCTTATAAAACATGAAGAAATGAGGGTGGGTGCTAACATTCCTTTGGAAGTTGGGACACATGAAAAGCAAGCCGTAAGGAATTTGTGGCATCATTCCTTTGGCAAAAGAAAAACATTTTATAGAAGAAAAAATATCATAATAAGAATTGAAGTTCTAAGCCTATGGAAACCAGGAAACCCACATTACATGGCACGTCAACCAAGGAAAAGGAGAGATATGCTGTATTTTTTTAACAAAAAGCAAATTATATGGCCGTTTAATTTGGTGGACTGTCTATTTACTACTGAACGTTTAATTTGGTGGACTGTCTATTTACTAACTGACCACTTCTGAGGTTTTCTGTCAAAACCTATTGGGAAGTGATGCCTTTTGGTTTCGGGTCGCATTATAGCCAACTAAGAGAAAGGAGCACGTAAAAAAACTAAGAGAAAGGACCTAAATTTGATCTTAATACACGAGAATAACTTTTTTGGGTATTGGGAGGAAAAACCGGTTCTAGTAGCCCACCCACACGTGCATGGGTACCCAAATTTTCCTAGGCACCCATGTTCCCTTCCCAAATAGCCAACAAATATGGGTATTTCCACCACTGCCCGAAACACAAAAAATGCACGCAGGGAACCGCAGTAGTAATGTAGTATGATTCGGATCTTTCCCTCACACATGTCGACCAAATTGCCCCCCGTCACACGGACCACACCTCCCCACATCGACTCCTGCGCCCCCGTCCTGGGCCACGCATCATTGCCGGACCCCACCAAGCTCTGCGCCATCTTGCGCTGATTCCACCGACAGATCCGTGCGCGTGCACTCGCTCCTCCTCCCCAGCCTATGTTTGTTGTTTGCGTAGGACGCAAAGAGTACATGTCTGGGTTCGGTTTATTGGGCGTGAGCTTGCTCTAGAATATTTTCTTGGCCTCAAACTATTGAGCACATTAAACTTGACAAAACAACGGCCGCTCATTTTTGTGCCCACATAGATTTATTAACACAAAGGTCACGCCGCTCATTTTTGTGCCCACATAGATTTATTAACACAAAGGTCACAAGTTTAAGGAAACCTCAAAGTGGAATCACTCCACTTGAAAAAAATGCATTTCAAGATTTCGGCCTGCGAAATCAGTAAGAGCGCCACTCCTCTTGTACCAGTGAAAGCAGAACTTTAGACTGATATGCTACAAGTCATTAATCATTTGAGATATGCTTTTACGGCTTTCTCAGCAGCGTCATCAAGATCCTCTGCGGTGATCAATGCCAGTCCACTCTCCTGCAAATGGATCAAGTCAACTCTCATACATGGACAATTTCAGATAAAGGAAGCATGACCCACATAACTCTCGCATGCACTAGCTAATTACCAAAATTCTTACCTTAAGAATCCTCTTCCCTTGGTCAACGTTGGTGCCTTCTAGCCGAACAACAACAGGGACCTTAAGATCAACCTGATAATCAAAGTACAAAATGTAAGAATATGACACGGGGAAGTATAAAATGATGCATTAATCGGCGAGAAAATAACCAGTAAGCTCAAGGAACATTGAGCCAAACAGCATGTGATGTATTATCATTATACGGCAAGATGTGAATACAAATTACACGGCAACATCTAACCAGGAATTTCTCAAGTTCATGAAATATCACCAATACTTATAAAACGAAAATAACCTTTTCCGACAAAAAGAATAAGGTAACACCAAACTATCCCATAACAAGACTACGTACAGCAAGTATGCACAAAGCTGATCATACAAAAAAATCCTAAAGCAGAGCAGAAGACTGAAACAAATATTCCCTTGTGTGTAACGGAGGTAATTCCAGAAACGTGATGCAAATAAACTGTATCCAAGTTTAATAAAAGGTTCCCCGTAGAAATAAAGAAACAACAAACAGGTGAACAATATTTTTACTAAAGCAGCCAGCAAGGAAGTGGAACTACAAAATGGTGCACTCATTCAATAAAAACTTGGTGGATACCTGTTTAGCGGCATTTACTATTCCACTTGCTATCACGTCACATTTCATGATACCTCCAAAAATGTTCACTAGAATTGCCTTCACTCTATTATCTGAAGTCAATATCTTAAATGCTTCCACAACCTGAATAGAAGTTTCAGAAAAATGGTGACACTTATGCATGCTGAAAACGTAACGGGCAAAAACCCTTCTTGCAGCTGTTAACCGAATTTATACATATCGCCCGATAGCATAATTAGAAACAGAATATGAATTCCTCTTTATTTATACCTGTCCCTCTGACGCACTCCCACCAACATCGAGAAAATTGGCAGGTGTACCACCATGCAACTTAATAATGTCCATCGTAGCCATTGCCAATCCTGCACCATTCACCATGCAACCAATCTCTCCATCAAGCCCGATGTAGTTCAAATCTGCTTTAGCAGCAGCCACCTGTAAAGTTAGTAAAGATAAATATCTTCCATCAGTTGTGATTGCTTTTATATTCGTACAAATAATACAATCAACAGATGAAAGTCTTCCTCTAAACAATTACAGAGAGATGAACATGAGATAGGGTAATAATGGGAAGGGCAACAATATACCTCTCTGGGGTCTTCCTGTGTTGTATCACGAAGTGCAAATATTTCTTTCTGCCTAAATGCAGCATTATCATCAAAGTTCAACTTTGCATCAGCAGCAACTAGCTTCTTGTCAGCTGTCTCAGCAAGAGGATTTATCTACCAACATAAGATGTCAAAATTAGTCAAAAGAAGGCCAAAGGTAGGACGAAACATCGCAAATGAGAAATCACTTCCAACTACAGTACCTCCAGCATTGTGCAGTCGCTCTTGCAGAAAAGTTCATATAGCTTCTTAATCTGTTCTATAGAAGATTGTCTGTCTGCTGTCTTTGGTGCCAGACCATCAACAACTTTTGCTGCATCCTCATCAGTGATTCCCTTGAATACATCCACAGGAACCTGGCAATACAACGAATTGAATTTCAATGCATAAGTAAATTATCAGATTAGAACAGTATAACTCTTGTACCACAAGTGAACCTGCTACTCAAGAAGGTACAAACATCAATCTCAAAATCAAGTTGAAATAAGTAGATAACCTTAATGATCATATCAGGGTACTTCTCTGCAAGATCTTCAATGCTCGTTCCACCCTTGCTGCAAGCTATAATGAGCTGAAAAGTAATATGAACATTAACGATCATCATTAGAAAAATCTCACAGCATGAGTATCTCTCAACAAAAGGGGAGAATGTATATACTGTAACTACAGATCTAATTGATAAATTACAGTACATGGTTCAGAAAACATAAGTGCAACCCACACAGGTTAGACTAATATTAGTAAGTGGCCAAAACAACCAAGAACGGTCAAGGTGTTGGTTGCATCACCCCCAAATCTTTTGTTCATACCTATATCAGAACAAGTACTTATGGACGAAGGAAACATGGCTGCGTAGCCTAGAACACTTAATTTGTACAGTAAACTTGTTTAATGGCACATCCACGAATTGTACAGCTCAAAACAGGTCTATTAGATCATGGAATTTTGGAAACGGAAACCAAAGAATAAATACATTAATCGCTTCAATTAAATGATTGGGTTAACTTGCTACATCGGATTGTGAAAATATGATCCATATTCTAATTGTATGCATATTAATGTACACGATCTTATAAATTACCATGGGTCAGCAACCTAAAAAAATGTGAATAAAAACAATCCAGAGAAACCATGTAGCAAGCCCTAACAGCTGTTGCCTTTGGCACTTATACATGACATATAGACGGCACTGATTTGTTAATGAGATAAAACAGAGGCTAGGAAATGAAAATGACAAAAAGAAAAGGCTAGTAAGTGGTCAATGACATACTGGACCAGCAGTCTTCCTATCAAGGGTGATGGCAAAGTACATCTCATTAACAAGTGACATTTTCTCACATAAGTAGACCTGTCAAAGAGAATGGAAAAACATCAGTAGTCAAAAATATTTCAGTGACTCAAGCAGAGAACATAACGACATGACGACAGTGTAATTTAAATATATTTTACCTGAGAAGTTGAAATGCATATGTACTATCTTATTAATAACAATTCAATAATATATGTTGTAAATTAACAAAGGGGGAGATCTATTGCCATCGCACGGCACCGTCAATATACTAGGTACAGTGCTATGGCCTATCAATTGTATTTTATTAAAATTTCTTACTTCATACGAGAGTATGTAGACCACAAAGCAGTGTATCTGTGGTTACTGGAGCACACAGCATACATCTAAATATTGACAGAAAACACTCAGGTGCGTAGTGAGCCTATGGAAGCAACAAATTGATTACTGAAGAGTCAAGATAATTTCTACAGCACTAATCTCTAGCAATGCTACATAAAGTAACTGAAACTGTGGACAGCAAAATATAGTCGTGTAACAGCAAAAAGAACAGCAGGCCAATCACCGCAATAATAAGGAAATAAAGATGCAGAAGACGATTAGCAAAAACTAACCTTGCCCACAACCTTCCCCTGTGGACCAGTTTGTTTTGTTACCAGAACCTGGTTAAGCATTTTTGCTGCAGACGAGTCAGTACAAACGATCCACAGTGAAAATAAAATGCACAACCAACTCAAAGTAGCTACAATTTAGTTTACTGACTCTGAAGAAAATGATTAATGACATCACTACATGCCACTAGAAATCCAATGGATGCAAGTTCAAATGGAAAAGCACATTCATTCAGAACAAAAACACTGAATAACAAACTACTTAGAGCTGGCAACGAAGGTGTCTATACAACACTTCTGTCGAAGAAAAAAACACCTAAAACAGTTAAGTTTTAGTTAAATCTGAATGTAATTATCATGTCAGGCTTCATACAAGTAGTGAGCTTAAGCTGCAATTTTCATTGTGACAGCGATAAAGGTGATGCCAACAATTAGACACAGCTAATGAAATAAACGGATCTCAGTTTTATTACATGATTTGCCTTCATGTATATGAGTATATGGATAGTTGTATACCATGAAATTGACCAGGTGGCGCACCTTTCTATTTTAATCCAGGCAAGAGTGATAAGTATTATGCACAAATGTGAATTTGCTAAACCTAAATTATCTACCATACATCTCAACAAATACTTGGAAAGACAACCGACAACATGAATCTGCTTATACTGTAAACTATCTCTTGCAAAGACTTACCTGCAAGGCTTTCAGCCTCCTCAGCCTTAACAATATGAACGCCACCCTGCAGTCCACTTTTGAAAGTTCCCAATCCACGGCCACCAGCAAGGATTTGACTTTTCACAACTATCTGCAATAGTGTGTCATCTTTTAAGCACGGTTGAACTACGTACAACAACATGGCTTAAGCTACGATACATACAGCACCCGAAATATATATGAGATGAGAATCTTCTGTATTAAATATTCGGAGAGCACAGCACAGACTAAACCATCTGTTGACACGATATATAAAAAGTCTACACAGGTATGTAAATACTGAGAAGTGTGCCGTTGTCTCAGCTAATGACAGTCTTTTTGAAACAAGAAAAAGGAGACTATTCCTAGAAGTCATAAAGTTGGCAAAAAAATGTGATCCCCAGACAGCATTATAATTACAAGAGAAACTATAGCTGTGCGTTCATGACATGATTCGTGACTGTGTTTGCAGGGCCGTGGAGTGATTTACTCCCATAAGTAATGTTATATTTTCAGCACGGAGAATATAATAAAAGTCAGTCGTATGAATTGCCCGAATGAAGCAATCAGAATTCCCAGACACTACAGCAACCAATAACCTCCTTTTAAAAATATATCCCACATTACAGCAACATTACCAAACCAAACATACATTTCTAACAACCCAACGCGGATTCAGCAGGATTTCACAGTAAACTAGATTCACCAACACATTCTAATAACATCATAAAATTGTCTGTCACAGCACAAGCCTCTCATTTGCACAAGAGGACATAGCAACGACACGAAAAGTAAGAGATCGGTAACCTAGGTAGTAGCATCACCTCTTTCTCACTGGGGAAGACGTTCTTCAAGACCTCCTTGACCTCCTGCACGGACCCCACCACGGCGCCCCTGGGCACGTTGATCCCGAACTTCCCCATCAAGTCCGCGCCCTGCGATACCCACGCCGCCAGAAACCCTAGCTCGTCAGACCGGCCTCCGAATCGAAACCAAGCAAATCCACGCAGATACGAATCGAGGAAAATGGAGGGGAGGGGAGGAACCGCGGGATCTGGACCTGGTACTCGTGGATGTTGAGGCGGCGGAGCTGCTGGTGCTGCCATCTGCCGCCGACGGAGAGGGCGCGGGACGCCAGCTTCCCGAGCGATCCGCGAACCATGGCTGCGGGCTGCGGCGGCTTGCGCTCCTCCGATCCGGAAACCCTACAGGCGTTGAGGAAGGCACGGATGCTCTTTCTTTTCGCTCTTACTCTTTTGATTTTAGGTTCTGTTTTCTCTTTCCCCTATTCTTTTCTTTCTTGCGGAAGGGACCGAGCAAATGGACCGGTTCACGCAGATGGGAGCGGTGATTTAGGATCGGCGTTGTTTGACTGGCATGTGGGTCCATGTAAGGTGGGGCGCACATGACATTGGCTGATGACAAAGTTGGTGTGCTTTCTAGGGTGAAAAGGGCGTTGCTTTTAGCAAACGGATGCTGCTCAGGTTTGTCATTCGAGTGGTGAATGGGCCAACCAGCCCAGTTCGTCGGGCTCTATGCTTACATGGGCTGGCAAGACGAGATGTGTGGTCAAAGCCGTAAATACCCATGGAAAAAATAGCGTGCTGTAGCATCGTTAATAGCACGCCGGAATTGTCTCGCTAAATAAATTATGTACAATGTCGCTTTAATAGCATGCTAATATCGTATTTTAAGCCTGACGCTATTTTGTGCTATTTTTTCCTTGGTAAATACCCATGAAAAACCCGGCAAACCATATATGACTCGGTCGGTTAGGGTAGCGATGCTTACCCTAACGCAGCGGGCTGGTACAAGATGGTCCAGAAGGAGCAACAGATTTTCGCCCGAGATGAAAAGATGGCGAGCCGACCGCCAAGATGATCTTTCCAGAGACGGAGACGATACGGCTGGCCACGGCGTCGCCGGCAGTGGTAAGCTCGACGATGACACTTTTTAGGGTTCGATTGTGAGGGAATCAAGGAGGTTAGAGGGAGGACCGAGGAGGCGGCAACTCGAGTAGGGCAGGACAGCGAGGCGGAAGCACCCCCAGCCGTTGGTGGTAGTAGCCGGCGGTCAGGCCGACGATGGTAGCGGGGTGATCGAGCAGGACATGCGTTAGTGGAGATTAGGGATCAAGAACGGAAACTTTTCGAATTTTCCGCAAGAAAACGGAAACGTAATGGAAATACAGAACCGGAAACAAAATTTTGCGAAATGAAAGTTATAGTTATACAGAACTTTCCGTTTTTTCCTAGGTAGTGCTATCCGAACAGGTCCAATAATTTTAGTAGGAACATTTAGGTACAACCCAAAATCTGAATAGAAAAAAAAAGATCTGAAGTGACCATGTTTAGCCGTTATGTACTACTCCCTCCGTTCCAAATTAATTGACTTGGTTTTGTCTAAATATGGATGTATCTATACTTGTTTGATGTCTAGATACATCCATGTGTAACAAAATGTGTGTCAATTAAATCCGAACGGAGGGAGTACGTACTACTCCGTATCATCTCCGGAAACTCCAGAAACCGAATAACTCATCGCCAATCCCCAAATTTTTATGTGTCATGTGATTTCATTTTATTAGTATTATGAGTTAATAACGCAAGCGGCAAGCCTCTCTGTTGTTTTTACAGGATATCAATGTGCAAACATGCCCGTGAAGGAGCAAAAGACATACTTACAACCCCGTAAGAATATGTACTATAAAATATTCTGATTACTTGTGCATCACAATGTATACTGGAAAGTATTGCCATTTCTACTTGACAGGCAGGCACGCATGTTTGTGAGAAACAAGTTGATTTTCTACCAGGCAAGTGCATTCAGACTCGACCGCCATAATTATTGGTTGCGTTCATAGTGACAAATAATTGGTTGCGTTCTGTTAAGTAAATCATAAACTCTAGTCTATGGAGTGGCATATGATCATTGCCTCATTCCATAGTAATAGATTACAATATATTATACAACTTTACAATATTGGCATTTGAGGAGGATACAGTATACAACACAAACAGTTTAGTCTGTGGTATGTGCAGTCAAAAGTACAAGTATATGACTATATTTTAACAACTGTATTGCCTTGTGAGTTGCCTCTTTACGGAGCTAACTGTAACTTTTGTCAGGAAACAACAGCAAGCTAACACTTTATCTTAGCTGTCACGCAGGGGAGAAGAAACTCAGCCGCTGATCCTGGTACGAGACAAGTGAAAGATAAGAGCGAGTACCAATGGGCCTCTACAGTCACACAATATTGCCAGTTTCAGTTTTGCATATTGCATCTAACCTCTATGAACAATAAGTGTCAAGTAATAGCAAGGTTTTGAAACCATACTTCTATAAAGCACTGAAGAATCCATGGTATGTTTAGTCGAGGTACCAATAATACAAGAATCAAGACCATGAGTCACAAAAATCTACACACGTGCTTCCCTAAGTTCGTAATACAGAAGAAAAAATCACAACAACTTTAGTGATCAACAGGGAAGTAGCATTTTGGTTCTGTAGGAAAAAAAATTGTAGCTCCAATTCAGACTCAGTACCACAAATTTTAAGCAACAAAAATAGAATTTAGAAGATCCTGGATAGACCAAGAAGCAGCTGTGACTAATTCTTACACGAACAACAAGAAAAAGAACAGTTACAAGTTAATGCTAATTTTTCTTTCATCGAAGATAGAAAATGTGCCTAAAGCATACCTCAGCCACCAATATGTATCATAGGTCTATTTGCTGTCTTGGCAAGATCAAACATCCCAGCTGTTTAGCTTTTTTCCTTTTAACCTGCCCAGATGGAGGTGGCTATTGAGATTCACATCATTCGGTACTAAAATAACATAAAAGGATTCCCCTAATAAAGAACATAATACCACTGAATCCTAACACTTGGTCAGCTGGCATCTACTCCCTCCGTTCACTTTTATAAGATATTTTAGCTTTTTTGGAAATACATGTATCCAGACATATTTAGTGTGTAGATTCACTCATTTTGATCCGTATCTAGTCCAAATTGAAATACCTACAGTGTCTTATAATAGTGAACAGAGGTAGTATTACCGGTTTACCAACACGAGCTTATATCGCTTTTGGCATTCTTTATGATGCCACTATAGGTTGAGTCGTTGAGAACATTACCATAAAAGGGAAGCATTTCTGTGATATTTGTTTACCACGGGAATTATTTAGTCAAATTATTTAAATGTGATGTTGAGAACATGAAAAGTGAACGTATTTCAACATCTAATGATTGTATTTGCTGTCTGGTGAGAGGGGGGGGGGGGGGGGGGGGGGGGGGGGGGGGGGTATTTGGGTCAGAGATTCTGGAACTTGCTAAAAAACGGTGCTGTTCTGGAAAACAGAACATAATTTTCTCAATCTTGATGCCAACTACGTGAATCTTGCAGTAAAACATGTCTAGGTGCATGTTGGGCCCACATGCTAAAACATCTTATATTTTGATACGGAGGGAGTAACTTTCAATTAAGTTGATGTGCAATGGAACGGTGCACCTAAGGAAGAAACTTCCGGTGTTTTCCTTCACACCGTGTTTGGTTGCACGGAATTCGCCTCCGAATTGAATTGGCAATGGAATACCAAATCAACCAATTCAATTGAATACCATTTTGGTTGTTTGGATGTGCACGGTATTCATCTGTAGAATCAACGGTGCGAATGGAATTCTAAAACTGTTTGGATGCATGTTGTGTGGAATTGAATGTTTTTTAACTTTGAACAATATAAAACTTTGTAATATGAATGAAATATACACATATATATTAGAATGATATTTATTTTTCACATAATAACCTTTTTCTTCTTTCCATTTTTCTTTCTCCTTTTATTTTCCTATTCTCTTCCTAAAAATAAATAAGAAAAAGGCAAAATCTGCAAAATAGAACACACATGACACTAGATCGGCCAGATTGGAGAAATTTCCAGCACTTCTTCTGCAATAAAAAAAAAATCTAAACATGAACTAGATCGGGCCAGAGCTTGGTCGGGGACGAGCTTGGTCGGGGGCGGGCTTCGATCTTGGTCGGGGACGAGCTTGGTCGGGGCGGGCTTCGATCTGCAGTGCACGAGCTCGGGCTGCAGAGGAGAGAGAGGGGAAGGGGAGGAAGGGGAAGAGGGCGGACGGGGGCGGCGGCGCTCAGGGGCGAGCTCGGGCCGGACGCGCAAGGGAAGGGGAGAGGGCAGCGGGGATGGGAGGCGGCGGGGAGGGGGCGGCGGGGATGGGGGAGGCGGCGGGGATGGGGAGGCGGCGGGGAGGCGGCGGCGGCCGGCGGCGGTGAAGAACCCTAGCCACGGTGGAGCTCGTCGCCTCGCTGTTCTTTTTCTTCGGGAGCGAGCTGGGAGGGAGCGAGCGAGCCTCCAATTCAGAGCGAATACGGAGGTTCACACCTCTGAATCGGTACCCAGGTAAATTAGGCGCGGGCGGGGGTGAGCTCGGAATTGGTCGCGAATTCCAGGGACCAATACCACAGACTCCAAACGCTGGAATTCGGTTTCCAATTCCAAAAAGCCAATTCAGAGGCCAATTCCGTGCAACCAAACACGTTGTCAAGGAAATGTTTGGTCAAAATTGGCTATGTAAGTTCAGTATTTGACAAACAGAAAAAAAAGAAATGTATAATTCTTTCATATAAGAGATGGGAACCAAGTATCTCTCCACATACCGCAGCACTAATTATTTCCTTCAGTCCAGCATCATCAATACCAGAATGAATAGGCTCTCTCAAGCTCACCTGCAGAAAACAGGACACTTGCATTCATATCTTGTTTTATTTGCATAAAAAGGAACCTATAGCACCTATATGAATTTGGATGATCACACATTGACACTGATTAACTTATGCATGATTTTACTTAAAATCAATGGTTGCAAAATATAGTTATCGATTCCTTGCGGAATAAGAAATACAAAACTATATTTAACAAGTAAACTGAACAGTGAACACGTCATTTTCTGTACAGATGGCTCAAAAAAAGGAAGGAAAATTGTGATCGCAGTTGTTTGACATTTTTATGGCATTAATACTACTTTAGTATGATGCTGAAAACCGGTACAATTCAAGAGAAGTACTGTCAGACACTAATACTAGTTTAGTTTGATGCTGAAATCAGTTAAATCCGGGAAAAGTACCGTGGCCAGGAACTATTTGGTGTACTGACCTCTTAATTAATTAGTGGGTTTGTTCATGAAACCCCGAAAGAGTTAGATTTCTGAGCGAAAATCGCAAGAAAAACATATCCATAGAGAACATGCACGGCAATACAAGTCAAATCATTGACAAAGCAAGCAGATAGATCAACTTACCTCTGAGGGGCAAATAAGCACACTTTGAAGTTGCCATCAGCTAATAATCGCAATCTATTGCAACCAGCACAAAAATGCTCTGTCATTGAAATAAATGAAATTGTTCCAACATGCCCATCAATCTTGAAATTCTTTGCGGTGTCTGAAGGGTGATCTTGAAGTCTCTCTACGCCTTTAAAATGTTGATGCTGATATATAAGAGCACAACTAAAATATTTGTAGCTTACATAATAAATATATAACAAAATATGCCACAGCTACATGTTGGAGGATGAATACGTTGGTGTAAAAGAAAGTTAACTTCAGACGTGGTACTTACCACTTTATCCAGTATTTCTGCATAAGGGACCAGCTTCTTGACATTCCAAACATTACCATCAAATGGCATAAACTCGATAAATCTAACATTAATAGGCTTGTGTCTAGTCAATTCAACAAAATCACAGATTTCATCATCATTCATGCCACGCATGACAACACAGTTAATCTGGCAACAGAAAAAGGACGACGAGAAATATCAACAATTATGTATAGTACGAAGTGAATCTATCTATATTTTGAAAATAATATTCGAAAAGAAGGATTAAAGTAATTTAGCGTGCAAAAAACTGCATACCTTCACTGGGTCATATCCAAGTTCTATGGCAGTATCTATTGATTCCATGACCTTTGAGTGCCCTTTACGCCTCGTCATGAATTCAAACTTTGCAGGGATCAATGTGTCCAAGCTAATATTTAAAGCATTAAGACCACATTCTTTCAGTCTTGGGAGCTTCTTGGAAAGAACGATCCCATTTGTGGTCATTGCAAGAGTTTTCATCCCTTCAGGCCAGAAAGATGTAAACAAATGTCTTCAAGATCTTTTCTAACGGTTGGTTCTCACCAGTTAATCGGATCTTGTCCACACCAGAAGTAACAAAAAGATTGGCAATTCGAATTATCTCATCATGTGACAGAAGCTCCGACTTTGGTGTGAGCTCGACTCCTTCAGCAGGCATACAATACTGACATCTCAGATTACAGCGCTCAGTCAAGGAAATTCTTAAGTAATTGTGAAACCTCCAAATTTATCAACAAGCATATCTGACGTTGGTGTTTCCACTGGTAGAACTTCTGGCTTCGTAGCACAAGAAGTCGCATATGTATTGGAGCAACTACGGCTATAAGTTGAAGGAAAGTTTTGGTCAAACTCTGGAGTCCTACCCTCATGGTATCAAACTGCAAAATATGATGAATTGTTATACAGAAAACACAAAAACTGAATAGGAGGAGAAAATTGAAAATCATATCCTTAAACTGCTACACTCAGACTACTTAACAAAACAGATTAACTTATTTTATAGTAGTAGGATCATATCCTTGGCTATCTTAGCTCCCTATGCAAACTTAAAAATCAAGGCAGCGAATCATGAAGTACAAAATTATGCGAAGCAATGCTTGAAACTGGAACTTTCTGGTTTATCTACATGAATGGAACACCAATACACCGTCGAAATGTACTTCAAGACTTAAGCAATAAGGTCGTGTGGTACTGCGCTAGTGACAACTGTCTTAACAGATATAATGATATAAATTAATGTCTGAAGAAAAAAGAAATTTGCTACGGTGTCTGTCCAGCAACCGGCAGTAGTATTCAATTTATGCAAACACTATCATCGGTGAACGAAAGCCACGATGAACTCAAAATTACTCACCGAAGAACCAAAGCTGCCCCGATCCGACCTCGGCGAAGCACTGCCTCGTGGGTGAAGCGGAGGGGGCGAGCAGAGGACAGGCCGCGAATTTGTTGCAGCAGAGTCGGTGGACGAGGCGAAAGCGACGATGGATGGGAGAGGGGGCAGGGGTCGGGAGTTGCCGGCGGCGGAGCGGTGGGGGAGCTGTTCGCCGGCGTGAGCACGTCGACGGCGAACCCCATGGCTCCCTCTGTCTCGCTGCTCCACCGGAGGTGGGGAAGTGAGAGACGGCTCGGGAGGTCGCTGGAAGGCAGGGAGGGGTCGGCGCTCGCCGTGAGGCGGAGAGGAGGCGGCGGCGGAGGCTCGAGGTCGCATGGGAGGCGGCGGGCTGCATCGGGGCTGATTCTTTGAATTGACTGGCGCAGTCAAAACTCAGCTGTACGGCACGGCACCTGTTGCCCTGTTGGACTTGGAGGTTGGAGTTAGCTGGTTCGCATTTGCTTTGAGCTCACACGCCTGGCCGCCGGGGAGCTGCTGGGAACCTGCTCTTGTCTTTGGTGTCGTGAGAGGCCGCCGGACACAGGGCGCCTGCCTGGCCTGGAGCTTCCCGGATTCTTGCCTTAGCCTAGATCCATCCACGAGACGTGGATGTAGAACTCCAACAGCAGCGCTAGAAGCCGGCGCGCTAAATTTTTTTTATCGCGTCAGAATTGCGATTTTGCGCGCGGAAGGTCTGTTTTGTTTTAGCAAAAGCGCTATAGTTAGCGCGACGTGGCCGTACATTTTTAGCTCCAGCAGAAGCGCTAAAAATTTCACCGCGCGCGCCCAGCGCAAACAACATTCAGATCAAACATGCAAACAAACCGAATCAAACATACACGAAATAAATCAACAATAAATAGTTTAATTATTTATTACAACACAAATAAATAGTTGTTCCGGAACAATAGAACAAATAGTTCATTACACAACACAACAAATGAAACAAACACACAAATTCAACTCAATGTTGCCCATTCCATGTCCACCACTTCTCGATAAGATCCTTTTGAAGCTCATCATGTGTTTCATTACATCGAATGGCATGGTAGGATGCAACAAAGCGTGCCACCCTCTCAGCCCTCCTCCGCGGTTGCACGGGAACACCCATTAACTCATAATGAGTATAGTCCAAATCTTGCCCGCGCTCATTCTCGATGATCATGTTATGCATGATCACACATGCGTTCATGATGTACCAAAGCATTTCTTGATCCCAAAATCTAGCCGGTCCTCTAACAATAGCAAATTGGGCTTGCAAAATCTCAAATGCTCTCTCCACATCTTTCCTAGCCGCCGCTTGAGCATTGTGAAAATCAAGCATTTTCTTACCTAGTGGTTTCTGAACCGGTTCACAAATGTTTGCCACCTTGGGTAGATGTTGTCCGCAAGATAGTAGTCATAGTTGTATGTATGGCCATTTGCTACAAACTCCACCGGACAAGTTTTCCCTTTTGCAATCTTATTCATGAGTGGTGACCGATGAAGAACATTAATATCATTGCAAGCTCCGGGCATTCCGAAAAAAGCATGCCAAATCCAAGTCTCATGATCGGCCACCGCTTCAAGAATTATGGTGGAATCCTTCTTATGGCCCTGAAATTGTCCATGCCATGCTGCAGGACAATTCTTCCAACTCAATTCATGCAATCAATTGATCCAAGCATACCTGGAAACCCTCGAGCAGCATTGAACTCCAAAAGCCTAGCCGTGTCCGCTGCGTTGGGAGCTCTCAAGTATTCCGAACCAAACACTTGCACAATGCCAACTGCAAAGCGCTTGACACACATGATGGCTTGACTCTCGCCCATCGCCAAGTGATCATCCACTGGATCCACCGGAATACCGTATGCCAACATACGCGAGGCGGCGGCCACCTTTTGAAAGGTGCTATGCCAAGTTCACCGGCGGCATTCCTCCTTTGCTGGAAAAACCGATCATGTTTACTCAGTTCCTCTGCAATTTTCTTAAACAACTCAATGATCATCCGAAACCGACGCCGGAAATAAGACTCGGGGTATACGAGATGCTCGACAAAATAGTGCCTCATCAATCTTTCATGAGCACCATCCTTTCCCTCCACAATTTTAGGCGACCCATCACTGAACCACCGTGCTTTGGTCGTTTCCTAGCACGGATAGCAAGGATCATACCCATGTCTTCCTCCTCTTGGATATCAAATTCTTCATCGGAGGAGGAATCGTGTAACAGCCCACTTTTGGTAATGCAAATTATGGACTAAATTTCACTTTTTGCATTCCGTACATGCATCATGGCATCCCTTTATAATTGCTAAACAACACAATAGTTGGTTTGGCAACATTGAAAAGTGAAATGCCCAACTTGTTCCAACAAATCTCACCACCATGAGATACCCAAACTTGCTAACATAAATACTTTGGCTTTTTATATTTGTCAAGGAAGTTCCAAGAGTTTGGAAATAATATTTCTCAATTGCTATAAATTTCCAAATGAGAAACATTTTTAATTTTGCAAAATGCCATCCCTAAACCTATGAACAAATGTTGTCCAATCTATTTTATTTTGAAACGCCAATTTTTGTGGACCTTCTACATGTTAGGGAGAGGCTACACAAATTATTTCATGTTTTTCTAAAATTGTTTAGTGCCTCAATAAAATCCATGAAGCTGCTGCTGGTTTTAAAAAGGTTTTTAACAGAAAACTGGTCAGGGACCTATCTGTGATGGGAAACAATTGTCCAGGGGGTTCTTCGCAAAACCCCCATCTCTCTCCCCGCACTGTCGCCATGCTGCCGCCGTGGTCGCGCCGCACCAGCTCGCCTCACCGGGCCCTCTCCTCTGCCTCTCCCCCTGCGAGGAGCAAGTACCACGACGTCCCCACTTGCTCCCACTCCTCGTTTCTCCCCCCCGTTCCTTTTCTCTCTCCCCCGGAGCCGCACTCGAGCCCGCCGTCGCCGGCGCATCGCCGACGTTCCGCGCCACTCCGTGCCAGGCCGAGCCACGCCGGAGCTCCGCCTCGTCCACCTCTACAACCTGGCCGTAGGAATCGTCCCAGGAAGCCGGGAATCAGCGCGCCATCTTCTTCTTCCTTGCTGCTGTCCGTGCGCCGCGGGGACGAGTTCATCGCCTACGCTGCATCTCCGGCCACCCCAAGCACGCCCACGCCTCCAGGGTGAGCACGACGACCTTGCTGGTCCCTTCCCTCTCCTCCTCGTGCTCTGCATCATCGAGCCGGAGTCACGGCCGACGAAGCTCGCCGCCGCACGCGTTGACGCCCGCGTCGGAATCGATCCGGAACCAGCTCGGAATTCCGGATGGTCCGGAAATTCCGGCTATCTACCAAGTTCATTCCGATCGAGTCCAGTACGTAGTTTGTGTATCTCGGATTGAACTCGGATTGGGCTCGGATGATTCCGGGTGATTCGGAATTCCGAGAGTATTCCGAGTTGTCCAGTACCAGAAAATGGCTATTGTTCCTTTTACTTGTTTTCTAATTTGATAAATATTTGTGTTGTCTTATAAATAACTGTTTAAGTGGACATATTAAAAAGGGAGTTTATAAATGTACTAACTCTTTAGCGGTGCATCCGAAAAATGCGTGTATCATACCAAAACGTCCAGAAAAATGTGATTTACTCATTAAAATAAATATCATGCTCATGTCATTTCATCTACAATTTAAACCCTAGGGTTTCAGCTACCTTGTTCAACAAGTAAATATGCCGCTTTACTTAAATCCACGGTATATTCGAGATGTGCCCCCTTGCGCGTCCGAACTCCGTTTAAATTGAATAGATTGAATCCTCCCCTCTCCGAGGATTTAAAATGTCATGTCATCATGTGTTTGCGCATTGCCTTCGTCAAAGCTTGTGTGGTGATTGATTGTTTCCCCGTTGTAATGCTTCGATAGATCCAGCAGACGGGTTACTCCTCAATACCCCGAGGATCCGTACTACCAGCCGTATCAACAAGGCAAGCGTAATCCCCCCCTCTGAGCATATCTTATCCTATGTTTCCGCAACTATTTTGTCCACTATAATATTGCATGCGGTTCCAAATGTCAATTTTATTGGATTAGAGTATCCTATAGTTGCATTAAGTTTCCGATGCCAATACCTGTTTTCCCTCCTATTATCCATAGGATTGTATTGTGGGCCGAGATACTTACTATGCTATGTTGATGCTTAGCCATGCTTAGTTAATTGCATAGCTATACGATGGATGGTTCATGTTGGATACAGGTGATGAGATGAGAATGATGGTGGAGAAATTGTGGTGTCGGATAATAAAATGCTTAAAGGTGGGGATGAGAGGCCACTGTGGTTGTGGTGTTTGTCTCGTTCTCGCCGCCTAGGAGCGATTTCTATACCTCTTGAACCAAGACTGAGCGTGCAACCATGCGTGAGGCCTATGCAATTGCAGGAACCCTCATAGACTAAATAACTCGGGTGGGGCTAGCCAGGTCCTCTAGTTCGGGCTTCCATTTGCGCGTGCGTGATGATGGTGGGATGAACTGAGATGAGGATGGTGGTGTCAGGAAAATAAGTGGCCGCGGGACAGGGTGCTGGAGGTACCCCTGTCCTACCGCCACTGATGATCCTGGAAAGCCCTTAACGGGGGAGAAGTCGACACCGCTCCCACCCAGCCGGCTCTCAAGGAAGAGAGCTAAAAGCTAGGTAATGGGCCGGACGGTACGCGTGGCAAACATTTGTACACCCCTGCAGGGTTAAATCTTTTCGAAAAGCCGTGTCCGCGGTTATGGACGAACTTGGGAAGTGAAGGTAAGATCATAGAATAACTTGAACGGAATGATTAAAACTTGGGTACTAGAGGTACCACTCAAGATTGTAAGGTTGACTTCCTTGAGGGTGATTCGGGGAGGTGCCTTCGATGAACAGGTACAGTAGTTGATGATGGTTGATGATGAGAAAATCAGCTTTATGCAAAACAGCCATAAAACCTTGAAAGCCTCATCGAGCTAAAGCTCTATATATAATCTTGCGAGTTCGTCGAACTCAACGTCGTTTGTTTTGTTTCAGAGGAGGACTTCACCGACCTCGAAGGTGGGTTCTTTGTGGACGTCGACGAGTAGTCTGGGGTTCCCAGGTGGCAGCTTGGGACATCCCGGAACAGCTGGTGCTTGATGTTATTGTAGGCCTCTTAGGCCATAATTTGGATCTTGTTGTTTAGAACAACCTAATTCGCTTCCGCATGTTGTAATGTTGGGTCTGTGACCTCTGGTTGTCATTTGCTATCTTTCTCTATTATAAGAGTTGAACTATAATGATTTGTGTCGTAGAGTCTGTGATGTGCCAGTTGTTCCACAAGTCTTGATCTCTCTATTATACATTGAGGGTTGTGCCTGTGTTAAGGCATCAATCGGGGTGTTGCGTTGCCGATGATCCATTCCGAGCAACGCCTGCCAAAGGTTTTGGCCGGGGATTGGTAAACCCGTAACCTCCGGTTGTATCGCTTAACCGGTGACACACAGCATCACTGTATAACAGTCGGGTCGGGGCGCCACAAGTTGGTATCAGAGCAGTACTGCCTGTAGGAAACCCTTCTACTGGTCGATGTTGAGTCTAGTGTTTGTGAAAATATTTTTAACCTAAAAATGAGTTGTGAAAACCATCTTAGGATTCTTTTTACTCCTTATCTGGTTACCCTCTAATCTCGGAGCAATCTTACCTCGATTTGACTTAAAGTTTTACTTCTCATCTGTTACTTCAAAATTAGGAGTAACGTGGGTGGGTTCGACCTTTAGTGTTATGTGTCCAGTTGCTCCCGCTGCGTTGCCCCAAATCAACTCAGATGTTTTACCGAGTCTAATCATTTGCTCCTTTGTTGGTTTTAACCCAAGGACTTGAACATAAGGTCCCGGATTGTGCCAACTAGTGTGTTGAATCATATGGTTCTTAACTGCATCTCTCGCTAGTAGCACATGATGCTGATCTTTGACCCAAGTTCTATCTTGTTGATTCCTTGTCATTGTTGTACAATGTATTATCGTCCCTAGTCTGTGTACTTGTGTAGACGCTAATGCTATTGTTCGACCATTCGGAGAAAGATACTAACTGTGTCATTGTCAAATCTCCAGAATGGCTCGAGGAGGCCGTGGAGGCCGCGGTAACCACACAATGATGAGGATGATCTGCCGCCACCACCCTCGATGGCTGAGGTCTTGATGGCCATTGAGGAGAACCGTGGGCGCAATGAGCGCTTGCTTGAGCAGTTGGTGCAGCAGAATGCACGAGGAACGAGTGCAACACTCTCACTGAGTTCCTGCGCTCGCAGCCACCCACCTTTGCTGATGCTAAGGAGCCACTGGAAGCTGATGATTGGCTTCGTGCTTTGGAGCGCAAGTTCTCCGCGCTGCATGTCCCAGTGGCTGAGCAAGTCAACTTTGCCACCTATCTTGGTTGGTGCTGCTGGCTGTTGGTGGGAAAGCCATGTGGCTTTGTTTCCAGCCAACCATGTCTTCACCTGGGCTGATTTCGCACTGCCTTCCGTGCGGAGTACATTCCCCAGCCGATCATGGATTTGAAGAGGAGGGAGTTCCTGGATTTGCAACAGGGACGGATGGACCTCCGCACTTATGGTCGAGAGTTCAACCATCTCTCTCGTTACGCCCCAAGGGACGTGACCAATGATGCTGACAAGCAAGAGCTGTTCCGCAAGGGTCTTACGCCGCAGCTCCGCTATGAGCTATTGCCCTTCAGGTTCCAGACCTACCAGGAGCTGTTCAACCAGGCTTTTACTCTTGAGCAAGGAAGAAAGGAACTTGAGGCTTCCAAGAGGCCCGCACACGGGGACCACCAGAGTTCCTCGGGTTCTGAGAGCAAGAAGCGCAGGGTGTTTGTTCCCTACAGCGCTGTGCCGCGTGCTCCATTCATGCCAGGGCCGCGGGATACAGGCCACCTCCTCCGCGCCCCACTACTTCGACACTTGGGGTAGGCGGGAGTGGGTACCGTCCTATGCTACCTGCTCCACCTGGACTCACTTGCTACACCTGTGGCCAGGCTGGCCACTACTCCAGGGAGTGCCCCCAGAAGGCACCTCTCGCGATAACTCCTGCACGAGCCCCTGCCACTCCAGCTGGCAAGGCTGGACCTATTGTGCGTGGTCGCCTGAACCACATCTCTGCTGAAGAAGCTGAAGAGGACCCCGGCGTTCTTATGGGTGAGTTACGAATCAACAACAATCTGCTACAGTTTTGTTTGACTCTGGAGCATCGCATTCATTCATATCCATAGCTTTTGCAAAAGACCACAAAATACCGTTGAGAAAATGAGCCGACCTTGGTGATCTCCACTCCTGGCTCCAAATGGCAAACCGATGGGGTTACTCCTGAGTCCAGATTACTATCGGTTACTACTCTTTTCCTTTCGCTTTGGTAGCTCTGAGGTCAAGTGGCATTGATGTCATACTGGGCATGAACTGGCTAGCCAAATACCGGCTAATCTCGACTGTGCTGCCAAGACCGTCACCGTGACCAATCTTCCGGTGACAGTGTGAAGTATTGGTCTGCACTTCAAGACCTCCATCTTCATCATACCCAACTCACCTGAGATCTCCTTTGCTTTATGGAAGGCGAATCCCCTCCTGAAATCCAGGACATACACGTGGTGTGTGACTTCCCGGATGTGTTCCCGGAAGAATTGCCTGGCATGCCTCCTGACCGAAGTGTGGAGTTTGTCATAGATCTACTTCCCGGTACGCTCCAATTTCCAAGAAGCCCTACCGTATGCCGGTGGAAGAGTTGGCTCTGTTGAAAGAGCAAATTGATCAGCTGTTAGCAAAGGATTTCATCCAGCCTAGCAGTTCACCTTGGGGTTGTCCGGTACTCTTTGTCAAGAAGAGGATTCTACCGTGCCTCGTCTAGTCTCTGACTATAGACCGTTGAATGCGGTGACAATCAAGAACAAGTATCCTATTCCTCGCATCAATGATCTGTTGGATCAGTTAGCTGGTGCAACGTATTCTCCAAGATGGATCTGAGGTCAGGATACCATCAGATCAAATCAGAAAGGAGGATATTCCAAAGACGGCATTTGTTACTCGCTATGGCTCATATGAGTATACCGTCATGTCCTTTGGTCTCACAAATGCTCCAGCTACTTTCATGAGGCTCATGAACTCCATCTTCATGGATTATCTTGACAAGTTTGTCGTCATTTACATCGATGACATCCTCATCTATTCCAAAACCAATGAAGAGCATGAGGAACATCTTCGTTGGTTCTGACACGACTTCGAGAACACCGCCTCTATGCCAAGTTCTCCAAGTGTGAGTTTTGGTTGGATAATCTCGTCTTCCTTGGTCATGTGATATCCGCTAATGGTGTGGCTGTCATTCCCGACAAATTCAGTCCATTTTGGATTGGAAAACTCCAATGTCAGTCAAGGACATCGTAGCTTTCTCGGATTGGCGGGTTACTACCGCCGATTCATCGAAGGTTTCTCCAAGATAGCCAAGGCCCTGACTGACCTTCTCAAGAAGGATAAAAAGTTCGTATGGACGGCCGAAGCTGAAGAGAGCTTCAAAACACTGAAAGCCAAACTCACGTCCGCTCCTGTGCTTGTCCTGCCGGACACCAGCAAGGATTTCGTCGTTTTTTGTGACGCTTCTCTGCAACGCTTGGGCTGTGTGCTAATGGAAGATGGCCATGTGGTGGCATATGCTTCTCGCCAACTTAAGCCGCATGAGCACAACTACCCAACTCATGATCTAGAGCTTGCCGCGGTGGTCTATGCTTTGAAGCAATGGAGACCATACCTGTTTGGTAACCGTTGCGAGATCTTCTCGGATCACAAGAGTCTAAAGTATTTCTTCACCCAGCCGGATTTAAATCTCAGGCAAAAGCGTTGGTTGGAGTTAATCAAGGACTATGATGTGAGTCTGAACTATCAACCCGGCAAGGCAAACGTCGTGGCTGACGCACTAAGTCGGAAGTCCTATTGCAACAATCTGATGATTGAAGAGGCCCAACCTGCCCTCCATGAAGAGTTCTCTCGTTTGAACCTAGAAATTGTTCCTTCTGGCTACCTTGCAAATCTGGAAATCAAATCTACTCTTGTGGACCAGATTAAGGATGCCCAAAAGCGTGACAAGGGTATTCTAAAAATCAAGGAGAACATTGCTAGCGGGAAGGCCAAATGTTTTTCTGTCAATGAATCCGGAGTTGTTTATTTTGGTGACCGTTTGGTGGTGCCAAAGAAACGAAAATTGAGGGAGCTGATCCTCCAAGAAGCTCATGGATCTCCTCTCTCTATTCATCCCGGTAGTACCAAAATGTACCAAGACCTTCGACCACAATTCTGGTGGACTCGGATGAAAGGGAAATTGCCAAGTATGTTGCTGAATGCGACACTGTCGACGGGTAAAGGCTGAACATCAAAGGCCTGCCGGCACTCTTCACCCTATTGCTATTCCCGAGTGGAAATGGGATGAAATTGGTATGGACTTCATTACTGGTCTTCCGAAGTCTCCAAAGGGAAATGATGCCATTTGGGTCATCATTGATCGACTATCAAAAGTGGCTCACTTCCTCCCAGTTCGTGTTGACATTACAGCTGCCAAGTTGGCAGACCTGTATGCTTCCCGGATTGTCGTCCTTCACGGCGTTCCCAAGAAGATAATTTCTGATCATGGAAGTCTATTCACCTCCAAGTTTTGGACTAGTTTCCAAAATGCTATGGCCACCCGTCTCAACTTCAGCACCGCATTCCATCCTCAAACTGATGGTCAGACCGAAAGGGTGAACCAAGTTCTGGAAGACATGCTTCGGGCATGTGTAATCTCCTTCGGCAAAGATTGGGAAAAGTATCTCCCTTTCGTGGAGTTCTCCTACAACAATAGCTATCAAGCCAGTCTGGGCATGGCTCCATTTGAGGTTCTCTATGGAAGAAAATGCCGCACTCCTCTAAATTGGTCTGAGACCGGAGAGAGGGCACTCTTTGGTCCAGATATCATCAATGAAGCTGAGGAGAAGGTTAGAATCATACGAGAAAGTCTGAAGATTGCTCAGTCTAGGCAGAAGAGCTACTATGACAAGCATCATCAGGAGGTTCACTATGAAATTGGTGATAAAGCCTACCTCCGCGTCTCTCCCCTTCGTGGCGTTCGCCGCTTCGGTATCAAAGGGAAGTTGGCCCCTCGCTATGTTGGCCCTTTCACCATTCTAGCTAAGCGAGGAGATCTTTCTTATAAGTTGGAGTTACCGTCAATCTTCCCAAATGTGCATGATGTGTTTCATGTATCCCAAATTCGCCGGTGCTTCAAGGATCCTATCCATGGAGTCAATCATGAGGAGCTAGATCTCCAGGAAGACCTCACTTATCGCGAGCATCCTATCCGTGTCCTGGATGAAGCCGAAAGAAAGACTCGTAACAAGACCACCAAGTTTCTCAAAATTCAGTGGTCTCATCATTCCGAGGAAGAAGCAACTTGGGAACGAGAGTCTAGTCTACGTGAGGAGTATCCCGACTTCTTCTCGCAATCTTAGAATCTCGGGACGAGATTCCTGTAAGGAGGGTAGAATTGTAACAGCCCACTTTTGGTAATGCAAATTATGGACTAAATTTTCACTTTTTGCATTCCGTACATGCATCATGGCATCCCTTTATAATTGCTAAACAACACAATAGTTGGTTTGGCAACATTGAAAAGTGAAATGCCCAACTTGTTCCAACAAATCTCACCACCATGAAGATACCCAAACTTGCTAACATAAATACTTTGGCTTTTTATATTTGTCAAGGAAGTTCCAAGAGTTTGGAAATAATATTTCTCAATTGCTATAAATTTTCCAAATGAGCAACATTTTTAATTTTGCAAAATGCCATCCCTAAACCCTATGAACAAATGTTGTCCAATCTATTTTATTTTGAAACGCCAATTTTTGTGGACCTTCTACATGTTAGGGAGAAGCTACACAAATTATTTCATGTTTTTCTAAAATTGTTTAGTGCCTCAATAAAATCCATGAAGCTGCTGCTGGTTTTAAAAAGGTTTTTAACAGAAAACTGGTCAGGGACCTATCTGTGATGGGAAACAATTGTCCAGGGGGTTCTTCGCAAAACCCCCATCGTCTCTCTCCCCGCACTATCGCCATGCTGCCGCCGTGGTCGCGCCGCACCAGCTCGCCTCACCGGGCCCCTCTCCTCTGCCTCTCCCCCTGCGAGGAGCAAGTACCACGACGTCCCCACTTGCTCCCACTCCTCGTTTCTCCCCTCCCGTTCCTTTTCTCTCTCCCCCCAGAGCCGCACTCGAGCCCGCCGTCGCCGGCGCATCGCCGACGTTCCACGCCACTCCGTGCCAGGCCGAGCCACGCCGGAGCTCCGCCTCGTCCACCTCTACAACCTGGCCGTAGGAATCGTCCCAGGAAGCCGGGAATCAGCGCCGCCATCTTCTTCTTCCTCGCTGCTGTCCATGCGCCGCCGGGGACGAGTTCGTCGCCTACGCTGCATCTCCGGCCACCCCAAGCACGCCCACGCCTCCAGGGTGAGCACGACGACCTTGCTGGTCCCTTCCCTCTCCTCCTCGTGCTCTGCATCATCGAGCCGGAGTCACGGCCGACGAAGCTCGCCGCCGCACGCGTTGACGCCCGCGTCGGAATCGATCCGGAACCAGCTCGGAATTCCGGATGGTCCGGAAATTCCGGCTATCTACCAAGTTCATTCCGATCGAGTCCAGTACGTAGTTTGTGTATCTCGGATTGAACTCGGATTGGGCTCGGATGATTCGGGTGATTCGGAATTCCGAGAGTATTCCGAGTTGTCCAGTACCAGAAAATGGCTATTGTTCCTTTTACTTGTTTTCTAATTTGATAAATATTTGTGTTGTCTTATAAATAACTGTTTAAGTGGACATATTAAAAAGGGAGTTTATAAATGTACTAACTCTTTAGCGGTGCATCCGAAAAATGCGTGTATCATACCAAAACGTCCAGAAAAATGTGATTTACTCATTAAAATAATATCATGCTCATGTCATTTCATCTACAATTTAAACCCTAGGGTTTCAACTACCTTGTTCAACAAGTAAATATGCCGCTTTACTTAAATTCACGGTATATTCGAGATGTGCCCCCTTGCGCGTCCGAACTCCGTTTAAATTGAATAGATTGAATCCTCCCCTCTCCGAGGATTTAAAATGTCATGTCATCATGTGTTTGCGCATTGCCTTCATCAAAGCTTGTGTGGTGATTGATTGTTTCCCCGTTGTTATGCTTCGATAGATCCAGCAGACGGGGTTACTCCTCAATACCTCGAGGATCCGTACTACCAGCCGTATCAACAAGGCAAGCGTAATCCCCCCCCCCCTCTGAGCATATCTTATCCTATGTTTCCGCAACTATTTTGTCCAATATAATATTGCATGCGGTTCCAAATGTCAATTTTATTGGATTAGAGTATCCTATAGTTGCATTAAGTTTCCGATGCCAATACCTGTTTTCCCCCTATTATCCATAGGATTGTATTGTGGGCCGAGATACTTACTATGCTATGTTGATGCTTAGCCATGCTTAGTTAATTGCATAGCTATACGATGGATGGTTCATGTTGGATACAGGTGATGAGATGAGAATGATGTGGAGAAATTGTGGTGTCGGATAATAAAATGCTTAAAGGTGGGGATGAGAGGCCACTGTGGTTGTTTTGTTTTGTCTCGTTCTCGCCGCTTAGGAGCGATTTCTATACCTCTTGAACCAAGACTGAGCGTGCAACCATGCGTGAGGCCTATGCAATTGCAGGAACCCTCATAGACTAAATAACTCGGGTGGGGCTAGCCAGGGTCCTCTAGTTCGGGCTTCCATTTGCGCGTGCGTGATGATGGTGGGATGAACTGAGATGTGGATGGTGGTGTCAGGAAAATAAGTGGCCGCGGGACAGGGTGCTGGAGGTACCCCTTGTCCTACCGCCACTGATGATCCTGGAAAGCCCTTAACGGGGGAGAAGTCGACACCGCTCCCACCAGCCGGCTCTCCAAGGAAGAGAGCTAAAAGCTAGGTAATGGGCCGGACGGTACGCGTGGCAAACATTTGTACACCCCTGCAGGGTTAAATCTTTTCGAAAAGCCGTGTCCGCGGTTATGGACGAACTTGGGAAGTGAAGGTAAGATCATAGAATAACTTGAACAGAATGATTAAAACTTGGGTACTAGAGGTACCACTCAAGATTGTAAGGTTGACTTCCTCGAGGGTGATTCCGGGAGGTGCCTTCGATGAACAGGTACAGTAGTTGATGATGGTTGATGATGAGAAAAGTGATCAAGAAAAGAGTCACTTCTTACCCCCCTTTTTAAAATACTCTGAATAGTCGATGCCATTGAGTTATGTTTTCATAAATAAAATCAGCTTTATGCAAAACAGCCATAAAACCTTGAAAGCCTCATCGAGCTAAAGCTCTATATATAATCTTGCGAGTTCGTCCAACTCAACGTCGTTTGTTTTGTTTCAGAGGAGGACTTCACCGACCTCGAAGGTGGGTTCTTTGTGGACGTCGACGAGTAGTCTGGGGTTCCCAGGTGGCAGCTTGGGACATCCCGGAACAGCTGGCGCTTGAATGGTTATTTGTAGGCCTCTTAGGCCATAATTTGGATCTTGTTGTTTAGACAACCTAATTCGCTTCCGCATGTTGTAATGTTGGGTCTGTGACCTCTGGTTGTCATTTGCTATCTTTCTCTATTATAAGAGTTGAACTATAATGATTTGTGTCGTAGAGTCTGTGATGTGCCAGTTGTTCCACAAGTCTTGATCTCTCTATTATACATTGAGGGTTGTGCCTGTGTTAAGGCATCAATCGGGGTGTTGCGTTGCCGATGATCCATACCGAGCAACGCCTGCCAAAGGTTTTGGCCGGGGATTGGTAAACCCGTAACCTCCGGTTGTATCGCTTAACCGGTGACACACACCATCACTGTATAACAGTCGGGTCGGGGCGCCACAAATCGTCACTAGACGAACTCATCTACAAACATGAATTTGTACTAGTTATTTTACCTACAAACTAGTTATTTTACCTATGTGAACTCATCTACAAACTAATAAAAAACTAGAGAACAAACATACCTTACAAGTATTTTGTCAAACACCTTGCGAGCGCGGAGGTTCGACGACCGCCAAGCGCTGTTCATCGGAGGAACTGCGCGCTGGCTGGCGGCGAGGAAGGAGCTAGAGCAAGGAGTGGCGACGAAGCGCAGCTCGCCGGAGGAACTGCGCGCTGCGGAGTAGAGGCAGAAGCGGCGGAAACGGAGGTGGCGTCGGTGACGGCGGGGCAAAATCGACGCGGCGGCGACCTGCCCAGCGGTACACACGGCGGCACGTAGGGGACGAGCGGCGGAAGCGCCGACGGCTGGTCTATTCGCGCGCCATGGTCGCCGGCGAAGATGGGGAAAAGATGCGGACGGAGGCGCGCGCGGGTGGAGGATTCAGATCTGGCGGTTGGTCAATTCGCGCGCAAGTTTCTTTTCGACCGCGCGCGCTGGAGCGGCCGCCCCATATTCAGCGCAGCGAGTACCGCTTGGGCTAGCGCGCTGGCCCCTTTTTACCGCGCGCGGAGTTTTAGCGCGGCTGCTGGAGACACCGCTTCGGGTGCGCGCGCGCGATATCGGCGGTTTCTTGGACACGCGGCGTGTTTAGCGCTGCTGTTGGAGATGCTCTTATGGAGCTTTAATCAACGAGGGAAATGGGATCTAAGAGCATCTCCACCGACACCCTCCAGAGTGTCCGACACCACTCAATTGAGACCCAATTGGGGGTGTCGGACATGTGTCCGCCCAAGTGAAGGATGCAGCCCACAGCGGCGCACCCTAGGCCGCCCCCAGACGGCGAGCAACCGGTCAAACACCTCACGGGCGTATTTTGGTTCACATGGATACAAATTAAAATTAAAATTTAAACTAAAATGGATACAAATTGAAATGGAAACTACCGTTACAACTAAATCTAAACTAAACACCGCCGCTCGGGCCAGTGGTCGTCGTGCGTGGCCTTCTGGCACTGGGATAATAAGCGCGAGCGCACACGCATCTCCTGCCGGAGCGCGCTCGCCGCCCGGCGCATGGCCTCCCGCTCTGCCGCTATCGGAACCCTCGCCTGCGCCTGCCTCGCCACCTCGTGGGCCGCCTGCCCGGTGAGCAGCTGGGAGGCCGCATGCTCCAGGCCCTCCGCCTGGCGCCCGAGCTGCGGATGAGCTGCTGCTCGGGCGCCACCGCCTGGGCGTTGAGCTGCGCGTACGCCGCTCGCTCAGCGGCCATTAAGGCGTGGCAATAGGCATCCCGCTCCGCGCTCTCGATGGAGGCCTGGATGATGGCGGCCTCCACGGCGTCGCCAGCCGCCTCGTAGCCGAGCCTGACCTGGCGGCTTGTCTGCTCGCTGCGCCAGCTCTCGAATGAGTTGGCGGCAACCACGTGGTCTGGCCACAGCGGTGGCGGCAGCGCCTGCTCTAGCTCCTGTTGCGGCGGCGACACCTCGTGTACTCCGCCGGTGCTCTTGCCCGGGGTACGACACCTCCTGCTCCGGCTCCTGCTCCTCCTGCTCATCCACGTCCACGTCGTCCACCTTCGCCCAATCGAAGGGTGGTTCATTGGCGGCTGCCTCCTGCGCCGTGGGGTGAGCACGGCGTGCTGCCTGGGTGAGGGTGGCCCATGTGGTGGCGAGGCGGCGAGGCATGGTGTTGCTATGAGCTACGGTGTTGGCTGTGGGCTACGACAAGTGTCGGTGGTGGTGTGGTGAAATGGCTGCACGGCCGGGGCCTCTTTATAGCCGTCGAGGGTTGAGGGGGGAAACGGAGGCGGGAAGCGGTGGCGTTGGGCGGGAAGCGCCGGGTGGTTGAGCACGCGTCGCGTCGGAGTTAATGGCGGCGACACGTCTCCGTCACGGCGGCGCTTGGGAAGCCGGGAAAGGCTGGGCGCTCAGCAGTCGCCGTCGTAAATGCGACGCGTGCGGCATACGCTTCGCCGTCCCGTCCCTTCGTCGCCTGCGGAAACGCGTCGCCATTTACGCGGGCGGAACGGCCTCCTGCACGGCGCCTTAAACCCCTGCACGTGGGCGTTGTGTGTATGATGGGCGGGCCACCCCTATCGGAGGGCATGTCCGGGAAGTGTCCGGCACCCGAGAGGGTCTCCAAAGTTCGGGGGCCTTTCAGGGGTGCCGGACATGAGTTTGCTCGGGCCGACTTTTTGGGGGTGCCGCTGGTGGCTGTTTTTGGCGCCCGAACCCCCAATGGGCCTTTTTGGGGGTCGTTTGGAGGGTGCCGGTGGAGATGCTCTTACCAGACAGAGTGGGGATTCGATTTTAATGACTGCTAGTAAAGTCCATCAACAGATTGCGACGGATCGCTGTTATGCGAAATTGCGGGGTAATCTAACATTAGATAGGATTAGATAGGATCTATGAGATCAATTTTTTTGAATGGAAAAAACATGTTCAAATATTCTTAAAAAAATTGAGAACACACATTTATGTTATATATGTAACGCCAAAAATGTGCTGCTTCAAATTCAACCTAGACTTAGAGAGGCAAAAAAGAAAAACTTCGGTGTGAATAGTGTCACCATTCACTCAAATCTAACACTATTCATAGTATAATTTAGCATTTTTGTTTCTCTAACTGTAGATCGATTTTCGAGCTGATTTTTCTTGGAATTGTAGAAACAACTCGTAGGTATGTTGTGTAATTTTTTCAGATTTTTTCAAATTTTGTAAATATGGTTTTTGTATGAGGGTCCTCTACGTCAAAATTTCAAGAGTATATGGTCTTTTACGTGGAATTCGTGTGGCAGGATGTCAATTTAGTTGCTGGATGGAGACGGAGGAGTGACCATGAGGTCATGTGTTTATTGCTTTTTGTTTGATTGCGTGCCCGAGAGCTACATGGTTGTGCAGTTCAGATGTGCTACTCCATGTGTGTTTTTCTAGGTTCTAGTTGGGAGATAGCTTACATGTGTAGCTGCATGCTCATGTGTGGCGGGCAAGAATTTTTAGCGGAATTTGATTTATGTACATGCCCCTTAGTCTCCTTCTCCACAATCCCCTTTCATGTGTGTGCTTTCGTTACGGTGTTGTTGTTGATGCTTTTATTAGAACATACGGTACGTAGATTAAAAAAACACTTGTGTGATTAGTTTCTTGTACTTAGTACTCTTGTAATAATTTACAGAAGATTTTTTGTGGCAAGAGTTTTGTTTAGGCTCTTATTTTTGTCTCTTCGTATATTCCTCTGCTATTCTGATATACAAGATTAATAGGTAAGGTTTTGTTGGTGAAGACAATTTTTTGCATTTTTTTGTGTATTCAATTTTTTGTTAGAGTGCGGTGTATCGTAATTTTTCAATCACCCACATTGAATTAGCAATTCAGTTCCCCACATTTTTAGTTTTGTTGTTCAGATATTTCATTGTTTCTTAGCTATGTGTGCCATGTTCTTCATTTTTTATCTCTTTCTTCAGTCTTCACTCTTTTTTCATTTCTTTCCCTTTTAAAGCTTGGAGTTATGCACATTTATATTCTCAAGAATAACGTCATGATGATTTCTCTAACAATTTTAACTTTCTTAATCATATCAGTATTTTTCTTAAGTCTTTCAGTTTGCATTTCGGTCTTTTTCTTTAGTTCATCTTAGTCTTTCTCTAGTCTTTTATTTTCTTCATTCATTTAAGTATCTCCATTTGTTCTCCCTGTAGTTCTTACTCTTAGTCTCATTTTCATTCAGTTATTTTTTCACCATTTTAAAGTATCTCATAGACTTAGTGTGTGTTTATTAATTTGGTTCTCTTTTCTCTATGTATTCAATAAATTAGCCATAATTAGTCTTTCATTTTTCAATTTCTACTAGAGTTCTCTTCAGTTTCTCGGTTTCTCTTTCTTTAGTCCCTAACAACTCACTATGCTAGCGCATTTATTTATCTAGTCACTCACTATTCAGTCTTTTCTCTCTCTATCTATCGTCAATGTTTTTGGTGTACATATTTTTCACTCTTCCAGTCGTATTATCCATGAGCCTTTCATCTTTTCTCAATTTTCGTATTACTATTTCTTAAATATTTATTCCAGTCCTTTAGTAGCTTCTTATGTCATCATTCTTTTTTCCTTTTTTAGCCATTCTACGTTAGATCCCTCGGTTTCCAGTCATGCTATTTCTTTGGCTAGTCATTCACTTTTCATTTTTCAGTGTGTTCCCTTTCTTTCTTCAGCATTCAATTTCTTCAGTGTTAGTACTTTTCTTCATTTTCCAATTTATATTTGTATCCATTCCTATCTCCATTATTTGTGAACGATGTTTTGAGTTGGTCCGACTCCCACATTCTTATCTGGTGGTACCCGGAGTACGCATCCAAGAAACAAAGTAGCTCGGAGCCGGCTGTGGAATCGATGACCTGATCTATACGTGGTAAAGCGAAGTGGTCCTTAGGAAAGCACCTGTTCAAACCGGTATAATCGATACACATCCTCAGCTCTTTACTATTATGTTTTGGAACCAGTACAGGATTTGTAACCCAATCAGTGTGCACAACTTCCCTAATAAACTTAGCTTCCTGCAACCTAATGATCTCCTTCCCTATTGCCTTCCGTCTTTCTTCACCGTAGCGTCTTATTCCTTACTTCACTGGTTTGGTTCCTTTGTAGACATTAAGAGAGTGATCGGCAAGTTCCCTCGGTACACCAGGCATGTCGGTGGACAACCATGCAAAGATGTCCTGATTCTCAGCAGGAACTCGATGAGCGCGCTTTCCTATTTGTCATCTAAGCTGGACCCGATGGTGACTTGTTTGGAGTTGTCACCTGGCACCAGGTCTGCCTTCTTTGTTTCCTCGGAGACCTTGAAAGTCTTCTTGGGCTCGGCCGTCTGCACCTTTGCCGGCAACTGGGATGTATCTGTTTCCTTTTTCAGCATGGCCAGCTCTTATGCGTTGGGACTGCCTCAACAAAGGCGGTGTTGCCACGTTCGCACTCTTTTGCTTTCTTGAAGTTGGCATTGACGGTGATGGTACCATTGGGTCCAGGCATCTTCAGTTTGCTGTAGATGTAGCATGGCATGACCATGAACTTGGCGAAAGCCGGCCGTCCAAAGATGGCATGGTAAGCACTCTTGAAGGGGACTACTTCGAACTGGAGGTACTCAGAGCGAGAATTTTCCTCGGGTCCGAAAGTAACCTCAAGATTTGTTGGGGGAATCATAACCCAGTATGCCCATGAAGAGCAAAGCGTAACCCGCCAGGCAGGAGGCCTGGGCTATGTTACCTCGCACTTCACATGGGCTGGGTTACACTTGGGCCAGCGAGACCAAGAGAAGACCCGGCCAAGAGAAGACCCGGCCAGAGGATGACCCGACCAGGAGGCAGACCCGGCCAAGAGAAGACCCGGCCAGAGGATGACCCGGCCAGGAGGCACACCCGGTCAGGGGGCAGACCCGGCCAGAGGCAGACCCAGCGGTATGAGTATTTCTAGTACTATTATATCTTTCTTCATTCTTATATTTCTGTACCCACTTCGTTCAATATTCATTTTCTTCTGTAAAAAAGGCGGAAAAGGTGTCTCTTTCTTACTCTGATTTTATTTGCGTTGGTTTATTTTCTTAGTATATGTCTTTTACCAAAGCAAAAAACATGTCCATTTGATCTCTTAGTATACGAGATTTTGTTCGCTATCTATTATATAATTAAAGTACATGATAATTAATGGTGGAGATTTAGCAACGCAAAGCCAGAGCTAATCAATGGTATAGATTTATCGCTCGGATAGATGCGCGACTCGGAAATAAAAGTAGAGAACGTACTGTACAAAAACACCGCATGTCAATGAAGGGAAGAGAACGCGTATTCAAATCAAATTACACCATTAGAGCTTTCTATTGTCTGACTCGCAACAATTTGTCAAACATTGTACATAGGTTTTTGTTCAACGCTTCTGTTCCAATTGCCGAGTTTTAGGAAACTTTAAGCTACAAATAACTTTTTTTTTCATGCATAACTAATTTTTTTTCTTCCTCAGTTCAGTTGTTTTTAAAAATTGACTCAATCAACACAAACACCGAACATATTTTTACAAAATGCTAACATCATTCTGGGTGCTAAAAGGCGCAACATGCTCTCTTTTTAATAAGTAGGCAGGCATGATCTCATGTGTTAGATGGATTGGACTGAACCAAGCTCATCCATGCTTGTGGAACATTTTGGTACTGTTATATTTAGACAATCATTTATAGCAAAAAAATACCTTTTTCACAAGAATGAGAATTGAGGACACGAAAAGGACCCAAATCAATTACCCAAAATAACAAAAATTGTATGTTCGCTTAATGAAACCTGTTAAATTTTATTTATTTACTAATAATTTTAGTTTGTGCATGTGTCATTTGTCAATTGGCTACTGAATCGGATTGTTACCGAAATGAAAAAAAACTAGATGTTCGTTAGATACTCCCTAATAGACATCGGTAGGCTAGACACAGTTCTGTTAACTTCCCCTGTGACGGATTACCCTAGTGGGTCTCGTTCTTCCTCGCCCTTCTAGCTCTCCATGTCGGTCACTCTCCCTGCCACCGACGGCCATGGTGTCCGACATTGATTGCGTGGATCACACGTTCACTGGGAGACCCCAAGAGGAAGGTATGAATCAGTGTAGCAGCAGTTTCCCTCAGTATGAAACCAAGGTTTAATCGAACCAGTAGGAGCAAGAAATCACTTCTGAAGGTTGTCAGTGGCGCGCTGACGTGGAACCTGCACACAACACAATCAAACTACTTTGCCCCAACGAAACAGTGAGGTTGTCAATCTCACCGGCTTGCTGAAAACAAAGGATTAAACGTATGGTGTGGAAAACAGTAGTAAATTGCAGAGAATGAAAAGGAACAATGTTTGCAGTTGGTTGTATTATCAGTGTAAAAGAATGGACCGGGGTCCACAGTTCACTAGTGGTGTCTCTCCATAAAAGATAACTAACATGCTGGGTGAACAAATTACAGCTGGGCAATTGACAAAATATTGAGCGCATGACAATGCATATATATGACATGATGATTACTATGATATTCATGTGGGCATTACGACAAAATACATAGACCGTTATCCAACAGCGTCTATGACTAATAATCCACCGCCAGGTTGTCATCCGAGTTCCCCGTTGGTATTAAGTTGCAAGCAACGGATAATTGCATTAAGTAATGTGCGTAATGTAAACAAATGCATTAGACCTAACGGCGCACCCTTAAGCTAAGCATCGGTTATTTTATCCCTAGTGGCAACAGCACATCCACAATCTTAGAAGTTATTGTCACTCTCCCAGATTACCGGAGGCATGAACCCACTATCTAGCATAAATACTCACTCTTGGAGTTACAAGCATCTACTTGGCCAAAGCATCTACTAGTAACGGAAAGCATGCAAGATCATAAATAACATATAAGATAGATTGATAATCAACTTGACATAGTATTCAATATTCATCGGATCCCAGCAAACACAACATGTAGCATTACAATAAGATGATCTTGATCATGATAGGCAGCTCACAAGATCTAAACATGATAGCATAAAGTGGAGAGACAACCATCTAGCTACTGCCATGGACCCGTAGTCCAAGGATGAACTACTCACGCATCACTCCGGAGGCAGGCATGGTGATGTAGAGCCCTCCGGTGATGATTCCCCTCTCCGGCAGGGTGCCGGGAAGAGCTTCTGAACCCTCCCGAGCTAGGGTTGACGGCGGCGGCGTCTCTGGAACTTTTCGTGGATAATGGCTCGGGTATTTAGGGTTTTCGCGTCGGGAGGAATAAATAGGCGAAAGGGCGGCTGCGAGCCACGTGGGCCCCACACCACCCCACGGCGCGGCAGGGGGGCCGCGCGGCCCCATGGTGTGGCTGCCACGTGGCCCCCTCCGTCTCTCCTCTGGACTCCGTGTTCGTGTTGGAAAAATAGGAGGTTCTGTCCAAGTTTCGTCCAATTCCGAGAATATTTCCAGACTAGCTTTTCTGGAATACAAAAACAGCAGAAAACAGGAACTGGCACTGTGGCATCTTGTTAATAGGTTAGTCCCAGAAAATGCATAAAAATGCTATGAAGTGTATATAAAACATGTAACAATTGGTATAATATCAACATGGAACATCAGAAATTATAGATACGTTTGAGACGTATCAAGCATCCCCAAGCTTAGTTCTACTCGTCCTCGAGTAGGTAAAACGATAAAAACAAAATAATTTCTGAGGTGACATGCTACAATCATAATCTTGATCAAATAGTATTGTAAAGCACATGTTATGAATGAAGTGATCCAGGTCAATGGTCTATAGTTTGCTAGCAAGTAGATAATGAGCAAACAACTGAATCATATAAGCAAAAACTTTTCATGAATAGTACTTTCGAGACAAGCATCAAAGAGTTTTGCATAAGAGTTAACTCATAAAGCAATAGATTCTAAGTAAAAGGTATTTAACCAACACAAAGGAAGATTTAAGTTTCAGCAATTGCTTTCAACTTTCAACATATATATCTCATGGATATTTGTCAACACAAAGCATATAATAAGTGCAATATACAAGCATATAAAAATTGTTGCACCAAAGTTGACACTAGTGTTTGCTTCTAAGATAGAAAGAAGTAGGAAAACTGACTCAACATAAAAGTAAAAGAAAGGCCCTTCGCAGAGGGAAGCAGGGATTAAATCATGTGCTAGAGCTTTTTAAGTTTTTGAAATCATATAGAGAGTAAAAATAAGTTTTGAGAGGTGTTTGTTAATTGTCAACGAATCAGAAAATGGAAAGTACAATATGACCCCTGCCAACCAGACTTTTAAGAGCGGCTCCCATGAAGGACGTTATTTCTACCAGCAAGGCAGATCATCCCTCTTTCTCTTTTGTTTACACATGCAGATATTTCACTGTTTGTCATTGCTTGACTGATAAATCAGGGCAAAAATGTGAAGAGAATTAAGCGGTTAAAGTTGTAATTAATTGGGACTGGGCACCCCATTTGCCAGCTCTTTTTGCAAAATTAATGGATAAGCGGATGTATATGCCGCTAGTCCGGTGGTAAAGTCTGTTTGACAGTTGACATAAAGACATCCACCCCGTCCTCATGAGCTTGGTAAACATTGACACAAAATAGGAGTAATAAAGTTTGAATAGTTTAAAGGTAGCACATGAAAAATTTACTTGGAATGGCAAGGAAATACCACATATAGGTAGTTATGGTGGACACAGATGGCATGGATTTTGGCTCAAGGTTTTGGATGCACGAGAAGCATTCCCTCTCAGTACAGAGTTTAGGCTAGCAAGGTTATTTGAAGCAAACACAGGATATCAACCGACACAGCAAGACTTATATGAAAACATATTGCAAGCATTATAAGACTCTACACTGTCTTCCTTGTTAACCAAACCCTTTTACTAGAAAATATCTAGACCTTAGAGATACCAATCATGCAAACCAAATTTCAACGAGCTTTACGGTAGTTCTTCATTAATAGGTTTTAACTACATGATACAAAAGCTTAAACATGAACTACTTGATAACTCAAAACAATTGACAAGTATCAAATTATCCAATACAGTGATCTACAAGAATATGTAAGCTTTTTCCATTATACCATCTACCACATGCAACATTTTCTGTTCCAACCAAACACCAATCAATTTATTTCAACATAAACTCTCCAAACAATTATAAGTGAAGCAAGAGAGTACTTTCTTTAAAAGAACTAACAGCTCTGAATAAGAGATGCATGCAAAACAGGAGCTAAAAGCATAGCAATAGCTAGATAAGAATACTCAACAAGTATAAGTGAAGAATAGGAGTATTCATATGAAAAAGCGGAGCGTGTCTCTCTCCCAATCAAGAATGCTGGGTCCAATCAAGTTGACCATAAGAAAAATAAAATACTGAAAATAAAAGCACACAGACGCTCCAAGTAAAGCACATATGATGTGAAAGAATTAAAATATAGTTTCACTAGAGATGACCTGATAAGTTGCTGATGAAGAAGGGGATGCCTTGGGCATCCCCAAGCTTAGACGCTTGAGTCTTCTTGAAATATGCTGGGGTGATCCATGGGAGCATCCCCAAGCTTAAGCTCTTCACTCTTCTTGATCACATTATATCATCCTTCTCTCTTGACCCTTGAAAACTTCCGCCACACCAAACTCAAAGTAATTCTCATTAGAGGGTTAGTGCACAATCAAAAACTCACATGTTCTATAAGGACACAAACATGACCGTTACTTTTAACATTAACTACTGCCACTGATGTTATGTGAAGCTCTTCACCCTAAAAAAGAATTCCACTCAACACTAGTAAAAGAGAGAATGCGAAAAATAAAAGACAGAATCTGTCTAAACAGAACAGTCCGCAAAGACGAATTTTTTCGAGGCACTTACGTTGCTCAGATCGAAAAACTTTAAACTAACGAAAGATGCGTACATATCTGAGGATCACGCACAAAAATTTGCAGATTTAAATAATTTTTCTGTGATTTTACAGAATTAAAACGGTGAACAGCAGAAATCTGTTCCTGCGCAGAAATCCAAATCTAGCATCATCTTCCTATTAGAGGCAATACTTGGCACAACAATGCGATAAAATAAAGATACAAAGGAATTGTTACAGAAGTAAACAACTCCTTGACTCAAAAAAAAAGAAAAATTGCAGAAATAAAATAATGGGTTGTCTCCCATAAGCGCTTTTCTTTAACGCCTTTCAGCTAGGCACAGAAAGTAAGAATCAAGTGTTTCCAAGTGATGAAGCATCAAATCATCAAAAACTTCTCAAAAACACAGCTTGTAACAATAGGCATTTTTGGTTCATGTAATTCTTGGGAAACAAATTTAAATAATTCATTATGTGATTCACCCTCCTCCGCGGTTGCACAGGAACACCCATTAACTCATAATGAGTATAGTCCAAATCTTGCCCGCGCTCATTCTCGATGATCATGTTATGCATGATCACACATGCGTTCATGATGTACCAAAGCATTTCTTGATCCCAAAATCTAGCCGTCCTCTAACAATAGCAAATTGGGCTTGCAAAATCTCAAATGCTCTCTCCACATATTTCCTAGCCGCCGCTTGAGCATTGTGAAAATCAAGCATTTTCTTACCTAGTGGTTTCTGAACCGGTTTCACAAATGTTTGCCACCTTGGGTACATGTTGTCCGCAAGATAGTAGCCATAGTTGTATGTATGGCCATTTGCTACAAACTCCACCGGACAAGTTTTCCCTTTTGCAATCTTATTCATGAGTGGTGACCGATGAAGAACATTAATATCATTGCAAGCTCCGGGCATTCCGAAAAAAGCATGCCAAATCCAAGTCTCATGATCGGCCACCGCTTCAAGAATTATGGTGGAATCCTTCTTATGGCCCTGAAATTGTCCATGCCATGCTGCAGGACAATTCTTCCAACTCCAATTCATGCAATCAATTGATCCAAGCATACCTGGAAACCCTCGAGCAGCATTGAACTCCAAAAGCCTAGCCGTGTCCGCTGCGTTGGGAGCTCTCAAGTATTCCGAACCAAACACTTGCATAATGCCAACTGCAAAGCGCTTGACACACATGATGGCTTGACTCTCGCCCATCACCAAGTGATCATCCACTGGATCCGCCGGAATACCGTATGCTGATGGTCCCGAAGAGCAAGGCCTTGATACCTGCAAAAGTAAACGGGATTAGGTTGAGACTCCAAGTGCAGAGTGTATAGTAAGTGGAAGACAGTTTTCCCCACGAGGGGTGACTCGAGGGTTTAATATCGAACTCTCGGGGAATCTGAAGTGGTAGATTTATCTTCTTATCCTTCTTTTGGTTACCTACAAAACAAGGTTAGATGTTTTGGTCCTCAACCTCACCTGTGGTTGTCAAGCACAAGGTGTAAGAATGATATCAGGATAGTTATGCAATGCAAACAAGAAATAAATATGCAATGATGGTGGATGCAATGATAAATGATATTTTTGGGTTTTTGAATGATGTATGCAAGATAAAAAGTATTTTTGTATTTTCGGATTTAATGATGGCTGAAAATAGAAAAGTGGTATATGGTGTTGGAAAGGTGTTTCTTATGATTAAAAATGGACTGGGGTTCATGGTTTCACAAATGCACTCTCTCTTTATAAAGTGGTAGACAATGGAACACACACAGTTAACATATGAGATTGCAACACAGGGTTTTATAACAAGTTACTTAGATATATGGGCATCACGTCCTAACATCGACATCTTTTGGTTATTAACCTCTCTTATACTCCACCAAGATGCGAACTAAATCATAACACCACAGTAATTAAGATAACTCAGAGTATAGCATTAAGTATCATGACATGAAGTGAAAATAAGAACATGCTAGATCTAGTCATGGAGTAGTGGCAATGGTCACGCCCACATCCCCGGTAGCATGGTATTTTAGTTTATCCCTAGTGAGGCAACAAAGTAAGGTAAAGATACCAAAGTGGATCGCAGAACTTTCTCTCACGTTCACTGCACTAGCCACCCCCCGTTACTCCAACTAATGCACACGTTCCCCCACACGCTCTCATAAACATGCTTGATCAAAACAAGTAGACAAGAACGGGGTACATAATATGCATCTATACTCATAACTGAAACAAACATTGCAATCTCAAACATATATTAACTCATAAAGATCCACCACAAAGGTATTACAACTGTGACCGTAATCATGTTCAGCAGCTCATACGGTGCTAATTAGTGAAGCTCAAGAGAGGAGAGATACATAAGTTACTTCCACAAACCCATAGTCCAGAGGTGGACTACTCCCTCTTCATCATGGAGACGGTGGAGAAGTCGATGGAGACCACGCCGGCAGCGCCCCGCCGGAGTTTTCCCCCTCCAATCTGCAGCTCCAGATCTCCGTTTCGGTGTTTCTGTGTTTGTGCGGCGCTCCTTCCAGAGAACGTCGGGGGACCTTTTTTATAGGCGTTTTTAGGTCAAGACGATGTCGGTGGAGCAAAGATCGACGGAAACGGAGCCACGAGGGCCAAACGAGTGGGCCCCACGCGGCCACAGTACCTGGCCGCGTGGGCCACCCCCGTTTGGTCCTCGGACCTCCGTTTGTTCGCTTCCTTCGCCCACAGGTCTTCTTCCTTCCAAATATTGACGCCCGTAAATTTCCAGGTGATTTCGTTGACGTTTGGGTCCCTGAAACATTAAAATAAAAACGGGGTTTTCTACCTGTGCAGGGTTAATTCCATAAAAATAGGAAATAAATGAATATTTGATACGTCTCAAACGTATCTATAATTTTTGATATTCCATGCTTGTTTTATACCAATTGCTACATGTTTTGCATCTACTTTATATCACTTTTATACATTTTTTGGGACTAACCTATTAACAAGATGCCGAAGTGCCAGTTCCTGTTTTCTGCTGTTTTTGTATTCCAGAAAAGCTAGTCTGGAAATATTCTCGGAATTGGACGAAACTACACGGGGGTGCCTATTTTTCCAGAACACGCCTGACGGAGCGAAGGAGCAGCAGAGGAGGGCCACCAGGAGGCCACACGCACTAGGGCGCGGGCCCCCCTTCTGCCGCGCCCTGGGGTGGTGTGGGCCCCTCGGGGGTCCGCAGCCGCCGCCCTTTCGCCTACTTATTCCCCCCGACGCGAAAACCCTAAGTACCTGAGCAAATATCCACGAAAAGATCCAGAGACGCCGCCGTCGTCAACCCTAGCTCGGGAGGGTTCAGAACCTCTTCCCGGCACCCTGCCGGAGAGGGGAATCGTCACCGGAGGCTTCTACATCGCCATGCCTGCCTCCGGAGTGATGCGTGAGTAGTTCATCCTTGGACTACGGGTCCATAGCAGTAGCTAGATGGTTGTCTCTCCACTTTGTGCCATCATGTTTAGATCTTGTGAGCTGCCCTACATGATCAAGATCATATTATTGTAATGCTACATGTTGTGTTTGCTGGGATCCGATGAATATTGAATATTATGTCAAGTTGATTATCAATCTATCTTATATGTTATTTAAGATCTTGCATGCTTTCCGTTACTCGTAGATGCTTTGGCCAAGTAGATGCTTGTAACTCCAAGAGAGAGTATTTATGCTAGATAGTGGGTTCATGTCTCCGTTTAACCTGGGACAGTGACAGAAAGTTCTAAGGTTGTGGATGTGCTGTTGCCACTAGGGATAACCTAACGATGCTATGTCCACGGGCATATGTGTTTGTTTACATTACGCACTTTACTTAATGCAATTATCCGTTGCTTGCAACTTAATACCAACGGGGGACTCGGATGACAACCCGGCGGTGGATTATTAGTCATAGATGCTGTTGGATAACGTCTATGTATTATGTCGTAATGCCCAATTAAATATCATAGTAGTCAACATGTCATGTATATGCATTGTCATGCGCTCACTATTCGTCAATTGCCCAGCTGTAATTTGTTCACCCAACATGTTAGTTATCTTTTATGGAGAGACACCACTAGTGAACTGTGGACCCCGGTCCATTCTTTTACACTGATTAAACAACCACAAACTGCAAACTGTTCCTTTTTCATTCTCTGCAATTTAATACTCATTTTCCACACCATACGTTTAATCCTTTGTTTTCAGCAAGCCAGTGAGATTGACAACCTCACTGTTTCGTTGGGGCAAAGTAGTTTGATTGTGTTGTGTGCAGATTCCACGTCAACAGTCCAGACTCCCTGCGACAGCTATTTTTCTGGCGCCGTTGACAACCTTCTGAAGAGTTGCTGCTCCTACTGGTTCGATAACCTTGGTTTCTTTCTGAGGGAAAACTTGCTGCTGACTACATCATACCTTCCTCTTGGGGTCTCCCAACGAACGTGTGTTTCACGTCATCAAGCTATTTTTCTGGCGCCGTTGCCGGGGAGACAGCAGTCTTCTGCAAGGGGAGTTTCACGCTTCCAATCTCTTTACTTTGTTTTTGTCTTGCTTAGTTTATTTTATTTTATCTTGTTTGCTTTCAATTATCAAAAACACAAAAAAATTAGTTACTTGCATTTAGTTTATTTTCAGTTTTGTTTCTGTTAGTTATTATGTCTAGCTCTTTACTTGCTATCAATGGTTACTTTCCTTGAAACTAGTCCTATGGCTGAAAACAACATGAGAGAGCTTTATGAAATTTATCTTGAGTTGGGACATGAAGTGTTTGAAGAGAAAATTAAAAAGCCTATGGAACTTTATTTGCATAACAATCATGATAGTAGCAATGTTATTAGCATACATTCTTTGAACACCATTATTGCTAATGCCATGGAAAGCTCTAAGCTTGGGGAAGCTGGTTTTGATAAAAATGTTATTTTTAGTCCCCTAGCTTTGAGAGGAAGAATGCTATATTGTCGAATGTGATGATTCTTCTATTGAAATATCTCCTTTTGATAAATTTGAAGTAAACAACCTCCTTGACTCAGTAAAGAGGAAATTGCAGAAAGTAAAAATGTGCTCCCTAATGTTATATATGATAATGCTCTTGATGATGGTCCTATATTGCCTAATGATATTTATTATACTATTATTGTCAAAAGTGGGTTTGATAACCCCACTATTTTGAGCTTAATAAAAATTATGTGTTTGTAGATCATGAAAAGCATGCTTTATGTGATAGTTATATGTTGAGTTTGTTCATGATGCTACTGAAAATTATTTTGAGAGAGGAAAATATGGTTATAGAATCTTCATGTTATTAAATTTCCTCTCTTTATGATGAAAGTTTTGAGCTTTCTCTTGTGTTGCTTCTATATGATTTTTGCTTTAAGACCTAATGGTCCGTTGAAAGTTTTGAAGTTGCACTTGTTTTGTCTTCCTATGCTAGTCACTTTGTGCTTAATTGACTTGTTTTCTTACAAGGCCTATGCATAGGAAGAGTGTTAGATTTAAACATGTTTTATATATGCTCTTGATGCTCTCTTTTGTTTCAACTCTCATCTTTATGTGAGCATCATAAAAATCACTATGCCTAGCTAAAAGGCATTAAAGAAAGCGCTTTTGGGAGGCAACCCATTATCTTTTATTTTCAGTATTAGTCAAGGAGTTTGTTTACTTCTGTAGCAACTCCTTTGTATCTTTATTTTCTCGCATTGTTGTGCCAAGAGTAGCCTCTAATGATAAGATGATGCTTAATTTTGATTGCTGCGCAGAAACAGATTTTTGCTGTTCACTGTACGAAATTCCTAAAATCACCAGATTGTTAAAAATCTGAAATTTTTGTGCGTAATCTTTATGAATGTCTGAAACTTTCATTAGTTCAGAGTTTCTCGATCTGAGCGTCGTAAGTGCCTCGAAAAAATTCGTCTTTGCGGACTGTTCTGTTTTAGACAGATTATGCCTTTTTATTTTTGCATTCTCTCTTTTACTAGTGTTGAGTGAAATTCTTTTTTGGGTGGAAGAGCTTCACATAACATCAGTGGCTGTAGCTAATGTTTAAAGTAACAAATCATATTGCGTCTTTATAGAACATGTGAATTTTTGATTATGCACTAACCCTCTAATGAGATCTACTTTGAGTTTGGTGTGACGGAAGTTTTCAAGGGTCAAGAGAGAAGGATGATATAATAGGATCAAGAAGAGTGAAGAGCTTAAGCTTGGGGAGGCTCCCATGGATCTCCCCAGCATATTTCAAGAAGACTCAAGCGTCTAAGCTTGGGGATGCCCAAGGCATCCCCTTCTTCATCGTCAAAATTATCAGGTCATCTCTAGTGAAACTATATTTTAATTCTTTCACATCATATGTGCTTTTCTTGGAGCGTCTGTGTGCTTTTTATTTTCAGTATTGCATTTTATTTTCAATAAAGCTTGACTGGACCCTAGCATTCTTGATTGGGAGAGAGACACGCTCCGCTTTTTCATGAGAATACTCCTATTCTTCACTTATATTTGTTGAGTATTCATATCTAGCGCTGTTCAGCTTTTAGCTCTTGTTTTCATGTATCTCTTGTCAGAGCTATTAGCTTTCTTTTGTAGAAAGTACTCTCTTGCTTCACTTATATTTGTTTGGAGAGTTGATGAAATAAATTGATTGGTGTTTGGTTGGTTCAGAAAATGTTGCATGTGGTAATTGGTATAAGGAAAAACTTGCTTAATCTTGTAGATCACTAAAATGGATAACTTGATGCTTGTCAATTGTTTTGAGTTAACAAGTAGATCATGATTAAATTGTGCATCACATGAGTTAAGCCTATTAGTGAAGAACTACCGTAAAGCTTGTTGAAAATTTGGTTTGCATCGGTGGTACCTCTAAGGTCTAGATATTTTCTAATAACAGGGTTTGGTTAACAAGGAAGACGGTATGAAGTCTTATAACGTTTGCAATATGTTTGTCATATAAAACTTGGTGTACGGGTTGATATTCTTGTTTGCTTACATAACCTTGCTAGCCTAAACTCTGTACTGAGAGGGAATGCTTCTCGTGCATCCAAATCCTTGAGCCAAAATCCATGCCATTTGTGTCCACCATAACTACCTATATGTGGTATTTCCTTGCCACTCCAAGTAAATTTTTCATGTGCTACCTTTAAATTATTCAAAATGTTATTATTCCCTTTTTGTGTCAATGTTTACTAGCTCATGAGGAATTAGTGTGGTTATTCTTTATTCTATTTGTCGAGTGGACTTTTACACCTGGACTAGTGGCATATACATCCGCTTATCCAATAACTTGCAAAAAGAGCTGGCAACGGGGTGCCCAGTCCCAATTAATTACAACTTTAACCAATTAATTCTCTTCACACTTTTGCCCTGATTCATCAGTAAGCAATGACAAACAGTGAAATACCTGAATGTGTGTAAACCAAAGAGAAAGAGGGATGATCTGCCTTGCTGGTAGAAATAACGTCCTTCATGGGAGCCGCTCTTAAAAGTCCGTTCGACAGGTAGAATACTGTTCTCACCCGCTACCATTCGTTGACAATTAACAAACACCTCTCAAAAATAGATACTCCTCCATGGTATGTGATTGATGGAAGGCACCCGAGGATTCGGTTAGCCATGGCTTGTGTTAGCAAGGTTGGGAGGAGTATCAAATATTTTATGCAATCTCTATATGCTTTCAAAAACCTAAAAGCTCTAGCACATGATTTAATCCCTGCTTCCCTCTGCGAAGGGCCTTTCTTTTACTTTTATGTTGAGTCAGTTTTCCTATTCTTTCTGTCTTCCACAAGCAAACACTAGTGTCAACTTTGTTACAACATGCGTTATATGCAATGTATTGGACTTGTTATACTACTTTGTGTTGACAATATCCATGAGATAAATATGTTGAAAGTTGAAGCAAATGCTGAAACTAAATTCTTCCTTTGTGTTGATTAAATACCTTTTGTTAGAAACTATTGCTTTATGAGTTAACACTTATGCAAAACTGTTTGATGCTTGTCTCGAAAGTACTATTCATGAAAACGTTTAGCTTGTGTGATTCATTGTTTACTCATTATCTATTTGGTAGCAAATTATAGACCATTGACTTGGATCACTTCATTCATTTACATGTGCCTTGCAATATTATATGATCAAGATTATGATAGTAGCATGTCACCTCAAAAATTATTTTGTTTTTATCGTTTACCTACTCGAGGACGAGTAGGAACTAAGCTTGGGGATGCTGATACGTCTCAAACGTATCTATAATTTTTGATGTTCCATGCTTGTTTTATACCAATTGCTACATGTTTTGCATCTACTTTATATCACTTTTATACATTTTTTGGGACTAACCTATTAACAAGATGCCGAAGTGCCAGTTCCTGTTTTCTGCTGTTTTTGTATTCCAGAAAAGCTAGTCTGGAAATATTCTCGGAATTGGACGAAACTACACGGGGGTGCCTATTTTTCCAGAACACGCCTGACGGAGCGAAGGAGCAGCAGAGGAGGGCCACCAGGGGCCACACGCACCAGGGCGCGGGCCCCCCTCTGCCGCGCCCTGGGTGGTGTGGGCCCCTCGGGGGTCCGCAGCCGCCGCCCTTTCGCCTACTTATTCCCCCCGACGCGAAAACCCTAAGTACCTGAGCAAATATCCACGAAAAGTTCCAGAGACGCCGCCGTCGTCAACCCTAGCTCGGGAGGGTTCAGAACCTCTTCCCGGCACCCTGCCGGAGAGGGGAATCGTCACCGGAGGCTTCTACATCGCCATGCCTGCCTCCGGAGTGATGCGTGAGTAGTTCATCCTTGGACTACGGGTCCATAGCAGTAGCTAGATGGTTGTCTCTCCACTTTGTGCCATCATGTTTAGATCTTGTGAGCTGCCCTACATGATCAAGATCATATTATTGTAATGCTACATGTTGTGTTTGCTGGGATCCGATGAATATTGAATATTATGTCAAGTTGATTATCAATCTATCTTATATGTTATTTAAGATCTTGCATGCTTTCCGTTACTCGTAGATGCTTTGGCCAAGTAGATGCTTGTAACTCCAAGAGAGAGTATTTATGCTAGATAGTGGGTTCATGTCTCCGTTTAACCTGGGACAGTGACAGAAAGTTCTAAGGTTGTGGATGTGCTGTTGCCACTAGGGATAACCTAACGATGCTATGTCCACGGGCATATGTGTTTGTTTACATTACGCACTTTACTTAATGCAATTATCCGTTGCTTGCAACTTAATACCAACGGGGGACTCGGATGACAACCCGGCGGTGGATTATTAGTCATAGATGCTGTTGGATAACGATCTATGTATTATGTCGTAATGCCCAATTAAATATCATAGTAGTCAACATGTCATGTATATGCATTGTCATGCGCTCACTATTCGTCAATTGCCCAGCTGTAATTTGTTCACCCAACATGTTAGTTATCTTTTATGGAGAGACACCACTAGTGAACTGTGGACCCCGGTCCATTCTTTTACACTGATTAAACAACCACAAACTGCAAACTGTTCCTTTTTCATTCTCTGCAATTTAATACTCATTTTCCACACCATACGTTTAATCCTTTGTTTTCAGCAAGCCAGTGAGATTGACAACCTCACTGTTTCGTTGGGGCAAAGTAGTTTGATTGTGTTGTGTGCAGATTCCACGTCAACAGTCCAGACTCCCTGCGACAGCTATTTTTCTGGCGCCGTTGACAACCTTCTGAAGAGTTGCTGCTCCTACTGGTTCGATAACCTTGGTTTCTTTCTGAGGGAAAACTTGCTGCTGACTACATCATACCTTCCTCTTGGGGTCTCCCAACGAACGTGTGTTTCACGTCATCACACCTTGCGAGCGCGAGGTTCGACGACCGCCAAGCGCTGTTCGTCGGAGGAACTGCGCGCTGGCTGGCGGCGAGGAAGGAGCTGGAGCAAGGAGTGGCGACGAAGCGCAGCTCGCCGGAGGAACTGCGCGCTGCGGAGTAGAGGCGGAAGCGGCGGAAATGGAGGCGGCGTCGTGACGGCGGGGCAAAATCGAGGCGGCGGCGACCTACCCAGCGGTACACACGACGGCGCGCAGGGGACGAGCGGCGGAAGCGCCGACGGCTGGTCTATTCGCGCGCCATGGTCGCCGGCGAAGATGGGAAAAGATGCGGACGAGGCGCGCGTGGGTGGAGGATTCAGATCTGGCGTTGGTCAATTCGCGCGCAAGTTTCTTTTCGACCGCGCGCGCTGGAGCGGCCGCCCCATATTCAGCGCAGCGAGTACCGCTTGGGCCAGCGCGCTGGCCCCATTTTACCGCGCGCGGAGTTTTAGCGCGGCTGCTGGAGACACCGTTTCGGGTGCGCGCGCGATATCGGCGTTTTCTTGGGCACGCGGCGTGTTTAGCGCTGCTGTTGGAGATGCTCTTATGGAGCTTTAATCAACGAGGGAAATGGGATCTAAGAGCATCTGCACTGACACCCTCCAGAGTGTCCGACACAACTCAATTGAGACCCAATTGGGGGTGTCGGACATGTGTCCGCCCAAGTGAAGGATGCAGCCCACAGCGGCGCACCCTAGGCCCGCCCCCAGACGGCGAGCAACCGGTCGAACACCTCACGGGCGTATTTTGGTTCACATGGATACAAATTAAAATTTAAATTTAAACTAAAATGGATACAAATTGAAATGGAAACTACCGTTACAACTAAATCTAAACTAAACACCGCCGCTCGGGCCAGTCGTCGTCGTGCGCGGCCTTCTAGCACTGGGATAATAAGCGCGAGCGCACACGCATCTCCTGCCGGAGCGCGCTCGCCGCCCGGCGCATGGCCTCCCGCTCTGCCGCTATCGGAACCCTCGCCTGCGCCTGCCTCGCCACCTCGTGGGCCGCCTGCTCGGTGAGCAGCTGGGAGGCCGCATGCTCCAGGCCCTCCGCCTGGTGGATGAGCTGCTGCTCGGGCGCCACCGCCTGGGCGTTGAGCTGCGCGTACGCCGCTCGCTCAGCGGCCATTAAGGCGTGGCAACAGGCATCCCGCTCCGCGCTCTCGATGGAGGCCTGGATGATGGCGGCCTCCACGGCGTCGCCAGCCGCCTCGTAGCCGAGCCTGACCTGGCGGCTTGTCTGCTCGCTGCGCCAGCTCTCGAATGAGTTGGCGGCAACCACGTGGTCTGGCCACAGCGGTGGCGGCAGTGCCTGCTCTAGCTCCTGTTGCGGCGGCGACACCTCGTGTACTCCGCCGGTGCTCTTGCCCGGGGTACGACACCTCCTGCTCCGGCTCCTGCTCCTCCTGCTCATCCACGTCCACGTCGTCCACCTTCGCCCAATCGAAGGGTGGTTCATTGGCGGCTGCCTCCTACGCCGTGGGTGAGCACGGCATGCTGCCTGGGTGAGGGTGGCCCATGCGGTGGCGAGGCGGCGAGGCATGGTGTTGCTATGAGCTACGGTGTTGGCTGTGGGCTACGACAAGTGTCGGTGGTGGTGTGGTGAAATGGCTGCACGGCCGGGGCCTCTTTATAGCCGTCGAGGGTTGAGGCGGGAAACGGAGGCGGGAAGCGGTGGCGTTGGGCGGGAAGCGCCGGGTGGTTGAGCACGCGTCGCGTCGGAGTTAATGGCGGCGACACGTCTCCGTCACGGCGGCGCTTGGGAAGCCGGGAAAGGCTGGGCGCTCAGCAGTCGCCGCCGTAAATGCGATGCGTGCGGCATACGCTTCGCCGTCCCGTCCCTTCGTCGCCTGCGGAAACGCGTCGCCATTTACGCGGGCGGAACGGCCTCCTGCACGGCGCCTTAAACCCCTGCACGTGGGCGTTGTGTGTATGATGGGCGGGCCACCCCTATCGGAGGGCATGTCCGGGCAGTGTCCGGCACCCCGAGAGGGTCTCCAAAGTTGGGGGGCCTTTCAGGGGTGCCGGACATGAGTTTGCTCGGGCCGACTTTTTGGGGGTGCCGCTGGTGGCTGTTTTTGGCGCCCGAACCCCCCCAATGGGCCTTTTTGGGGGTCGTTTGGAGGGTGCCGGTGGAGATGCTCTAACCAGACAGAGTGGGGATTCGATTTTAATGACTGCTAGTAAAGTCCATCAACAGATTGCGACGGATCGCTGTTATGCGAAATTGCGGGGTAATCTAACATTAGATAGGATTAGATAGGATCTATGAGATCAATTTTTTTGAATGGAAAAAACATGTTCAAATATTCTTAAAAAAATTGAGAACACACATTTATGTTATATATGTAACGCCAAAAATGTGCTGCTTCAAATTCAACCTAGACTTAGAGAGGCAAAAAAGAAAAACTTCGGTGTGAATAGTGTCACCATTCACTCAAATCTAACACTATTCATAGTATAATTTAGCATTTTTGTTTCTCTAACTGTAGATCGATTTTCGAGCTGATTTTTCTTGGAATTGTAGAAACAACTCGTAGGTATGTTGTGTAATTTTTTCAGATTTTTTCAAATTTTGTAAATATGGTTTTTGTATGAGGGTCCTCTACGTCAAAATTTCAAGAGTATATGGTCTTTTACGTGGAATTCGTGTGGCAGGATGTCAATTTAGTTGCTGGATGGAGACGGAGGAGTGACCATGAGGTCATGTGTTTATTGCTTTTTGTTTGATTGCGTGCCCGAGAGCTACATGGTTGTGCAGTTCAGATGTGCTACTCCATGTGTGTTTTTCTAGGTTCTAGTTGGGAGATAGCTTACATGTGTAGCTGCATGCTCATGTGTGGCGGGCAAGAATTTTTAGCGGAATTTGATTTATGTACATGCCCCTTAGTCTCCTTCTCCACAATCCCCTTTCATGTGTGTGCTTTCGTTACGGTGTTGTTGTTGATGCTTTTATTAGAACATACGGTACGTAGATTAAAAAAACACTTGTGTGATTAGTTTCTTGTACTTAGTACTCTTGTAATAATTTACAGAAGATTTTTTGTGGCAAGAGTTTTGTTTAGGCTCTTATTTTTGTCTCTTCGTATATTCCTCTGCTATTCTGATATACAAGATTAATAGGTAAGGTTTTGTTGGTGAAGACAATTTTTTGCATTTTTTTGTGTATTCAATTTTTTGTTAGAGTGCGGTGTATCGTAATTTTTCAATTACCCACATTGAATTAGCAATTCAGTTCCCCACATTTTTAGTTTTGTTGTTCAGATATTTCATTGTTTCTTAGCTATGTGTGCCATGTTCTTCATTTTTTATCTCTTTCTTCAGTCTTCACTCTTTTTTCATTTCTTTCCCTTTTAAAGCTTGGAGTTATGCACATTTATATTCTCAAGAATAACGTCATGATGATTTCCCTAACAATTTTAACTTTCTTAATCATATCAATATTTTTCTTAAGTCTTTCAGTTTGCATTTCGGTCTTTTTCTTTAGTTCATCTTAGTCTTTCTCTAGTCTTTTATTTTCTTCATTCATTTAAGTATCTCCATTTGTTCTCCCTGTAGTTCTTACTCTTAGTCTCATTTTCATTCAGTTATTTTTTCACCATTTTAAAGTATCTCATAGACTTAGTGTGTGTTTATTAATTTGGTTCTCTTTTCTCTATGTATTCAATAAATTAGCCATAATTAGTCTTTCCTTTTTCAATTTCTACTAGAGTTCTCTTCAGTTTCTCGGTTTCTCTTTCTTTAGTCCCTAACAACTCACTATGCTAGCGCATTTATTTATCTAGTCACTCACTATTCAGTCTTTTCTCTCTCTATCTATCGTCAATGTTTTTGGTGTACATATTTTTCACTCTTCCAGTCGTATTATCCATGAGCCTTTCATCTTTTCTCAATTTTCGTATTACTATTTCTTAAATATTTATTCCAGTCCTTTAGTAGCTTCTTATGTCATCATTCTTTTTTCCTTTTTTAGCCATTCTACGTTAGATCCCTCGGTTTCCAGTCATGCTATTTCTTTGGCTAGTCATTCACTTTTCATTTTTCAGTGTGTTCCCTTTCTTTCTTCAGCATTCAATTTCTTCAGTGTTAGTACTTTTCTTCATTTTCCAATTTATATTTGTATCCATTCCTATCTCCACTATTTGTGAACGATGTTTTGAGTTGGTCCGACTCCCACATTCTTATTTGGTGGTACCCGGAGTACGCATCCAAGAAACAGAGTAGCTCGGAGCCGGCTGTGGAATCGATGACCTGATCTATACGTGGTAAAGCGAAGTGGTCCTTAGGAAAGCACCTGTTCAAACCGGTATAATCGATACACATCCTCAGCTCTTTACTATTATGTTTTGGAACCAGTACAGGATTTGTAACCCAATCAGTGTGCACAACTTCCCTAATAAACTTAGCTCCTGCAACCTAATGATCTCCTTCCCTATTGCCTTCCGTCTTTCTTCACCGTAGCGTCTTATTCCTTGCTTCACTGGTTTGGTTCCTTTGTAGACATTAAGAGAGTGATCGGCAAGTTCCCTCGGTACACCAGGCATGTCGGTGGACAACCATGCAAAGATGTCCTGATTCTCACGCAGGAACTCGATGAGCGCGCTTTCCTATTTGTCATCTAAGCTGGACCCGATGGTGACTTGTTTGGAGTTGTCACCTGGCACCAGGCCTGCCTTCTTTGTTTCCTCGGAGACCTTGAAAGTCTTCTTGGGCTCGGCCGTCTGCACCTTTGCCGGCAACTGGGATGTATCTGTTTCCTTTTTCAGCATGGCCAGCTCTTATGCGTTGGGACTGCCTCAGCGAAGGCGGTGTTGCCACGTTCGCACTCTTTTGCTTTCTTGAAGTTGGCATTGACGGTGATGGTACCATTGGGTCCAGGCATCTTCAGTTTGCTGTAGATGTAGCATGGCATGACCATGAACTTGGCGAAAGCCGGCCGTCCAAAGATGGCATGGTAAGCACTCTTGAAGGGGACTACTTCGAACTGGAGGTACTCAGAGCGAGAATTTTCCTCGGGTCCGAAAGTAACCTCAAGCTTTGTTGGGGGAATCATAACCCAGTATGCCCATGAAGAGCAAAGCGTAACCCCCAGGCAGGAGGCCTGGGCTATGTTACCTCGCACTTCACATGGGCTGGGTTACACTTGGGCCAGCGAGACCAAGAGAAGACCCGGCCAAGAGAAGACCCGGCCAGAGGATGACCCGACCAGGAGGCAGACCCGGCCAAGAGAAGACCCGGCCAGAGGATGACCCGGCCAGGAGGCACACCCGGTCAGGGGGCAGACCCGGCCAGAGGCAGACCCAGCGGTATGAGTATTTCTAGTACTATTATATCTTTCTTCATTCTTATATTTCTGTACCCACTTCGTTCAATATTCATTTTCTTCTGTAAAAAAGGCGGAAAAGGTGTCTCTTTCTTACTCTGATTTTATTTGCGTTGGTTTATTTTCTTAGTATATGTCTTTTACCAAAGCAAAAAACATGTCCATTTGATCTCTTAGTATACGAGATTTTGTTCGCTATTGTAGTTATTAGAGCTTTCTATTGTCTGACTCGCAACAATTTGTCAAACATTGTACATAGGTTTTTGTTCAACGCTTCTGTTCCCATGGCCGAGTTTTAGGAAACTTTAAGCTACAAATAACTTTTTTTTTCATGCATAACTAATTTTTTTCTTCCTCAGTTCAGTTGTTTTTAAAAATTGACTCAATCAACACAAACACCGAACATATTTTTACAAAATGCTAACATCATTCTGGGTGCTAAAAGGCGCAACATGCTCTCTTTTTAATAAGTAGGCAGGCATGATCTCATGTGTTAGATGGATTGGACTGAACCAAGCTCATCCATGCTTGTGGAACATTTTGGTACTGTTATATTTAGACAATCATTTATAGCAAAAAAATACCTTTTTCACAAGAATGAGAATTGAGGACACGAAAAGGACCCAAATCAATTACCCAAAATAACAAAAATTGTATGTTCGCTTAATGAAACCTGTTAAATTTTATTTATTTACTAATAATTTTAGTTTGTGCATGTGTCATTTGTCAATTGGCTACTGAATCGGATTGTTACCGAAATGAAAAAAAACTAGATGTTCGTTAGATACTCCCTAATAGACATCGGTAGGCTAGACACAGTTCTGTTAACTTCCCCTGTGACGGATTACCCTAGTGGGTCTCGTTCTTCCTCGCCCTTCTAGCTCTCCATGTCGGTCACTCTCCCTGCCACCGACGGCCATGGTGTCCGACATTGATTGCGTGGATCACACGTTCGCTGGGAGACCCGAAGAGGAAGGTATGAATCAGTGTAGCAGCAGTTTCCCTCAGTATGAAACCAAGGTTTAATCGAACCAGTAGGAGCAAGAAATCACTTCTGAAGGTTGTCAGTGGCGCGCTGACGTGGAACCTGCACACAACACAATCAAACTACTTTGCCCCAACGAAACAGTGAGGTTGTCAATCTCACCGGCTTGCTGAAAACAAAGGATTAAACGTATGGTGTGGAAAACAGTAGTAAATTGCAGAGAATGAAAAGGAACAATGTTTGCAGTTGGTTGTATTATCAGTGTAAAAGAATGGACCGGGGTCCACAGTTCACTAGTGGTGTCTCTCCATAAAAGATAACTAACATGCTGGGTGAACAAATTACAGCTGGGCAATTGACAAAATATTGAGCGCATGACAATGCATATATATGACATGATGATTACTATGATATTCATGTGGGCATTACGACAAAATACATAGACCGTTATCCAACAGCGTCTATGACTAATAATCCACCGCCAGGTTGTCATCCGAGTTCCCCGTTGGTATTAAGTTGCAAGCAACGGATAATTGCATTAAGTAATGTGCGTAATGTAAACAAATGCATTAGACCTAACGGCGCACCCTTAAGCTAAGCATCGGTTATTTTATCCCTAGTGGCAACAGCACATCCACAATCTTAGAAGTTATTGTCACTCTCCCAGATTACCGGAGGCATGAACCCACTATCTAGCATAAATACTCACTCTTGGAGTTACAAGCATCTACTTGGCCAAAGCATCTACTAGTAACGGAAAGCATGCAAGATCATAAATAACATATAAGATAGATTGATAATCAACTTGACATAGTATTCAATATTCATCGGATCCCAGCAAACACAACATGTAGCATTACAATAAGATGATCTTGATCATGATAGGCAGCTCACAAGATCTAAACATGATAGCATAAAGTGGAGAGACAACCATCTAGCTACTGCCATGGACCCGTAGTCCAAGGATGAACTACTCACGCATCACTCCGGAGGCAGGCATGGTGATGTAGAGCCCTCCGGTGATGATTCCCCTCTCCGGCAGGGTGCCGGGAAGAGCTTCTGAACCCTCCCGAGCTAGGGTTGACGGCGGCGGCGTCTCTGGAACTTTTCGTGGATAATGGCTCGGGTATTTAGGGTTTTCGCGTCGGGAGGAATAAATAGGCGAAAGGGCGGCGGCTGCGGAGCCACGTGGGCCCCACACCACCCCACGGCGCGGCAGGGGGGCCGCGCGGCCCCATGGTGTGGCTGCCACGTGGCCCTCCTCGTCTCCTCTGGACTCCGTGTTCGTGTTGGAAAAATAGGAGGTTCTGTCCAAGTTTCGTCCAATTCCGAGAATATTTCCAGACTAGCTTTTCTGGAATACAAAAACAGCAGAAAACAGGAACTGGCACTGTGGCATCTTGTTAATAGGTTAGTCCCAGAAAATGCATAAAAATGCTATGAAGTGTATATAAAACATGTAACAATTGGTATAATATCAACATGGAACATCAGAAATTATAGATACGTTTGAGACGTATCAAGCATCCCCAAGCTTAGTTCTACTCGTCCTCGAGTAGGTAAAACGATAAAAACAAAATAATTTCTGAGGTGACATGCTACAATCATAATCTTGATCAAATAGTATTGTAAAGCACATGTTATGAATGAAGTGATCCAGGTCAATGGTCTATAGTTTGCTAGCAAGTAGATAATGAGCAAACAACTGAATCATATAAGCAAAAACTTTTCATGAATAGTACTTTCGAGACAAGCATCAAAGAGTTTTGCATAAGAGTTAACTCATAAAGCAATAGATTCTAAGTAAAAGGTATTTAACCAACACAAAGGAAGATTTAAGTTTCAGCAATTGCTTTCAACTTTCAACATATATATCTCATGGATATTTGTCAACACAAAGCATATAATAAGTGCAATATACAAGCATATAAAAATTGTTGCACCAAAGTTGACACTAGTGTTTGCTTCTAAGATAGAAAGAAGTAGGAAAACTGACTCAACATAAAAGTAAAAGAAAGGCCCTTCGCAGAGGGAAGCAGGGATTAAATCATGTGCTAGAGCTTTTTAAGTTTTTGAAATCATATAGAGAGTAAAAATAAGTTTTGAGAGGTGTTTGTTAATTGTCAACGAATCAGAAAATGGAAAGTACAATATGACCCCTGCCAACCAGACTTTTAAGAGCGGCTCCCATGAAGGACGTTATTTCTACCAGCAAGGCAGATCATCCCTCTTTCTCTTTTGTTTACACATGCAGATATTTCACTGTTTGTCATTGCTTGACTGATAAATCAGGGCAAAAATGTGAAGAGAATTAAGCGGTTAAAGTTGTAATTAATTGGGACTGGGCACCCCATTTGCCAGCTCTTTTTGCAAAATTAATGGATAAGCGGATGTATATGCCGCTAGTCCGGTGGTAAAGTCTGTTTGACAGTTGACATAAAGACATCCACCCCGTCCTCATGAGCTTGGTAAACATTGACACAAAATAGGAGTAATAAAGTTTGAATAGTTTAAAGGTAGCACATGAAAAATTTACTTGGAATGGCAAGAAATACCACATATAGGTAGTTATGGTGGACACAGATGGCATGGATTTTGGCTCAAGGTTTTGGATGCACGAGAAGCATTCCCTCTCAGTACAGAGTTTAGGCTAGCAAGGTTATTTGAAGCAAACACAGGATATCAACCGACACAGCAAGACTTATATGAAAACATATTGCAAGCATTATAAGACTCTACACTGTCTTCCTTGTTAACCAAACCCTTTTACTAGAAAATATCTAGACCTTAGAGATACCAATCATGCAAACCAAATTTCAACGAGCTTTACGGTAGTTCTTCATTAATAGGTTTTAACTACATGATACAAAAGCTTAAACATGAACTACTTGATAACTCAAAACAATTGACAAGTATCAAATTATCCAATACAGTGATCTACAAGAATATGTAAGCTTTTTCCATTATACCATCTACCACATGCAACATTTTCTGTTCCAACCAAACACCAATCAATTTATTTCAACATAAACTCTCCAAACAATTATAAGTGAAGCAAGAGAGTACTTTCTTTAAAAGAACTAACAGCTCTGAATAAGAGATGCATGCAAAACAGGAGCTAAAAGCATAGCAATAGCTAGATAAGAATACTCAACAAGTATAAGTGAAGAATAGGAGTATTCATATGAAAAAGCGGAGCGTGTCTCTCTCCCAATCAAGAATGCTGGGGTCCAATCAAGTTGACCATAAGAAAAATAAAATACTGAAAATAAAAGCACACAGACGCTCCAAGTAAAGCACATATGATGTGAAAGAATTAAAATATAGTTTCACTAGAGATGACCTGATAAGTTGCTGATGAAGAAGGGGATGCCTTGGGCATCCCCAAGCTTAGACGCTTGAGTCTTCTTGAAATATGCTGGGGTGATCCATGGGAGCATCCCCAAGCTTAAGCTCTTCACTCTTCTTGATCACATTATATCATCCTTCTCTCTTGACCCTTGAAAACTTCCGCCACACCAAACTCAAAGTAATTCTCATTAGAGGGTTAGTGCACAATCAAAAACTCACATGTTCTATAAGGACACAAACATGACCGTTACTTTTAACATTAGCTACTGCCACTGATGTTATGTGAAGCTCTTCACCCTAAAAAAGAATTCCACTCAACACTAGTAAAAGAGAGAATGCGAAAAATAAAAGACAGAATCTGTCTAAACAGAACAGTCCGCAAAGACGAATTTTTTCGAGGCACTTACGTTGCTCAGATCGAAAAACTTTAAACTAACGAAAGATGCGTACATATCTGAGGATCACGCACAAAAATTTGCAGATTTAAATAATTTTTCTGTGATTTTACAGAAAAACGGTGAACAGCAGAAATCTGTTCCTGCGCAGAAATCCAAATCTAGCATCATCTTCCTATTAGAGGCAATACTTGGCACAACAATGCGATAAAATAAAGATACAAAGGAATTGTTACAGAAGTAAACAACTCCTTGACTCAAAAAAAAAATTGCAGAAATAAAATAATGGGTTGTCTCCCATAAGCGCTTTTCTTTAACGCCTTTCAGCTAGGCGCAGAAAGTAAGAATCAAGTGTTTCCAAGTGATGAAGCATCAAATCATCAAAAACTTCCTAAAAACACAGCTTGTAACAATAGGCATTTTTGGTTCAGGTAATTCTTGGGAAGCAAATTTAAATAATTCATTATGTGATTCACCCTCAATTTTATCAGTTTTAAGCACATTAGGGGGTTTTGGTTGAGGCACTTTTCGAACATACATGAATTTTTGCTCTTTCCCCACAAAAGCTTTCTGCTTTTTAAACTTGATAGAGGAGAAAGTTGAACTTAGAGTATCCTCTAATTCACCTATCCTGAAGTTTTGATTATCATGGCCAGTGCTAGCTTCTAAAATAGCAATTCTTTTATTAATATCTCCCAGTGATTCATTAACTTTGCTAGAACTACCAAGCAAATCCGGCAAGTTTTTCTCCATGGACTCCAATTTTTTTATAACATCTTCCAAAGTAGTCTCAATTTTAAGATCATTAATAGGTGGTGTTCCTACCAAACTTTCAATTATATTGCGTGCTTCCAAAGCAGGAGTCCCCAGAAAGTTGCCTCCTGTCAGAGTATCTAGAACATACCGATACCAACTAGTGATACCAACATAAAAATTTCTAAGAAGGATCATGGTAGAATATTTTTTAGTACATCTACGGTGAGCATCACTGATCCTATACCAAGCATCTTTTAAACTTTCTCCACCTTGTTGCTTAAAGGACCGAACTTCAATTTCAGGGGTACTCATTTTAGCAAAATTAAAACAAAACAGAAAGATAACAACTTGAAAATAAAAGTAACTAATTTTTTGTGTTTTTGATAAAAAAGCAAACAAGACTAAATAAAAATAAACTAAGCAAGACAATAACAAAGTAAAGAGATTGGAAGCGTGAAACTCCCCTTGCAGAAATCCTCTTGCTCCCGGCAACGGCGCCAGAAAAAATGGCGTGTGGAAGGGGAAGTAAGGAGATTTCTGAACCGAAGTGCTTCACTCCCCGGCAACGGCGCCAGAAAAATATGCTTGATTGCGTGGATCACACGTTCGCTGGGAGACCCCAAGAGGAAGGTATGATGCAGTGTAGCAGCAGTTTCCCTCAGTATGAAACCAAGGTTTAATCGAACCAGTAGGAGCAAGAAATCACTTCGAAGGTTGTCAGTGGCGCGCTGACGTGGAACCTGCACACAACACAATCAAACTACTTTGCCCCAACGAAACAGTGAGGTTGTCAATCTCACCGGCTTGCTGAAAACAAAGGATTAAACGTATGGTGTGGAAAACAGTAGTAAATTGCAGAGAATGAAAAGGAACATGTTTGCAGTTGGTTGTATTATCAGTGTAAAAGAATGGACCGGGGTCCACAGTTCACTAGTGGTGTCTCTCCATAAAGATAACTAACATGCTGGGTGAACAAATTACAGCTGGGCAATTGACAAAATATTGAGCGCATGACAATGCATATATATGACATGATGATTACTATGATATTCATGTGGGCATTACGACAAAATACATAGACCGTTATCCAACAGCGTCTATGACTAATAATCCACCGCCAGGTTGTCATACCGAGTTCCCCGTTGGTATTAAGTTGCAAGCAACGGATAATTGCATTAAGTAATGTGCGTAATGTAAACAAATGCATTAGACCTAACGGCGCCTTAAGCTAAGCATCGGTTATTTTATCCCTAGTGGCAACAGCACATCCACAATCTTAGAAGTTATTGTCACTCTCCCAGATTACCGGAGGCATGAACCCACTATCTAGCATAAATACTCACTCTTGGAGTTACAAGCATCTACTTGGCCAAAGCATCTACTAGTAACGGAAAGCATGCAAGATCATAAATAACATATAAGATAGATTGATAATCAACTTGACATAGTATTCAATATTCATCGGATCCCAGCAAACACAACATGTAGCATTACAATAAGATGATCTTGATCATGATAGGCAGCTCACAAGATCTAAACATGATAGCATAAAGTGGAGAGACAACCATCTAGCTACTGCCATGGACCCGTAGTCCAAGGATGAACTACTCACGCATCACTCCGGAGGCAGGCATGGTGATGTAGAGCCTCCGGTGATGATTCCCCTCTCCGGCAGTGTGCCGGGAAGAGCTTCTGAACCCTCCCGAGCTAGGGTTGACGGCGGCGGCGTCTCTGGAACTTTTGTGGATAATGGCTCGGGTCTTTAGGGTTTTCGCGTCGGGAGGAATAAATAGGCGAAAGGGCGGCGGCTGCAGAGCCACGAGGGCCCCACACCACCCCACGGCGCGGCAGGGGGCCCGCACGGCCCCATGGTGTGGCTGCCACGTGGCCCTCCTCCGTCTCTCCTCTGGACTCCGTTCGTGTTGGAAAAATAGGAGGTTCTGTCCAAGTTTCGTCCAATTCCGAGAATATTTCCAGACTAGCTTTTCTGGAATACAAAAACAGCAGAAAACAGGAACTGGCACTGGGCATCTTGTTAATAGGTTAGTCCCAGAAAATGCATAAAAATGCTATGAAGTGTATATAAAACATGTAACAATTGGTATAATATCAACATGGAACATCAGAAATTATAGATACGTTTGAGACGTATCAGACATCACGTGGGTGGGAGATTTGGCTTCTATTTTTTCTTGTAGTTGGTAAGTTTTCCTCTCCCTTGGCCAATAAAACAATGTTTAGATTTGGTTCCTCCTCTAATTTCTCCTCTCCTTTTCTCCCTCCGGGTCATGGCGAAGACGACGAGGCGAGGAGTTGTGGGAATAAAGGTGGAGGTACTTATGCCTTTGCTCGTCTGCTAGATGTTGTATTGTTGTCGATAGCCTGACTCGTTTCATGCCGCTCCCTATCTTCTTTCCCCGTTTATTTCTAATAATCATAATGTTAGTCGTTGATACGTCTCAAACGTATCTATAATTTTTGATTGTTCCATGTTTGTTTTATATCAATGCTACATGTTTTTATAATAGTTTTATATCATTTTCATACATTTTCTGGGACTAACCTATAAACAAGATGCCTAGTGCCAGTTCCTGTTTTCTGCTGTCTTTTTGCTTCCAAAAATTAATAAGGAAATATTCTCCAAAAGACCTGAAAATTTACGGGATTTATTTTTACGAAGGAACAAAGCCACCATCCAAAGGATGGGTCCAGGGGACCCACCAGTGGAGGAGGCGGCCTCCCGACGCGGCTAGGGTGTGGCCCGTGCCCCAAGGCCGTGTGGCCCCCGGTGCTCGCCTGGCGCCGCCTTTTCGCCTACAAATCACTCGTGCTCCGAAAACCCTAAAACACCCGAGCAATTCCACAAACGAAACCCGACACCGCCGTCAACTCGAAACCCTTCTCGGGAGGGTTCTGAAGCTCTTCCGGCACCCTGTCGGAGGGGAAGATTGATACGTCTCAAACGTATCTATAATTTTTTTATGTCCCATGCTTGTTTTATAACAAATGCTACATGTTTTATTTGCATCATATATCATTTTTATGCATTTTCTGGGACTAACCTATTAGAAGGATGCCACAGTGGCAGTTCCTGTTTTATGCTGTCTTTTTGTTTTAGAAAAGCTAGTCGGGAAATATTCTCGGAATTGGACTAAATTTTATGGGGACAAGTTTTACGAAGATATGAAGACGGAGTCCAAAGGGCAGCCTAGGAGGCGACCTAGGGGGCCAGACGCCACCTCGGCGCGGCCAAGGATGGGGTCGCGCCGGGGGGTCGTCTGGCGCCCTCGGGTGCCCCCCCCCCCCCGCGCTGCCTCTTCGCCTATATATTCACCTCATCCCGAAAACCCTAAAACCCGATAAAAAATCCAAGAAAAGTTCCGTCGCTGCCATTGTCGTCAACCCTAGTTCGGGAGAGTTCTGAAGCTCTTCTTGGCACTCTGTCGGAGGGGGAGATCATCACCGGAGGGCTTTACACCGCCATGCCAGGCTCCGGACTGATTCGTGAGTTGTTCACCATTGGACTACGGGTCCATAGCAATAGCTAGATGGTAGTCTCTCCACTTTGTGCTATCATGTTTAGATCTTGTGAGCCGCCTAACATGATGAAGATCATCTTTATGTAATGCTACATATTGTGTTTGCTAGGATCTGATGAATTGTGGTTGCATTTATATTTATTTTACACACCATTAGTTTAATCCTTTATATTCGGCAAGCCAGGGAGATTGACAACCTTCCTGTTATGTTGGGACAAAGTTGTTTGATTGTGTTGTGTGCAGTTCCACGTTGATCTACAAGCGCCAGAGTAGATTGACACTATGTTGAAGCTCTTCCAACTCCTACTGGTTCGATTAAACCTTGGTTTTGTAATCAAGGGAAAACTTCTGCTACGCTTCTTCACACCTTCCTCTTGGGGTTTCCAACAGGCGGTTGTAGCCGCATCAGAGATCATCACCGGAGGGCTCTACACCACCATGCCCGCCTCCGGACTGATGCGTGAGTAGTTCACCCTTGGACTATGTGTCCATGGCAGTAGCTAGATGGTTGTCTCTTCTCCTTGTGCTATCGTGTTTAGATATTGTGAGCTGCATAACATGATCAAGATCATATTATTGTAATGCTACATGTTGTGTTTGCTGGGATCCGATGAATTGTGGAATTATGTTCAGTTGTTCCTGAATTCATTGGGGCAGAGTGTAGTGTTTCTGTTTGTGTACAAGTCTACGTCAACCTTCTGGCGCCTAGAGGATTGAAACATTTTTGAAGCCTTCTCCAAGTCCTACTGGTTCGATAAAGCTTGGTTTTATAAACTAAGAGAAACTTGCTACTACGCGGCTTCACACCTTCCTCTTGGGGTTCCCAACAGGCTGTTGTAAACCGCATCAGTCGTGTGTTACCCCCTTTGTTTATTCCACTGTGTCCATGGTGGCCGGAGCAAGGTTTGTTGGAGGAGGATTTATAGGCAGAGCTATGCTCTACAGCTCAGATCTAAAGGATTAGGCTGGTTCTTCCCCTTTGTTTTGCCATCATGGGGACGACGAACTAAGAGAAGACACCATGTCTGGCTTACGACCTTCCTGTGGAGATCCGAGCATGCAATTATTCACCAGAGTTCATCAGCTGAGGATATTCGACGACCACGGTTGTCTTGCCTCTGCTCTTTATGGCCAAGGGACAGACTTCCTCAGCCACCGTTGATGGCTGTTCTTCCTCCTGACGTGGAGCCGATAAGGAGGATCGTCAATTCCGTCTAGGCACCACACAATTGCGATGTCCTAAGTGGTTCGTTCCCGACGACGACGCTAATTCGGGCATTGAGTTAGTTCCGTGTGGTGGAGAAGGATCCAATCACGCTTGCACTTTCTTTTCAGGGTCATTGTTATAAAATCACATGTATACATTGTACTTTTCTTTTCTTTATGAACCTCTATAAACAATGTAATCGGCTGGAAATTTATGGTAATTCGGGACCCATCCTTTGCTTGCTTAATAAAAGATCAAACAGTGGTCCCCAGATAAAAAAATCATTTCATTTTGAAAAATCAAATAATGGAATGCCTTGACACGTGTGTGCGATTGTCCTAGAAATGTTTCGCCAAGGCGTGTACCATCACCATTCTGGCTGACAGGTCACAGGCATCAGAAACCCAAACACCCGCTACATACAATGACCATTGCACCCTCACTCCATGTCACCACTAAATTACCTCCACAGTTCGTGAAGTAGTACACGACTACACGACAAATCCACTGGATGGCAGTATCGTTATATATAGTTTTTCCGGTGGCACCTACCAAACTACAACGCTATAAATAGACTGCCTCTCCACCCTCCCTCCCTGCGCCTCTGCTTCATTCTGTACACCCCACAACTCTCTCCCTCTGTAGCTTTTTAAACCAGTTTCCTTTTCCTCCTCATATCTTCCTCGTTTCCCCTGCCGCTACCGGCGATCCCGTCCGTCGCGGCGGAGGAGCGCATCGGGATGTCGATCTGCGCGAGCATGGACGCGCCACGTGGCGGCGCGCTCGGGAAGCGGAAGCAACGGGAGTACTTCCCGCCGCCGTCGTCGTCTTCGTCGGCGCAGCAGCAGGCGCTGTTCCCGCCGCTGCCTAGGAAGCCCGAGCCGCGCAACAAGCCGCTTCAGCTGTCGCGCTTCGCCAACCAGCCCCCCATGCCGCCGCCGCCTCCCCAGGGCGGCGGAAACAGCAACCTCCTCGCCGGGTACCTGGCGCACGAGTTCCTCAAGTTCGGCACCCTCCTCGGGGAGCGGCCTCCCACGCCGAACCGGAAGGAGTCCGCCGCGGCGCGCCCCGCGTCCGCACCCGAGCCCGCGAGGAGGTACGCGGAGGCGTCGACGCTGCTGATGGCGGGCGGGCCCCGAATCCCCGGCGTCGTCAATCCGACGCAGCTCGGCCGCTGGCTCCGGATAAAGGAATGATGGCGGCGGTGCGCATTGGCCGGTGATGGTTCGCGTCCGGGTGCGTACCGCGTGCAGTGCACGGCTCCTGACCCGGCGAGGAACCGATGCTTTTGGACAGACTTAGTAAGTCGTGGTGGTTACTTTCACCATGTCCTTTCCCTTTTTCCATTTTTTCAGGTACTTTTTGGTTCGTTCTTACTAGAAGTTCATGTAGATTTGAATGAGAAACTGGAGGCACTAGCTCTTGACGCGTTGTTACTAGTACCTGTAAACATGTGTTCCTCTCTGTCTATCTGAACTCTCTGTGTGACAAAAAATATCTAGACGAATCATGTAACATTTCTCGTGATCTCCGTTTATTAATTATTATCTAGTATATGAACAAAAAGGGGATACTGATGCTTGATAATTGAGGACATAGAAATGCTTCGCTTGCATACGCTCTCGTTTAATTTTAGGCATTTCTCCAACATTTTGGTGAGCAACTGATCGAGAGGTTAGGCTTTTGTTGGCATTGCGTGTCGTAGCAAGTTCCTTCAGGTAGATTGTTGTTCCACCGCTAGTGCTGTGGTTCATTTTAATTAGGCGATCTGATCCATCCGACTTGCTTTTGCATCGATGCCTGCCGTCCCTTTGATCTGGTTAAGAATCTGCTCCACTTCTTTTCTCAAAAAAGAAAAAAACATATGCCACATTTTGGAACAGAGAAAAGGAAAGTACCGGTATGTTTTGTGTCTGGAATTTTGCCACTTTGTTCATGCTTGCTGGGTGATTGCTTGTTCCAATCAGGAAAAGGAGGAGGAAAGGGTGGCGACCTGGGCTCATCATTATGCATTTCTCAAGGAAACAAAAAGCTTGCCCAAAAAATAAATACAAAAGACCTGATGTATGGTGCAGTCTTTGTTCTCGTTTTACTTTTCCTAACAACTTCTCGTTCAATCCATCATGCCACAAGTATTCTGGTTTCGGTCAATTCTTCGTGCATGCATGGGCAGACTCAGGGTTAAATTATGCACAGTCAACCGTTGGACTTTGCCAATAGTTCGATCTACACATGAGCAGTGCAATATTTCTAAAATGTTCAGAAATCTCAATGAGCATAACTGTTAAGAAATCATCTTTCTAACAAGCAATCTTCTTGATATCTTGACTTCAGCAAACGTAGCTTTCAGGATCTCAATCAAAGATGGCTGAGTTATGCAGAGCTTACCTAAAGTTATCTTTACTGAGATGATTGCAATCCCTGACCCAAAGTTGATTTCTATAGTATGCCACAATCTTTCCAATGCATCCTCACAACCAGCGCACAATAGAAATATACTCCCTCCGTATCAAATTATATGTCGTTGGGGGAACCGTTCCGACCAGGTGAAACGCAGCGAAATTACATCCGTACCCCCCAGATCTGGCTCGCGACAATTTGATCCCTGTCGTCTTCCTCCGCACTCCTCGCCAGGTCCTCCTCGATCGGCCCCGCCCTCATCGCCAGCTCCTCCCTCCCTCGCGATCTCCTCCTCGTCGTACAGGATCAATCTATTGTTGCTGCTTCTCTTCCATCCCAGGATCGATCTGCTGTTGCTGCTTCTCTTCCATCCCAGGATCACCCATGTTCGATACTGAGCACCAGTCAGAAATCTCCCTCGCACCAGATCGCCGCCCTATGATCTGCTGCTGCCGCACCAGGCAGCAACTCCAACCCAGGCACCTCCCTCCCTTGCTCCCTCGCGATCGGTCTGCTGCTGCTGGGGCCGGCAACCGCACCTCCCTCGCCCAACTTCTCCTCGCCGTCCCAGCAGTACCAGATCGCTTGTAGAGCAGAAGCACAGCGAGTCAATCAGCACATCTCCTGTAGAGCAGAAGCACTGAACATAAGCAGCAGCGATAGTAACTTCAGCAGTAGCAGCAAGCTACTCCATAATTAATCTTTAATTAACAGAAGGCACGGTTTACTTTAATTAACTGAAGATGTTTCAACTAATTGTAGTCAACTAAAGGTTTCAGTCAATTAAAATTAACAGAAAAAGTTTCAGTTATTTAAACTGCAAGAAAAAGTTTCAGTACTCCATAAGAAACACTGTATTTCTTGCAATAAACAAGCAATATTATCTCAAGCAGTGCAAACAATAGAGAAGAAAGAATAATTTTACGCGAACAATATCTTGCTACTGGGAGTAATTTTATCCAATAGAGGAGTACTAGAGAGAAGAAGAAATAATTTCACTACTGCAATCAGTTGAGAGGACAAGAAAGAATAATTATTTTTAGTGCAAGCAACCAATTGCTGTCCAGGTTTTTTACTCCAAAGCAAGCAGTGTAAATGCTGGGAATTTTACTCCAAAGCAAGCAAGTTCAGTTCATGCAACCAAATTGCATTTCAAAGACTACTGCAAGAACTACGAGCAAGATTTCTGAGTACACTGCAAGAACTAAGTTCAGTTCATGCAGCCAAATTGCATTTCATAGACTACTGCAAGAACTACACAGCAAGATTTCAGATTACAGAGCAACATTTCAGCAAGAAAATTACTGCAATCAGATTACTGAGCAACATTTCATAGTGGAGTAGTCCACTGCAAAGATTTCAGAGTACAGTAGTCCACTGAAAAGATTTCAGAGTACAGTACAAGCAACCAACGGGTTTCATTAACAAAATTAAGGTTATACAAACATGAGGAATCGAGTACTACAAGGAACAAACAAATCAAACATCACTTTATCGCCTGTCGCGAGGAGTAGCACTGTCATATTTATAGCAACTCAAACTTCAGTTTCATTAACAAAACTGAGGCCCAAAGGACCCATACGCCCAGTGGGTCTGGGTACTTATACGATCAACGGGGCATCATCTTAAACAACCAACTGATGCAGACTTCAGCTGAATTAACTATAGATAATACCATCCCGGGAGGAGGATGCATGTATGATCAGCAAGTAACTCTGTTTTTACATCCAATACAGTGGCTGCTGCCCTAGCAAGAACAACCAGATAATGATTGACGAGGACAAGATTTACAGAGTAATCCACAGATATCCAACCATCCAATCATGGTATTTTCCACGAGCGATCTGAATCGCACTCAATCCATGACATATAGTCAAAGGCCATCATCTGCTACCATCCTAATCTACTGAAAAGGATTTAGGCAAGTTATCAGGGTCATGAGAAGGCACCGAAAACAACCAGACGATGCTTCCTATGCACCCAAAAAGGTGTCAGCAACCCGCCGATGTTCAGAGCGATGTGCAGGTAAGCACCCACAGCCGACGTCCTAGGGCGCTCCAGATCCGCCGTTGCACGCAGATCCGGCGCATCCTCTCGCAGCCACAAGTCGCCGGCGCATAAAAATGTGGATCTTTCACTCTCTGCCGGTGGAATAAGGGGTTCTGTGCGGTGTGGAGCGGTTGGGGAGATGCGGGCGGCAGTGGGGAGCGAGAGGTAGAGGGCGGCGGTGGGAGAGAGGGTGAAGGGCGGCGACGGTGAGCGAGGAGAGAGGGACGGCGACGGCCGACGGGGAGCGAGAGGACAGAGCGAGCGAGAGCTTCTGCGAGGGTGGACGCGACTTGTAGTGCACAAGTCACCGAGCGACTTGGGTGGATCTGGTTCCTTCGTTTTAGATCCAATGGACAAGATTCGTCCAAATCTGAATTTGAAAATAAAACTTCTCAGAAAAAATCGAAAAAATTCCAGTGCAACCTAAATACTTAGCTAATGATTCTGTAAAAATTTCATCTGATTTGGACCAATGGTTTGTGAAAACACAGCTTATTTAGTTTAAAACGTAAAACACTATTTGTACGCAAACCATTAATCGAAATAGGAAGAAACTTTCAGAGAATACAAAACGAAGTATTTAGGTTGCACTGGAATTTTTTCGATTTTTTCTGAAATATTTTATTTTTTAGATTCAGATTTGAACGAATCTTGTCCATTGAATCTAAAACGAAGGAACCAGATCTACCCAAGTCGCTCGGTGACTTGTGCACTACAAGTCACCGAAGCTGAGTCCGGACGCGAGTGGACCGAGTGGACGCGACCAGCGGACCGAGGGGCAAAATTGGAAAAGCAGAAAGTTTCGTAACGTGACAGAATTTGCACTGCAAACGTTAAACGACTTATATTTAGGAACGGAGGGAGTAGAATCAACCAGCAGATCACTTCAGAGGCAGCCGGTGCACTGCACACAGGTAGTTGGCTTCATAGTTCTGAGTTCTCCCGACAGGCGACATCGACAGACATAGATGGCAAGGAGAGACGCGTGCACTGGTACAGTATACTCGAAGGACCGACAGCTTCTGGCAACAAGAAAGCCCGATGGAACGAAACAGGGGTGACGTGACTGAATTACTGCGCTCGTCCTCATATTTTTGTTATTTTACGGTGATCCAGATTCATATAAAGATAGAGCTTAACTTTCAGCGGAGCGAGGCCCGATCGTTGCCGACTTAGGATTCCATCGCTATATGTACCTCTTGTAAGCCGTCGGTTTGGAATAAGACACACGTTGTAAATCCCGGCGTTTGTAACCTCACCCTATCATAGTGAAAATTTGTTGGCTGACGCCGTGGTTTTTTCTCTTCCTCCTTGTAAGTGTTTTCCACGTTAAAAATCTCGTATCCCTGTGTATTGATCTTACTTTCGTTCATCGTTTATTTGCTTGTCGTCTATAACAATTTTTTTTTGCTCTTTGCCAAACTATGATCCATTAATGGTCACTCAGAAAACTTTGAACCAGATCCGTCACCTCCCAAAAAGCCATCCTAAGAGGCGTTTTTAGTAAGTAGCCACATCATTTAGTTTGGCTTATTTAGGTCACGCCTACACAAATGACGTATACTGTCCCTTTTTGACAATTGTGAGATTGCAAAAACGACATATCAAATGGCGTATTCAAATGACATAGAATTTTTGTATTTTGCAGACCCAAATAAACCAAAGTGAATGACATGACTACCTGTTGATATATGCCATTGTGAATTACGTTTTTGGGAGGAACCAAATCTGGTTGATTTTTTATGTGCCATTAGTGACAGATAGTTTGGCAAACAAGCATTTAGTACAAAAGATACGCATCTTACTTCATGTTCAATGCAAGCATTTTGATCTCGATAATTTGGAGGAGGGGAATGGGCAGCGTGGAGGTGGGGATTTAGAGCATCTACACCGACACCCGCTAAATCACCCCTAAAGCACGATCCAAAAGTTGTGCGGCCACGAAAAAAACAGAACCCTTCATGTGTTGGGACCGATCCAAAAATTGTCCCGTACCCTCAGGCCAACCCCATACTTGGGGGTCCGTGTAAGATTTCCATTAGAAATGTGTTATATTTTGGTCTGCGCAAAAATGCCAAAAATTGACAATTGAACTAGTGAATAGTGCAAAATTTCAACCCTCCAAAATATGCCAGATCTTGTTATTTTCGTGTAGCAAAAATATGAATTATTTTGAATTGAGATTTTACACGTTTGTAGAATGTACATTGTCTACATCCAGAACTTTTTTTGATTTTTTGGAGCTTCAAAATAATGATTCTCAATTTTTTGAGATAAAAAACATGAGCTACATTTTATCCTGTCCCTTGGCTCGAATTGGATGGCTCAGATTGTTGTGGAATCAGGTAGCATGCAGAGGCCTGGTAGGCGGTAGCACGGTACGATATCCTTCGTCCCCAAGGCCCAAACCGCGTGGGTTTGTTGGCCCCTTCCGAACTTTACGTCCCCCTCTCGCGCACTCGCCTATATAGTCGCATCGGCTGACCCGGCACCTTCAGGTAGAACCCCCGTCCGCATTCCGCCGAGGAACCAATCGAGGAGGAGGATGACCTCCGACAGCAGCGGCCTTCCCCGTAGAAGAAGGATTGAGAAGGAGGAGGAGGCAGTCTCCGCCATAGCTGGCTTCGACGATCTTGACGACCCGCGGTTTCAGTGCTGCATATGCCTGTGAGTTACCCGACGCCTCTCTCTCTCCTCTCAGTCGGTGTGGCGATGGACAGAGCAATATCCTGTGTGGTTTGTGGAGACGCGTGATGTGCTGTAGATTACACGCCCTCGTTTCGATCCGATGCGAATTCGGCCGTACTGTAATTGATATTCGATAATTGTACGCTGGACTATCTCCAATCTACCTAGGAATACCAACCACGGAATGATGACCATTGAGTTTCATTGGCTTCGATTCTGCACAAATGTACTAGTTGTCTCATATGCTTGTTCGACATGTCTTGCAGGGAGCTTCTCTATAAACCAGTTGTTATTGGTAAGGTTTTTTTTGTTTTGTTTCCGCTGATCTTAAAGTAACTTATTGTATTTTTAGATCTCATTTAAAGTTTATTTGCGCAGCATGTGGTCATATGTCATGTTTCTGGTGCGTTTTTATGGCAATGCATTACGGTCGGGAATCCCTTTGTGCGATGTGCAGGCGACCTTATAATCATTTCCCGAGTATCTGTCAACTCCTCCATCACTTGCTTTCAAAGCTTGAACCTATAGAATACAAGAAAAGGGAAAATGAAGTACTAAGTGAGTGCTCAATGTCCAAAGCACGTGTCCCATTTGTCTAACAGAAACAATGTTTATAGACATTAAATATTTACTTAATTATCTTGCCAACACAACATGTATTGTGTTTTGAGTGTAGATTAGAATTTCTTACAGAATTAGTTTTTATTTATTTGCTAAATCATGTTGGTAGTTGTTCTTCTGTAAAGGTTTTTTTTTCAAATTTATTGTGCAAATGATGCCCAGAATTCAAAATACCACCAGTTGTAGGGAACTAGAGTACATCCCACAAGTTGTATTCACATCCATCATATCCAGAAACTGATTGGTCAAGCTAGGGATTATCAGGGTCGATAAGAACTTGGTGAGGGTATTAGGTGAATATGTTTGAGGTTTTGGTCTGTTGGCTTAGATTTGGATGATCCATACTCATTAGCACTGGTTATTCTAGCATCAGATTTCAAGAATTATAGTACATTTCATAAATCAAAATTCTTTTCCCATTCTAACGCCCGTTTCCATTATTTTATTAATTAGTACTCTCGCATGTTACTTGTCATGAATCATGGACTATTATTACGTTCTAATTGCGTCTCATTTCAGAGGCAGAGAAGCGTATGGATAGATACTCTCCACAAAATATTGAGGTCTTAAACTCTAAGGGCAATAATTATGGTAAGAATTCTTTTATGTAATTGCAATAATTAAAAAAAAAATATCTGCCTCAGTTTAGCCTTTTTTCATAAGCCATGCCGCTTTTTCAAGAAAATGGAAAAGATGGGAACAACAAGCTCGAAGATGGAAAAACTGGATTTCCAGGAGAAGTTTCAGTTGATGACAATACTATGAACGAGCATTCAAAGAAACTAAAGTTAGAGGATGTGTCATGTCCTCTCTGTAAGGAGCTGCTATATCAACCCACAGTTCTTAACTGCGGTCATGGTAAGCTCTAAATTTGGAATAAAAGGTTAGTAATTTTTGTAGTTTTCTTATCTTTTCAGAAGCTGACTTATCTTGGTTTTTCGAAAAGTGTATTGCATGTCTTGTTTGCCTTCTTTGGGTGATGAAGCATTGAAATGTCAAGTTTGTGGAGGTCTTCATCCTGGATGTTTTCCTAATGTTTGTTTAAATCTTGACCACTTTCTGGAAGAATATTTTCCAGCAGAGTATGAATCAAGACGCAAGAAACTTCAGTCATCTTCAGGTATATTTTTTTCCTCAAGATCAGATTCACGTAACACAATATAGCTCTTTCTTTTAGCACCCACAGCATAGCTCATTACCCTGACAACGTTATACTGTGCATCAGGATCACACAAAAAGCTAATCATAAATTTTGTGTTTGACTTGCTCTGTTTAGCTAAATGTACCCTTTTAAATTGAGTTTGTCCTGAGCTATCCGATGGCTTTGGTTTGCTACTATTTTCCTTAACAGTGTTTCGTTCTTATAATAAGCACCCATAATCAGGCTTATACCTTCAGCAGTTGTGTTGTCACTTATTTGATCAATAAATATTACATTTGACATAGCTGTTTTAATATGTAATACAATGTACTATTATGTGAGCCAGGAACTTTTTATGGAAAATAAAAAGTAATACAGTTTCTTGTTTGTGTCAGGGAGACGACATAAAATGATTTACGTACATGTAATGTTCATTTAGCCACCAAAATTTGTGTCAGGGAGATGGCCAACGGTTATATATGTTATTATATATATGTTAAACTGTTTGGCTAAGGATCACAATTTGTTGTGGAATTAACCAAACAATTTCAAACAACCATGGGTTCTAAAATGAGAACCGGTACAGGGTTTGACACCACCTTAGAGAGAGTGAGCCTCTGGTGCTGTTTCGTTTGAACTGTCCAGCACAACCCTACATGGTATCGTATTATTTTTTCCGAAAATTCTAGGGTACGTACATGGATAGTTTTGGATTTCTTCTGTTTCTTTAGGCAGTGAGAAGTCCACGCGTTGATTGCTTATCCTTCATTTAGAGAAACTTGAGATCTTTTTTAAGTTATGTTTTGAAATGAAGCACATGCCTGATTCATTTTCTTGTGTTGTTTGTGGTTCAGGTACTTCATGCAGCAAAGATGTCATAGATAGACTATCAAAAGGGGGAGCTTATGTACAGCAGAATCCAGACTTATCAAATGTTCACGAAGTTGGATGTGACTCATGTGGGGTATGTACAAGCTGTAGAAATTATCAAAGTTCAGAACCTTGTCGGTAATTAGTCAAGCATACATCCAGTGGATTATCCTTAGCAATGGAGTCACCATTGGTAGATAAAACAGTTTCTTTCAGAATTTCCAAATGATTATGTGAGTTTGTATCTTAATTTTGTTGCCACCTTAGTGTTCTGTGCATATCTTCCACCATTATAGTACATTTTTGCACTCTGAGTACCTATTACAGAGTTAACTTTACATTAATAAGCTTGTGCTCTAGCAATCTGTCTTACAACATTTTTAAATATGAGCACAGTTTTACCTTTTATTTGAAGATATTACACCAATGTGAAATGTAGTAGTTCTTAAATCAAACACATGGTGTCAAAAACTAGAAATTTGGTTGCAAAATTTCCTTTTAATCTTTAAATTTATGTTCTAATTGACATTACCAACTTTTGTGGTCTCTTAGACTTTCTAATATCTTGTTACATACAAAAGAAAAACCTTAATGTCAAACCAAAGTGAGATAGTACTCCCTCTGATCCAAAATAGTGTCACCCATGTTCAAAAAAAAAAGTGTCACAATTTTGGACTGGGGTTAGTTCAAAACCACGACACTTCTTATGCATCGGAGGTAGTAGTATTGATAAGCACCGTTGTATCCTGACTTTAATTACCATTTCTTGAATTATTTCATTCTTTTGGTAAGTTGAAACTGATGAATACCGTCCAGGCCTTTCCGATACGAGGCAAGCGATACAAGTGCAAGGATTGCACGGAAGTAGCCGGGTTTGACCTTTGCGGGGAGTGCTACGACGCAGGGTCAAAGGTCACAGGTCGCTTTAATCAACAGCATACCTCTGACCACGGGATGGAACTCGATGATGCAACACTCTACCGTACGTCCCTGAGAATCCAAGCGGCACCTGCGACAGGTCTATAGACACTGATTGTACAATTAGCATCTAGTATTTGGTCATCGCGGCCTGGTGCAGATAACAGCTGATGATCATGAAATGGAGGACACCGATGAGGATGATGAGTTGCTTTAGAAACCAAACATTTTTTTTGGCAAAGCTGATTCTGGGTGCGAGCCTTGAATTTTGTGGGGTCAGATTTTATGGATGTAATAATAGTGCTATATCGTCCTTGTTTCCTTTTTGCTCCAAGGATAATTTTCTTGTTTATGCTTTTGTTAATAAATTTATATTTTGGTCTTCCATCTAAAAAAAAAGTGTATCGAAAAGCAAATGCGAGTAAGCAGGAGACCTTTTGATTCATATCATAGTCATTAACTAGTAAGTTTATTTGGTATAGTCTCTTTCTGGAAGAAAAATTACCCATATACGATCGGTTACACAATCGGGCAGGGAAGGTGCCTTTTTGTCGAGACAAAGATGTAAAGGCTCTTTCTTGATGCGGGTAGGAGTCCCGATCTTCATGGATTTGGGGGCGTGAGGGGAAGAACATGAAGAACACAGAAAAACAAAGGGGAAACACGAGGGGCAAGGTAGGATAACTAGTAAAACCCGCAAGGAAGATCAACCCGAGGGTAGCCCACGATTCTCAAAACACAAGCCGATCTTACCCTCAGTTGAAACCGTTTCTCTTCACCGGATGGTCCACCGGGCCAATAGAATCCACTCAAGGGGTGAGAGATTGGCAAGTAAGATCTACTTGAAGAGGTCATGTACAACTCAAGAGGCATCTACGGAGTGGTCTTGGATTCCACATGGGGAAGGAGGGAGCAAAGCTCAACAAGTCAATTCATCTATAGTCTAACCCTAGATCCAAACTTAGGAGGAGCTATTTATGGTCTAAGCCACGAAATGGAGAAATTAGGTGAAGTTACAAGGGCCTCTGCCCATGCTGGTCCCCGCAGGCCGCAGCAGCGGTAGTGCTGCTAGTGCAGGCCCGAAGCTCTTGGCGTTCCGTAGCAGCGGTAGTACCGGCGTCACTGCCGGTGTTAGTGCCACTATTGTCACCCGAAGGGGGTCTTTGGCGGTAGTGGCGGTGGTGCGGGTCCGTCTGGTCGCGGGGCGGTAGTACCGGTCTCAGTACCGGTGTTAGTGCCGCTGATGCACGTCTGACGTCTAGCTGGTGCAGGGGCGGTAGTACCGCCGCTTGGGCCTTCATCTCCTCTTTATCTTCATTCTCTTGGCTCGTCTCTTGTCCATCTTTGGCACTTTCTTGGAGATCTTCACAAGGGTCGTACCTGAGTATACACAAGGTATCCGAATGAAGTAGCAAACCATTCAAAGGGATGTCAAGATCACACATAGAGATGAGCGAGTTCACCTTATAATGGAGAGCTTTGAATACTCTAGCTCTTGTCATAGGACCGCTTGGTGCACTTGGCGTGTTGTAGGTTGGTTGCACTATATCATTTCTTCTCCCTCTTCGGCCTGTCAGCGGTGACGCGAGCGATCGAAGACGTGAACGCTGACTAAGGGTGGGCATTTGGTTTTGACCGAAATTTTGGTTTTCATTTTCCGGTCTTTATTGAATTCGGTCTCTTAGAAATGAAAACCGAATTAAACTGAAATTGTTTAGGGACCGAAAATTCCGGGTAGCTAGAAATTCGGTCAATACTTCAGTAATGACCATATTGTTCGTTAGTGACTGAAATGTATTTTTTGCGAGGAACAAAATGGATGAGAAGAGTGAAGAGGAAGAGAAAAAAAATGTTAGGAATTGATTTGCTTACAACCCAAGCTAACTAGGCAGTTCTTCCTTTGCTTTGTCCAAAAGCTAGCTTGTAACCGACATGTATGGAGGGTATAAATACCCCAAATTCTATCATCACTAATCTGCTTAGGGTGTAATAAAACACTCGGCCACTCAACATGTATGGAGGGTATAAATAATCTGCATACTCCACTGCTTAGGGTGTAATAAAAGACTCGGCCACTGGACATGTATGGAGGAGGGTATAAATACCCCAGATTCTGTCATGAAAAAATCAAATTTATACTCCCTCCGTTCCGTTTTAAATGACGTGGAAAACATTTTTTAAGGGAAAGCAGATATAATTCCTAAGTAGTATAATGCGACATGTATTAGTCAATATATGGCCCATACAGAATACAGCCCACTAGGCCACTGATCGATGGTCCATGGCTCCATGCATGCAAACGTCCCAGCTGGTCAGCCCACAGCCCCACCCGTCTCTGCTCGCATCCCCGCGCCGCACTCCGGCTCCAGCCTCTGCTGCGCGCGCCCGCCGCCGGTCCGGCGATTCGCTAACACCGCTGCACCAGCAGTCCGGCACGCTCGTGCCCGCCTCCGCGCCGCACCCTGGAGAAGTTCTGCCCTGGAGGCCTGGACGCAGCAGCCAGCAGTCAGCAGACCTCTCCGGCTTCCTCCTCTGCTCAGCTGCTCGCCGACGGCGACTAAGGTAAGTCTGAACTATTGAATTCATGCATTTTTTTATCAATTTATTTTTTCATAAATAGAATCGATAACATTTTATCCTTCACGAGATTGTAGAAATTAGGGGACAGATCAATTGTTATAGTTCATATAATGCATTGAGATTTTTTTATTACAATGAATACCGACCCTCCAGAACCTGGCGCCGCCACCGGAAGCAGCATAGACAGTAGAGATAGATGACAGTAGGCAATTGTTCACTGTTTGTACTATTTTTGCACTGGAGTTCAGATTCTTTCCTCTGGTTCCATTGTATGTTCTCGTAATGTCAGCCAACGGTTTGAGCCATCTGTTTTTCTGTGAAGTTTTGTACTCCCTCCGTTCGGAAAAGGATGTCACAAAAATGGTCTATCTATAGTTCATTTTTGTGACATCCTTTTGCGAACGGAGGGAGTACATAGTACTACTAGGCACTAGCCAAGCATTGCTTGCGAAACAACTAGTGCAGTGAGCGTTGTATTTAGATCTCACCATAGCATGACAAAATGAAATAGCTACACAAGGTAATACCCAACGTAGCAGCTGAATAACTGCCCAGAAACAATTTTTATCTGTCAATTAGATTACTCCTGTATTGCTTTACTTTTTTTCGTTTAGCTGTAGTTTACATGCCAATTAGATTACTACTGGTACATCTATATGAAAGACTGTAGAATCACTAAAAGATTGAACTTGTACATCTATCTGTCAAACTGATGGCTAGCTAATGTATTTTCCTACACATGAATCAACCTTCTCTATGATAATTTCTTTTTTCAAATTTGTATTCCTTGAAAAATTATTTTTTGTCTAGAAGATTTTTGTTGCTTCTGTATCTTCTGATGGACTCAAGTTTCTTGCTTGTTTCATTAAAGGTTATGTTGCTATTTGCCTTGCAACAAGTTCCGTGTAAAGTTTCAGTCTCAACAGTAGTTCATCAGCTGATGCACTTTTCTCTTTGCTTCCTATGTGATGTAATAACAGTAGTTCAACAGTAGTTTACATGTCTCAACAGAACTTTCAGTCTCAACAAGTTCTGTGTAGAATTAATTCTAACTCTTGGCGAAGTAAGTGTATTCACCGGCTTTCAGTTTCAGTTCCTTGTCCTTATGATGAAGTTCTATACCTGCATCTATTCCACACAATGGAAGGGGAAATACTATCTGTTTTACCTTGCTACTTGTTTTTCATTCATTATTATGTGCCTAACTGTAAAATCAAGGTTCGGGCCAGCACTTAAAACTTGATAAATGCAACTGTACTGTAGACGATCCAAACATGACACTAGTGAATTCAGGTTGTATCTGACGTGAGCTCCAGGCATGGCTACTTGTATTCTGTTTATGTGTGCAACCTGTGAGCACATAGGAGTAGTGAAAGCATGCTAGGAAATTCATTGGGGATGAGAGTCCTATTTAAAGATGTTAGCTGCCTGAAGCATCATTACTGTCACTTGAAAATATATCTATCTGCGCGTTCAAAATTCTCGTGACTGAAGAAACATTTCCTTGTGTAAATTGCAGCAGCAGCAGATAGAAGAGGCTTGCCAGAGGGCGAAGCAAATAAAAGGTTGCTTAGTTGCTATTCGGAAAACAGAATTCAACCTCAGAAAATTCAGAAGTTCATCTGTCGACATCCCCTCTGGCGCTGATTTCGAATTCGGGAACACAAGCACCGGTATGCCATTGCACCTTGCAAGCTCTACGCCACCGCAGCCTGCAACATTCCATTTTGCTGCACCAGAACCACCAATCCTCAACACAGCACTTCACCTCACAGTCGAAAGCTTGCAGGAAGCAACTAAGGCATCATCACCTGGCTTATCCGTGACGAGCGCGACCACATCCCGTTCACCTTTCCACCCAGAGCAGCCTCGTGGATCGACGGGAAGTTCGAGCCCCCTCCGGATAGCGGCGCTGGGTACTCCGGGTGGATAGCGGCGCTGGGTACTCCGGGGTTAGCAGGAAGAAGTTCCCGTTGTTCGTGTCCGGAGGGGGCTCGAACTTCCGGTCGATCCGCTCTGGGTAGAAAGGTGAACAGGGATGTTGTCGCGCTCGTCACGGATAAGCCAGGCGATGATGCCTTGGTTGCTTCCTGCAAGCTTTCGACTGTGAGGTGAAGTGCTGTGCTGTGGATTGGTGGTTCTGATGCGGCGAAATGGAATGTTCCAGGCTGCGGTGGTGCAGCGTTCCCGAGGTGCAATGGCGTACCGGTGGTCGTGTTCCCGAAGACAAAATCAGCGCCGGAGGGAGTGTCGACAGATGAATTTCCCTTCCATCTCCCAGAAACTCGGCTGACCAAGTTTTAATTCTCTTTGCATGTTTGAGCAGAGGCAGCGGAATTTCCCGATGGAGGCGGCCGCCGTCGCTTGCTCAGGATCCCGGCTGCGCTGCTCGCTTAACCCCGCCTCGAGCCTGCAGAGGAGAAGCGCGTGGGTGGGCTTCACAACCAAGCGGCAGCCCTCTGCCGTCACTCGCAGGTTGTTGCTGCTTAATCCGAACGCTCGCGTATACACTGCGGCATCGATATCGGTGGTGATGGATAGTAGCACCGGGTACTCTGGGGTTAGCAGGAAGAGGCTGGCGGTGTTCGTATCCGGTGGGGGATCGAACTTCCGGTCGATCCACGAGGCCGCTCTGGGTGGAAAGGTGAACGGGGATGTGGTTGCGCTCGTCACAGACAAGCCAGGTAATGATGCTTGGTTGCTTCCTCCAAGATTTGGACTATGAGGTGAAGTATTATGCTGTGGATTGATAGCTCTGATGTGGCGAAATGGAATGTTGTAGCCTGCGGTGGCGCAGAGTATGCGAGGTGCAATGGCATACCCGTGGTAGTGTTCCCGAAGTCGAAATCAGCGCCGGAGGGGGTGTCGACGGATGAACTTCTGAATTTTCTGAGGTTGGTTCTGTTGATCTCATCTAATGTCTGTGATGTTTCATTTTCTAGTTTATGATTTACATTGCGCAAGAAAAGGATCATTGTTTGACCTTTCATGATTCACTTGTAGCCTGATTGTAAAATTGCATAAAGATAACTTCTGATTGAGAACATGCTTTTGATACCTCACATATCTACCATGCTCTGAAGCTGCCGCTGAACGTACTGGTAAATTACATAGAACCTTACTCTTTTTGCTGCATGAATTTGTGTTTACAAGTTCTGCTTCAGCGTGATGTTTTCTGACCGAAATCCACTGTATACAAGTTCGTTATATTATTTGTGCCTCCAAATGCATGCATGTGCTTCAGTTTACCCCTTCAAGTGTCAAGATTGTATTTCAGGACACATGCAGGATATCTTAGCTCTGACTCTTGTCTATTTTGAAACAGGGATCTGAAGGTGAACTTTATTCTACTTGCTGGTTACTTGAAGCTCATACCTGGCGAGCTTGTTCAGGCATATCCCAGATCCATGCTGAATATACATCCTTCACTCCTCCCGGCATTTGGAGGCAAGGGTTATTATGGTTTGAAAGTGCATAAAGCAGTCATTGCATCTGGAGCCAGGTACTTTACATTTTGTCGCACCTTCCAACGTCTTGCATTTCCCTCGGTACTTGGTATTTTGCACACCTGAAAGAAAATGAGTACTCAGATAAAGCTGTTGTGTACGCATTATTATTTGCCGTCTTGTGATAACCGGTAAACTTGATTTGTTGGATAAGGGCATTGGTTGATACACTATTAACTTTGTTTTATGAAATTGGCATGTTTTATTTGATGATATTTTCCAATCATGCAGATACTCAGGACCAACAGTGCACTTTGTGGATGAGCAGTTCGACACAGGACGAACTTTAGCCCAAAGAGTTGTGCCTGTGTTAGCCAATGATACTCCAGAGCAATTGGCTGCAAGGGTACTTCATGAGGTGCGTCTTATGTGCAGCTGAGGTTCCCCTGTAGCTGTACACTCAATTATTACGGTTATTTAAGATTTCTTAACTGCCAATCTACCATTGAATTCACATATTCTTTTTGCTGATTTACTAATCCTACATTCCAGGAACACCATGTTTATGTTGAGGCAGTTGCTGCCTTGTGTGAGAACCGAATCGTGTGGCGGGAAGATGGTGTCCCAATTATCAGAAGTCGGACAAACCCCGATGCGTATACCTAATTCATTATACTGACTTGAGGTCTCCTGAAGACTACTGAAGTTTATAGCCCCCAAGAGCCAATTTTCCCTAGGGCATCGAGTTAATCCATACTTTTAGTCTGATTGAGTGAAAGAACGTAATGTGTCCCCTGCACTTAGTTTTCTCGTTGTGTACTACATACTCACTAAAGATGTCAGTTCCAATGCTTTTTTTCTTTGCGATGTTGATTTACTTTTTGCTAAACTTTGCGATTCTAGTTTATCTGAGAGGGATAGAAGAGGGGATGGTGCAAATGGTAGCCATTCTTAGAGAGCCCTCTCGGACAGCAAGGCCCCGCCATGTTTTCCTACATTTAGATTTTAGTTAATCCATTTTAGTATTGAGTTTAAGGTTGTTGGATGATTCTTGAAACGACCATGGTCGCTTCTTTTGTCGTCTGCCTTCTCAATTTGTTTTCAATCATGAGGAAACATGGGCGGATGGCTAATCGTCCGTGCAATCTGTGGTTGTGGTTGTCAATGCCTAATATTTCCAAGCGACCAAATTATACTGAATCTATCACGGACAAAAAACAAGATTTGAGTAAAAGTTCAGTCTGAAGAATGTAATAACACATCCAGTATTCTGCTTTGGTTCATTGACAGAACAATTCGCATCTGATTGTTCTTAGAAGTTTTGAGTACTGCATACTAGATTTGAGGAAAAGTTCAGTCTGAAGAATACAAAACACATCCAGTATTCTGCTCTGGTTCATTGACAGAACAGTTTGAATCTGATTGTTCATAGAAGTTTGAGTACTACATACTCACTGTGCGAAACTATGAGTGAAACAACAGCAGTTGCCAAAAGATCTACATAATAAATATATTTTTTCTGAGTGTTAACAGGATAATTGTAGCAACCCTGCACATCACGACCTATCTGTGCAGTGTAGCAGCAGCAGCAGCTGAGTTGATCCAAAAACTTATGTGAAGTGGTCAGTGTCAGTGCCCAGTTTTGTAAGGGTGTGTTAAGTTTTGGGATGAAGTGGAATGGAATGTCATAGTAGAATGGAATGTTTCTATTCTCGTGTTTGGTTAGAACCAAAAGATATAAGGGCATGTACAATGCGGCGATGTCAGCCTTCTCTTAGAGATGCCACGTCAGATTTTTGCTTAGTTGGAGGAAAGAGAATGAAGGGAGAGAGGGTTGTCTTCCCTTAGCTAAGGGATGATCTCTTAAAAATTAAGAGAAAGCTATTTTGTCCATTGTACCATATGCTCTCCCTTATTGACATAATTTCTTTCTAAATCTAGTTAGTTCTCATTAATTGTTAGGGATGACAATAAGAGATAACACATTGTACGACTACTATTTATTGCCTTCTCTAAGTGACGTGGAGGGGTAAGAGAAGACCAGTCTTCCCTACCATTGTACATGCCCTAATGGGACGGTTCCGTGAAGGGTAGCTGTGTGGTGAGCTGGCTGGAGAAGATCTTCTTAACAGATTCTCCTTGCGTGAGCAACAGATACAGCCCCCGCAATTTCGAAAAGTTAGGCTAGTGAAAAGAATTCTAAAAGTAAAAAAATATAATATATCCTTGAATCACCTATCGACGACTACAAACACTAGAGTGAGCCGAATATGTGCCGTCGACCTCGCCCCTCCATCATACAACTTCACACGAGCTCCGTTGGCGCTAGATGCACCACCAAAACGAGAATAGGGTGGGGAGAATATTATTCTGTCGTCGGAATGTCGCTGATGTCACTGTCCCAAAAAAGACACTGAACTAAAATAAGAGAAACCCCAGCGAGGGGAGTCGCACTCCCTGTTGAGAGTGCCTGTATTGAAGACGTATCGATGCAAGTTTAGACATGGGAAACCAAGCTAATGCTGGAACAAACCGGCAAGTGACAAACAATATGCTATGTTTTTGGCTATTGGGGACACATCAAAGTTTTAAATAGCCTGTACAACGTCGCTGTAGTTTTTGGGGAGCCCTTCCGCTAAAACTATGCACTTTTAATGCTAAACTGAAAATGACGCTAATATCTAGCTAAATCTCGCTATGGCGCTAGATTTGCAATCATATAGCCCGCTAAGCCTCTGCAGCATGAGGAGAGACTCAAATGACTTTCATTAATATAAAGGGAATAATTAATATCACGCAGAAACCAGTTACACCCAACTCTGCAACAACGAGGTGTCCTAAAGACATTAGGGATGCACACAACTCTAAAACAAAAAGAAGAAGAAAAAACAAAAAAATCCCACTACAGTGATCAATCCCTTGTAGCTGCAACACAAACCACCACCAAGACAATACCCGGAGTCCAAATTCTTCAAAAGCGACGTCTCCAAGAAGGAAACAGTGCACAACCTCTGTCGTCGCCTGATCATAGATCTTAGCTTTTGACGTGGGGTGGCCACGGCAAGTCCCAGGGTTGAGTACCCCAAGTTGATTGAGAGGAGAAAGATGGTAGTGCTGGTGGAAACGACGGCTGACAAGCGAGGCGATTTACCCTGGTTCAGGCTCCCGGAGGATAATACCCTACTTCCAGCTTGTCTGTTATTGATGTTGGTGGTGTTACAAAGGCGATCCCGGCGAGATGTTGATCTCGCTAGGGTTTTGGTGGTGGAAGAGAGCGGGGCGGTTGTCTAGTGGGCTATGCGAGTTCCCCCTCTAAAGGGTGCCCCTGCCTGGCTTTATAAAGGGAGCCAGGTAGGGTTTACATGAGTTTTTGTCTTGTACTCCAAGTTGTAACTTCTTGGGTTTCATTGGGCCGCCAGGTGGGCCGTAGACTGGATCGCACCAGATATACCAATAGTGGAGGACCCGAAGGGTATGCCCACGTCAGTAGCCCCCGAGTGTCTAGTCGATTCGAAAAATTGGGCAGAGACTAAGAGCAGCATGTCGAGTAGGCGTAGTCGATGCGTCAGGTGTGTCGAGTTGTCCTCTGGTATGTCGGGTGTCACTGACTCGAAAGTGCGTCGAGTCAGCGTTCAACGAGATGACCGCAGCAAGTCGTGGTGGACTCGGATGATCCTTCCTGTCGGGTGCATCACCGGCACCTGTCTCGTCGTGAGCGACTCGAATGATCCTTCCTGTTGGGTGCGTCACCGGCACCTGTCTCTTCATGAGCGCGCTCATCGGGTAGGAGTAGCCCCTGAGGCTATGTTCGACTCGCAGAGTCGGGCATAGGCTTTGGTTGTCTTGCTTTTGTCGTAGTCGAGCACTTGGCGAGTGCGCTCCCGATGAGAGTCGGCGCGGCGGACGTAGTCGACGCGGCGGAGTCGTGGCATCGGTGACGATGATAAGTATTAAATTATTCTGGGAGATCAATAAACAAAGAATCGTTATATCTTGCAATATGCATAAATCATAAGTTCATGTGCTTGGAACTTGAGATACTTTAGTTTGTGAGGCGATAGTTGATTAGGTGGATTTCGACTCGACACCCTTCTTTGCCCTGCAATAGATCATTTCGTTAGCCTGGTGCCGTACAACCGCTGGGCCTTGACAGTCGGAAGTGCATCGACCGGGCTAGAGTTCAAGGGTTTGGCGTCAGGTCATACCAGCTACACGGATTGTTTCGCGAGAAGCAAAAATGAGCGAAGTCAGGAAACACGTCTGGTGGTTGTGCACCCAGCAGATTATTAGGCGCAGTCCCCGGGAGTGCGTCGGGTGTGGCCGGCAGACAGTTTAAAAGCATGAGTAGCAAAATGATTGACTCGAAGCAGAGAAACTTTGTTCATGGTGATAAAACGTAATATTGTAAATTGAAACTTATCTGTGAGATGGAGCAGGCGCGGCGTGATCGTGCGGCGCTGAGCCGACGGGAGTCGACGCGGCGGACCGAAGTCGACGCGGCGGAGTCGTGCGGTGGAGGGAGTCGACGCGGTGGACCGGAGTCGACGCAGCGGAGGGAGTCGACGCGGCGGACTGAGCCGACAGGCGGCTGCAACGGTCAGCCCCCGGGTCGCCTTGTCGGGTGCAGCGACGAAGTTTGTTGTTTGTTGCTGATGTCGGAGTGCCAGCCCTCGAGTGTCGGTGCGCCCAGCGTCGGTGTAGAGGCTGGCGAGCGGCCGATGAAGATGCGCAGCGCCGCCGCCGCCTTGAGTTGACAGTCTGTCGGGTACGCGCAGTCGAAGTCGATGCGTGCTGCCGTGGTGATCGACGAAGTCGAGGGAGTCGAAGCCTAGTGGCAGTCGACACGCAGATGGATTTGAGCTGACCACCTCTTCCTTGTACTTTCTTTTTTCTTCGTGTGAGGTCGTGCTTGATTGCATGTACGCACATACGTAGCTAGCTTTTCTTTGGAAAAGTATAGTAGTCACCCGGGGGATCCGAGCTTCCCATCCTCCGGGTCCCCCACCAACCACGTGTCCCCTCTTTCTGTCCACAATCCCGCTTTTGCTGCGGTAGCAAAGAAATATCCCGATTTTTGCTACATGTAGCAAAAACTTTTCGGTCCAAAAAATAGTCCCCCAGAGCCCTTTTTGCTACGGTAGCAAAAAAAAAGTCTCCGGCGAGGTCTCCGGCGATGTCTCCGGCGAAGTTGATTTTGCTACAATAGATCAAAAAATTTGCTACTATTGTTATCTTGTTTTGCTACAATAGATCAAAAAATTTGCTACTATATCTCCGGCGAGGTCTCCGGCGATGTCTCCGGCGAGAGTCTCCGGCGATGTCTCCGGCGAAGTTGATTTTGCTACAATAGATCAAATTTTTTTGCTACTATTGTTATCTGGTTTTGCTACAATAGATCAAAAAATTTGCTACTATATCTCCGGCGAGGTCTCCGGCGATGTCTCCGGCGAGAGTCTCCGGCGATGTCTCCGGCGAAGTTGATTTTGCTACAATCAAACTTTTTTGTTGCTACAATAGCATAAACTTTTGCTACCACGTGTCCGGCGAGGTATCCGGCGAGGCCAGAATTTTCCTTTCATGTTCTGTGTACGAACCGTTTTTTGCTACAATGCAGCAAAAGCGGGACGATTTGTAGCAAAAACGGGAGTTTTGTAGCAAAAGCGGGATTAGCCTATTTTTAGAGGACACGTGTCGGGCTGGCGACCCGGGGATCGGACGGAAAGATCCCCCGGGGGACGCCTAGTCCTGCCCCTTTTCTTTTTCTTTCCTTGATTTACTCCTCCTCGATCCGTGTGTGAATCAAAAAATGTATTACTAGTTGGGAGGAGCTGGCCTCATGTTTTCGATCAGATTGGATCGGTGCAAGCTGTCGTCTCCTGCTTGTCCACGCTAGTCCCCAAGCCCCACGTTTTGGCTTGGATCGCACGCGGACGCTGATGTGGATGCCGGAAAGCTGGGGCGGACGAGGGAGTCGACAGAGTTGCAGCATGCTGATACGTCTCAAACGTATCTACAATTTTTGATGTTCCATGCTGATATTATATCAATTGCTACATGTTTTGGCTACACTTTATATCATTTTTATGCATTTTCTGGGACTAACCTATTAACAAGATGCCACAGTGCCAGTTCCCTGTTTTCTGCTGTTTTTGGTTTCAGAAAGTCTATTAAGGAAATATTCTCGGAATTGGACAAAACAAAAGACATCGTCAATAATATCACGAGGAGATCACGGAGTCCAAAGGGGAGTCGGAGCAGACCCACCAGGGGGCCACGCCACACTAGGGCGCGGCCCAGGGTGGGCCCGCGCCCACCTATGGCGTGGTGGCCCCCCTCGGCCACCGACGCCGCCTCTTCGCCTATATATTCTCCGCGACGCGAAAACCCTATTACGGTCGATCATATTCCACGAAAAGTTCCGCCGCGGCCGTCATCGTCAATCTCAGATCGGAGGAGTTCTGAAGCTCTTCCCGGCACCCTGCCGGAGGGGAGATCATCACCGGAGGGCTCTACATCACCATGCCTGCCTCCGGAGTGATGCGTGAGTAGTCCACCCCTGGACTACGGGTCCATAGCAGTAGCTAGATGGTTGTCTCTCTACCTTGTGCTTCCATGTTTAGATCTTGTGAGCTGCCTAACATGATCAAGATCATCTTATTGTAATGCTAGATGTTGAGTTTGCTGGGATCCGATGAATATTGATACCATGTTTATTCAAGTTGTTTATCTATGTGCTCTTGATCTTGCATGCTCTCCGTTGCTAGTAGATGCTTTGGCCAAGTAGATGCTTGTGACTCCAAGAGGGGGTATTTATGCTAGATAGTGGGTTCAGTCTCTAGATATCTGGATCAGTGACAGAAAGGTCTAAGATGGTAGATGTGCTGTTGCTACTAGGGATAAAACATTGGTGCAGTGTCCAAGGGCACTTGTATTGATTACATTACACACTTTACTTCATGCAATAATCTGTTGTTAGCAACTTAATACTGGATGGGATGCGGATGCTGCCTTGAAGGTGGATTATTTAGGCATAGATGCGGTTGGAATAATGGTCTATGTACTTTGTTGTAATGCCCAACTAGATTTCATAGTAGACATCTTGGCATGTATTGCATTGTTATGCCCTCTCTATTTGTCAATTGCCCAGCTGTAATTTGTTTACCCAACATGCTAGTTATCTGTTCTGAGAGAGACACCACTAGTGAACTGTGGACCCTGATCCAATTTCCTCATACTGTTTACACAACCTGCTGCAATCATCTGTTTCCTGTTACTTGCTGTTTTTCCTGCTGTTTTCCACACTATACGTTTAACTCTTTGTTTCTGCAAGACCGGAGAGATTGACAACCTCTCTGTTTCGTGTTGGGCAAAGTTCTGGTTTGTGTCTGTGCAGATTCCACGTTGGTGCAAGCTCCCTAGCGCCAGGGGAGTCAACATCAACAACCTTCCGATAGATCGTCAAGTCCTACTGGTCCAATTAAACCTTGGGTAGATTATTCAAGGGAAAACTTACTGCTGTCTACATCATAACCTTCCTCTTGGGGTTCACCAACACGTAGCCATCAAGCTGTTTTCTGGCGCCGTTGCCGGGGAAGTACTCATCATCACCATCATCATCATCCTCAAATACTCTCCCGTCAACCAGGCACCAGCTGTTTTCTGGCGCCGTTGCCGGGGACTTGGAGGCTATTGGAAAGGGAGTCTCTCAGTTCCAATCTCTTTACTTTGTTTTTGTCTTGCTTAGTTTACTTTTATCTAGTTATGTTTTGCTTGTTTACTTGAAAACCCATAAAAATTATAAAACTGAAAATCCTATAAAAACTTTTGCTATGGAAGAATTTACTAGAACCTCTATGTTGATGAAGCTAGAGAATTATATATAAAGTATAGAAAATCAAGAGAGGGTAAAATCTTGAGAGGCATGTTGAAAAAGTTAAATGAAGTTGCTGAAGCTTTGCTTTCTTATCATGATATAAATTGTTGCTCTGAACAACATAATAAACATTTTAAATTCCAATGTCGTTTTAGTAAAGAACCTTTACTTACAAATTATTATTGGAATAACTATGCTTATCTGGGGCTGAACAAGTAGAACAATTTGTTACATTTGTGGCAGCTTCTGAGATAGATTCCTTCATGGCTAAAAACTATGAAACCTGTATTGCTTCTAAAATTCTTAAAGAAACAAGTTCTTTTATCCTTAATCACTGCCTAGAAAATTTCAGTGATAATGTTTATATCATTGATTATAAAGAGAGACTCCTTGATGCACAAGAGGGTACCCACATTTTGCAGGAAGAAGGATACGGAAGTATAACTCAAGATAAGGAAATAAATGAAGAAGAGAATGAAGAATCTATGGAAGAAGAAATTGATGAAACTGAAATCTCATTGGATGAAAAAGAGGAGGAGAGTGAAGGACAAAAGGAGGATCTACCTTCTAATGATAGTAACTCTTTAACTCTTACATTATATGATTGCCCTCCATACTTATCAAAGGAGGATGAATGCTATGTTCCTATGGATTCACTTGAAAAACCCCTTTTTGATGAAACCGAAGCTTGTTGTGCTTATGGCCATGATGCCCCTATGAATGAAACTTGTGGAAATAATTATGCTACTGTTATTTATGATAATCCATGCTATTTTGATAAGTCTTATGATAATCCTCTATTTATGCCTATTATCAAAATTCACGTTAATGAGGAGTCTTGCTTAGAAAATGTTTATGATAAAGCTCTAGATGATGGTCCTATGTTGCTTCATGATATTAATTCTACTATTATTGAAAATGGGATTGGAGAGGTGCTAACTTTAGCTAGAAGGAGTCCCATACCTTTTGAGAGTGATCAATCATCTTACTATAATGTTGTTAAAAGTGGGTTTGGAGAGGTCATGACTTTAATTAATTTAGATCCCACTATTTTGGAGCTTGATAAAAATTATGTGTTTGTAGATCATGAAAAGCATGCTTTGTGTGATAGTTATATTATTGAGTTTGTTCATGATGCTACTGAAAATTATTATTAGAGACGGAAATATGGTTGTAGAAATTTTCATATTACTAAAACACCTCTCTTTATGTTGAAAGTTTGAAGTTGTTCTTGTTTTACCTTCCTATGCTTGTCACTATGTTCTTCAAGAATTTATTTGTTTGCAAGATTCCTATGCATAGGAAGTGGGTTAGACTTAAATATGTTTCATATTTTCTCCTTGATGCTCTACTTTTTCAACTCTTATTCTTATGAGAGCATCTTCAAAATCATTGTGCCCAGCTAAAAGGCATTCGCTTTGGGAGGCAACCCATTTTATTTTTCTGCAATTTTCTTTTATTGAGTCAAGGTGCTTGTTTACCTCTGTAGCAACTCCTTTGTATCTTTTATTTGCTGTTTTGTTGTGCCAAGGAGAGTTACTAATGCAAAGTTGGTTTTTATTTTCGGGACTGCATTGGGACAGATTGATGTTCGTCACCGTTTAATTCAGTAGAAAATCAGAAAAAATCGAAAAATGCTGAAACTTTTTGTGCATGTTCCTGATGATGTTACGCAACTTTCATTATTTCAAAAGTTCTTCATCTGAGCATCGTAAGTGCCTCGAAAAAATTCGTCATTACAGACTGTTCTGGTTTGACAGATTCTATCTTTTATTTTGCATTCTCTCTTTTACAAGTTTTTAAGTGGTTTCTTTTCGTGTAAAAGTGCCCACTTGAGCCTAGTAACAGTGGCTAATGTTTAAAATAGTTGGCTTGTGAGTTTTGTCTTTGCTAGAACTTTGAAGTATTATCTTTTAGTGCACTAACCTGCTAATGAGAAAAGCTGTTAAGTTTTGGTGTGAAGGAAGTTTTCAAGTGTTGATAGAGGAGAATGATATTACATGATCAAGAAGAGTGAAGAGCTTAAGCTTGGGGAGGCTTACCTCCCCAGCATATTTCAAGAAGACTCAAGCATCTAAGCTTGGGGATGCCCAAGGCATCCCCTTCTTCATCTACAAATTATCAGGTCATCTCTAATGGTGCTATATTTTTATTGCTTCATGCTAGTGTACTCTTCCTTGGAGCGTCAGTGTGTTTTTGTTTTCAGTTTGTTTTGTTTTGTTTGCTGTGCTATACTTGTTGGATCCTAGTATTCATGTTTGGGAGAGAGACACGCTCCACTTTTTCATTAGAATACTCTTGTGCTTCACTTATACTTGTTGAGTATTCCTGTCTAGTTGCTGTTATTGCTTTTAGCTCTCAGTTTTTCATGTATCTCTTGTTAGAGCTATCAGTTTCTTTTGAAGAAAGTACTCTCTTGCTTCACTTATATCTGTTTGGAGAGTTGTCAAATAAGTTGATTGGTGTTTGGTTGGACCAGAAAAATGCTATGCATGTGGTAGTGGTATAAAATGCTTACATGAATCTTTTTAGATCGTTGTCTTGAGTAATTTCCAATTGTTTTGAGCTGTCAAGTAATTAATGTTTAAGCTTGTGCATCATGTAAGTAATGGCTATTAATGAAGAACTACTATAAGGATTTTCTGCTATAATAATCTGTTGCATAATTGGAAGTCCATAGTAGTCTAGATAATTTTTGGATGAAGCTATGTGTTAACAAGGAAGACAGTGGGAGTCTATGGTTCGTCAAACCTTGTGTTTTATGTACACTCTTGCTATTCCAGTTGATAATGATGTTTGCTTATAATAACCTTGCTAGCCTAAACTCTGTACTAAGAGGGAATGCTTCTTGTACATCCAAAACCTTGAGCCAAATCCATGCCACCTGTGTCCACCATACCTACCTATTATGTGGTGTTTTCACCATTCCAAGTAAATTTCTTCATGTGCTATCTACTAACTACTCAAAACTGTTACATTTCCTTTTTGTGTCACTACTTGAAAAGCTCATAAGGACGTAGATAGGTGGTCTTTATTTCCTGGTTGATCAAATTTTACACACCTGGACTAGTGGCATATACATCCGCTTATCCAATAATTTTGCTAAAAGAGCTGGCAACGGGGTGCCCAGTCCCAATTAATTACAACTTTAACCAAACAATTCTCTTCACATCTTTTTGCCCCTGATTCGTCAGTCAAGCAATGTTCACAAGTGTGTAAACAAAAGAGAAGAGGGATGATCTGCCCGCTGGTAGAAATAACGTCCTTCATGGGAGCCGCTCTTGTAAAGTTTGATCAACTAGTGAAGTAGAGTATTGCCTATTTGCTGATTTGTTGACACCTGTATACACCATTACCTTACAAAACAATATTTTATGCTCTCTATATGCCTTCGGGAACTACAGCTCTAGCACATGATGTTAATCCCTGCTTCCCTCTGCGAAGGGCCTTTCTTTTACTTTTATGTTGAGTCAGTTTTCCCACTTCTTTCTGTCTACTTAAGCAAACATCATTGTCAACTCCAGTATAACAGTTTTTACATAACTTTGTGTTTGGTTGATCATATTCTTTGCATTGACATTATCTATATGATATACATGTTGAAAGTTGAAGCAAAAGCTGAAGCTATTATCTTCCTTTGTGTTGATACAAACACTTTCATGTTGAGAATTATTGCTGCTGTGAGCTAACTATTATGTTAGACTATTATATCTCTAAATGTTTTATAGTATTATTCATGAAAGTTTGCACTTGTGTGATCACTTATGTTTACTCTTTATTTACTTGCTTGCAAACTATAGACCATTGGCTTGGATCACTTCATTCAGATCATGTGCATTACATTGTTATTTGATCAAAGATTGTGTTGGTAGCATGTCACTTAAAAAATTATCTGTTTTTATCGTTTACCTACTCGAGGACGAGCAGGAACTAAGCTTGGGGATGCTTGATACGTCTCAAACGTATCTATAATTTTTGATGTTCCATGCTGATATTATATCAATTGCTACATGTTTTGGCTACACTTTATATCATTTTTATGCATTTTCTGGGACTAACCTATTAACAAGATGCCACAGTGCCAGTTTCCTGTTTTCTGCTGTTTTTGGTTTCAGAAAATCTATTAAGGAAATATTCTCGGAATTGGACGAAACAAAAGACATCGTCAATAATATCACGAGGAGATCACGGAGTCCAAAGGGGAGTCGGAGCAGACCCACCAGGGGGCCACGCCACACTAGGGCGCGGCCCAGGGTGGGCCCGCGCCCACCTATGGCGTGGTGGCCCCCCTCGGCCACCGACGCCGCCTCTTCGCCTATATATTCTCCGCGACGCGAAAACCCTATTACGGTCGATCATATTCCACGAAAAGTTCCGTCACGGCCGTCATCGTCAATCTCAGATCGGAGGAGTTCTGAAGCTCTTCCCGGCACCCTGCCGGAGGGGAGATCATCACCGGAGGGCTCTACATCACCATGCCTGCCTCCGGAGTGATGCGTGAGTAGTCCACCCCTGGACTACGGGTCCATAGCAGTAGCTAGATGGTTGTCTCTCTACCTTGTGCCTCCATGTTTAGATCTTGTGAGCTGCCTAACATGATCAAGATCATCTTATTGTAATGCTAGATGTTGAGTTTGCTGGGATCCGATGAATATTGATACCATGTTTATTCAAGTTGTTTATCTATGTGCTCTTGATCTTGCATGCTCTCCGTTGCTAGTAGATGCTTTGGCCAAGTAGATGCTTGTGACTCCAAGAGGGGGTATTTATGCTAGATAGTGGGTTCAGTCTCTAGATATCTGGATCAGTGACAGAAAGGTCTAAGATGGTAGATGTGCTGTTGCTACTAGGGATAAAACATTGGTGCAGTGTCCAAGGGCACTTGTATTGATTACATTACACACTTTACTTCATGCAATAATCTGTTGTTAGCAACTTAATACTGGATGGGATGCGGATTCTGCCTTGAAGGTGGATTATTTAGGCATAGATGCGGTTGGAATAACGGTCTATGTACTTTGTTGTAATGCCCAACTAGATTTCATAGTAGACATCTTGGCATGTATTGCATTGTTATGCCCTCTCTATTTGTCAATTGCCCAGCTGTAATTTGTTTACCCAACATGCTAGTTATCTGTTCTGAGAGAGACACCACTAGTGAACTGTGGACCCTGGTCCAATTTCCTCATACTGTTTACACAACCTGCTGCAATCATCTGTTTCCTGTTACTTGCTGTTTTTCCTGCTGTTTTCCACACCATACGTTTAACTCTTTGTTTCTGCAAGACCGGAGAGATTGACAACCTCTCTGTTTCGTGTTGGGCAAAGTTCTGGTTTGTGTCTGTGCAGATTCCACGTTGGTGCAAGCTCCCTAGCGCCAGGGGGAGTCAACATCAACAACCTTCCGATAGATCGTCAAGTCCTACTGGTCCGATTAAACCTTGGGTAGATTATTCAAGGGAAAACTTACTGCTGTCTACATCATAACCTTCCTCTTGGGGTTCACCAACACGTAGCCATCAAGCTGTTTTCTGGCGCCGTTGCCGGGGAAGTACTCATCATCACCATCATCATCATCCTCAAATACTCTCCCGTCAACCAGGCACCACATGCCGTCGCGAACAGGCGATTTGGAGTTGATGTTGAAGATGATCGCGTCGAAGCGGATCACCTGGCCAGATGCGATCTGACCGCCCTTGTTGATGAAGATTGGAGTCGTCGTCGTTGTCGATGTAGATTGGAGCCGGTGAAACCATCGATCCAGCACTAATCTTTCCCACAGACGCGCCAGTTGACGTGGGGTGGCCACGACAAGTGCCAGGATCGAGTACCCCAGGTTGATTGAGAGGTAGAAAGATGGTAGTGTTGGTGAAAACGACGGCTGACAAGCGAGGCGATTTACCCTGGTTCAGCCTGTCGGAGGATAATACCCTACTTCCAGCTTGTCTGTTATTGATGTTGGTGGTGTTACAATGACGATCCCGGCGAGATGTTGATCTCGCTAGGGTTTTGGTGGTGGAAGAGAGCGTGGCGGTTGTCCCGTGGGCTATGCGAGTTCCCCCTATAAAGGTAAAGGGAGCCATGTAGGGTTTACATGAGTTCTTGTCTTGTACTCCAAGTTGTAACTTCTTGGGCTTTGTTGGGTCGCCAGGTGGGCCGTAGACTAGATCGCACCAGGTATACCAATAGTGGGGAACCCGAAGGGTATGCCCACGTCAGCTTTTCACCCTGGAGAAAGTCCGCGCTCTCAAAACAATGCCTTCAATATGGACATTGTTAGGCACAACCAATTAATGTCAGATCTTGAATTTTCACCCTGAAAGATAAGACATTGTACTTCTCTTGTGCCGCCGTCCCCGCTTTCGATGCCGCTGCTACAAGTTACGAAACACCAAGCAAAGTCATCATCGCCTCGAAGACTCGGTCCGCCATTACTAGACCTCAGACCTCAGCCCCCATGACATTCTCCGCCACTGTCGTCACCAAAGAAATCGAAATACCGACATGTCCCATGGTGACAACAGCCAACGAAGCTTCGCGTCACTCCATCCCGAAGCCTCATGGCCAGAAATATAGGTGCACACTGTCGGCCCAGTAAAATCCAGGGTGTGCTGGGCCTGTCCTCTACGGCCCTCGACACTTGATGGCGAATTTTCGCTAAGGACCAAGCCTACGGCTTGGAGAGCCTCGCGAGGGCTTTTGAGGCAGCAGAGGCCTGCGGAGGCCCTCTCCACTGCTGCCCCCTCTTCAAGGAAATCTCCCCTGGGAGAGGTCAACGCCGAATTCTCTACAGGGCATCCAAGCCCTCGTGGAGATCGCTTCGCTGCAAAGCAACCTCTGCAGAGCGCACATGGGCTCTGCAGCGGCCGCAGAGTGACGCGCGCCCCTGCGCGCGGTGACGACGACGCCGCAGTTGCCATTTTGGTGATTAAAGGGGTCAACAAAGCTGTGCCATCCGCACCGGACTACAAGGGTTTCCTCTTTGGTGATAAGGGGACCGGCCGGCGCTACGCTCCACGGCCAACGTCACCGTGGGCACCCCCACGTTCCTCTGCGGCCCCAGCTGGCCGTCCTGCATGGACGGTGGTACTCTGCTACAGGAGTCAGCTTTACGCCCATGGACCGCGTCCATGGACAACCGGGCTGCGGTGCACCGCGCTCCACCTTCTGCGCCACGTGACAGCCCTACCATAGTGCAAGCGCAGGGAGGGAGCACGGGGCGCCTATAAAAGGAGGACGAGCAGCACCGTAGCAAGGGATCGCATTCTCATTCCAGCATAGCCACTTACGCGCAAGGAAGAAGAAGACCATGCTTCCCTTCCTTGTGTACACCATTGCCAAAAGAGAGCCCTCGGCAAGCTCATTGTACTGTAACCTCTACAAGCAGTGCAATACAGACAAGCAGGAGTAGCGGTGTTACCTCCACACGAGGGCCGTGAACCTGGGTACGGGCTGGTGTTCATCTCTGTCGTGATGTCCCTCCACTTGCTCGACGAGCACCGTCGCCGTGCAGGTTGAGGGTTGTTTGACCAACGTGTTCAGCCCCTTACACGAACTCTCTTCGTGAGCTTGACTATCCCTGTTTCGTGGGAGTCATTCTCCGACAATTGGCGCGCCAGGTAGGGGGCTGAGGCGCGTCTTCAACCTTCATCGACCTCTGCACCATGGCGGACACTCGCGCAGCTCGCGCCACCCGGCGGGCATCAGGCAGGGCAACCACCGAGCCCGCTGCCAACACCACCAACCCTCGCGGCCGTCCCCGCGCCAGCCGTGCCACGGGGCGCAACACCGCTGAACCGCGGTGGAGCACCCCGAGGACGACGACGGCCACCACGACGACCGCTTCGACGACGACGTCGACCACGGGCACGGCGAGGACGCTGAGTCCTCGCATCCGTCCCAGCGCCACAGCGCCTCCACTCTTGGGCGTCCAGCGCCCAGCCCAAACACCGCGCTGCTCATGGCCGCGGAGCTCTTCCGCTACCGCCCCAGCTGAGGCGCACGACAACTGGCTCGGCCGCCTCCAGCACCTCGTCGACATCGCGGCGGCACCGCGCGCTGCTCCTGCGGCGTCGCGCTCTCTGGTGCACCACAACTCCGGACGCGCTGGAACCACCGCGCATGGCGCACCTCCGCCGCCGCCTCCGCCAGGTCCGCCTCCAGCCGCGGCGCACAAGGCCGCATCCCACGCGTCTTCGCCGCGCGATTGTCAAATCGTGCAGCGGACACCCCCAGACGCGCGGGTGGAAATGGAGCGCCAGAAGGACCTCCAGAAGCGCATCGTCGAGGAAATCGGCCAGCAGGGCGACAGAACCGCCGTGCTCTTCAGGGTGGCATCGCCTCGTACGCCACAGGTTGCGCGGCCTTCACCCGCAACCTGCGCGCGTCGTCTGGCCACAGAAGTTCAGGCCTGACCTACCCAAGGGCTACGACGGCACGAACAACCCCATCGAGTTCTTGCAGCTCTACACCACCTCCATCCAAGCTGCGGGGGGAGACGACAAGGTCATGGCCAACTGGTTCTCCCACGCTCTCAAGGATTCCGCCTTGTCGTGGCTCCTGAACCTTCCCGAGGACTCCATTGACTCGTGGGAGGAGCTCTGCCAGCAGTTCGTTGCGAACTTCAAGGGCACGTACGAGCGCGCCCTCACCTACAACGACCTGCGAGCTGTGCGCCAGAAGCCTGGCGAGACCCTCCGCAGGTACATCCAGCGCTTCAGCCAAGTCCGCAACAAGATCCCGAACATCCCGGACTCGCACGTCATTGCGGCCTTCAGAGAGGGCGTCACCAACCACAGGATGCTCGAGAAGCTCGGCATCCATGATACCCTCTCCTCCGTGGTGAAGCTCTTCGACATCGCAGACAAATGCGCCAAGGCAGAAGAAGGGCTCCTCTTCGTCAAGGTGGGCTCGACAGACGACCCTGTCGAGGGATCCAAGACCCAGAAGAGGCGTGACGAGATAAAGCGCAAGCCTACCGCAGTCCTGGCAGCTGAACCCGACGCCAAGCATGTTCGCGAGGACTCTCCAGAGGCTGGCGAGAAAAAGGTGGACAACCGCCCGTTCTGCATCTACCACAACAGGCGCGGCCATGCGACGAGAACTGCTATGACCTCAAGCAGCTGAGCAAGAAGCGTGAGCAAGAAGAAGGCAGCGGTGGCCGCGGCAGAGGCCGTGGTTACCGCAAAGGTGGACGCAAGGGCAACTTCCAGAGGCCCAGGGAACTCAGGCGAATGCCGCCGAGAAAAACAACAATCTGCCCGACGAAGAGCCTGGAGGCTACCAGGCCCCCAAGGGTGCCATGGCATGCATCCTCGGCGGATCCCAGGCGCCCAAGTCGAACAACCAGTTCAAGCAGTTCGCTCGCGAGCTCAACGCAGCGCTTCCCGGGGTCGAGACGTCCCGCCCCCTCAAGTGGTCCCAGTACACCATCGCCTTCGACGCCAAAGATCACCCCAAGTCTACAAAGACTGTGGGCACCCTCCCGTTGGTGTGCACCCCCACCATCAACAACATCGCCGTCGGCAAGACGCTCATTGATGGGGGTGCAGGCCTAAACGTCATCTCTGTCGAGACCTTCGAGACGCTTCAAGTGCCCTACGAGTGGCTCATGCCCTCCAGGCCCTTCACCGGGGTCACCAGCGGCTCAATCTCGCCTCTGGGGCAAGTGAGGCTCGCGGTCACTTTTGGCACGCAGGAGAACTACCGCACCGAGCTAATTGACTTCGACGTCGCGCACATTGGCCTGCCCTACAACGCCATCCTCGGCTACCCCGCCCTCGCGAAGTTCATGGCCGTCACGCACCACGCCTACAACATGGTCAAGATCCCTGGCAGCGGTGGCACCATCACCATACGTGGTCACGTACAGGACGCCACGCGCGCTGTCGAGATCGCCTACAAGGCCGCTGCCATGGCATTCCCCGCTGACGAGGACATGGAGCCTCTCGAGAGGCCCAAGAAGAAGAAACAACTGTTCACTCAAGAGCAAGCATCTACAAAGAAGGTGTCGCTGAGCACCAGCGGCTCGGGGGCTGAGGGCTCGGGGGCTAGCGTCACCATAGGCGCTGGCTTGCCTCCCAAATAGGAAAGCGCGCTCGTCGCCTTCCTTCGGGCAAATTCTGACATGTTCGCATGGACTCCGTCAGAAATGTCCGGTGTACCAAGGGAGGTGATCGAGCACCACTTAGCCGTGTGTCCAGACGCACGCCCTGTAAAGCAAAAGCGCGGAAACAAGCCCCCGAGAAGCAAGCGTTCATCATCAAAGAAGTAGAGAAGCTGAAAGCAGCAGACATCATTCGAGAAGTTGCCCACCCCACTTGGCTCTCCAACGGTGTGGTTGTCCCAAAACCCAATGGAGGAGGCCGGCTCTGCATCGACTACACAGACGTAAACAAGGCTGCCCCAAGGATCCATACCCCATGCCAAGGATAGACCAGATTGTGGACTCCACCGCCGGCTGTGATCTCCTCTGTTTCCTGGATGCCTTCTCAGGCTACCACCAGATCAAAATGGCCAAGGAAGACGAGGAGAAAACAGCATTTCTCACCCCTTGTGGTGTGTATTGCTACACTTGCATGCCCTTTGGCCTGAAAAATGCCGGCGCCACCTTCCAGAGGCTCATGAGGATCGCCTTGGGGGCTCAGATGGGAAGAAATGCAGAAGCTTATGTCGACGACATCGTGGTCAAGTCTCGCGAGGGAGACACTCTCTTGAAGGATCTCGAGGAAACCTTCGCCAGCCTGCGCAAGGTGAACATCAAGTTAAACCCCGCCAAGTGCGTCTTCGGGGTGCCTTCAGGCAAGCTCCTCGGGTTCCTCGTGTCCCACCGCGGCATAGAAGCAAACCCTGACAAGATCAAGGCTATAGAAGACATGCAGCCACCTCGCCGCCTCAAGGACATGCAGCGCCTAGCAGGATGCATGGCCAGCTTAGGCCGCTTCATCTCCAAGTTCGGCGAGAGAGCCTTGCCATTTTTCAAGATCATGAAGAAATCCGGCACCTTCAAGTGGACTCCAGAGGCGACAAAGCATTTGAGGACTTGAAGAAATACTTGGCTAGCTCACCAGTCATGGTAGCCCCCAGGGCAGGCGAGCATCTGAAGCTGTACCTAGCAGCCACTCCACAAACTGCAAGCGCCGTCCTGGTGGTGGAAAGAGAAGAGCCAGTTCTCCCCAAGAAAAGCACTGCCACACCAAGTCCAGAACCTCCCGACGAGGAACAGTCTCTCCAGACCCAGTGCCAGGCCCACAGCCTCAAGTCGAGTCCCCACGAGCCCCTGCCGAGGCTCCTCCACAGGCAAACCTCGCCAAAGGTCCTGAGGAGCCTCTCGAGGGAGCCGACGCTGCCGCACCATCAACGACCCTCGTCGAGCATCCAGTCTACTTCGTCAGTACTGTACTGCGAGATGCTCGCGAGCGGTACCCAGTGCAGCAGAAGCTCCTCCTCGCGCTACTCATCGCCTCCAGGAAGCTGCGCCACTACTTCCAGGGCCACCCCATCACGGTGGTCACGTCCTTCCCCCTGGAGCAGATCCTGCGCAACCCCAACGCTACTGACCGCGTCGCAGGATGGAACATTGAGCTGCAGCCATTCAACTTGCGCTTCGACACCACAAGAGTCATAAAAGGGAGAGCGCTGGCGGATTTCGTCGCCGAGTGGACAGACCCAACTCCTGAAGAGCCTCGCGAAGAAGAAACCGCGTCATCGGGAGATACAATGCCAAGCCACTGGACCATGCACTTCGATGGAGCTTTCGCCTGCCGCAATGGTGGGGCTGGCGTTGTCTTAACCTCACCAAAAGGTGACAAGCTCTACTACGCCATCCAGCTGTGCTTCACAATAGACAAGATCTCCAACAACATCGCCGAGTACGAGGGCCTCCTCGCCGGGCTCAGAGCCGCAATCGCCCTTGGCGTCAAGCACTTACTCATAAAGGGTGATTCCCAGCTCCTGGTTAACTTCTCCAACAAGAGCTACACGCCTAAAGACGACCACATGGCCGCCTACCTTGAAGAGGTCCGCAAGCTCGAGAAGCACTTCAGGGGCATGGAGCTCATGCACATCCCGCGAAAGGAGAACCAGAGGCAGATGACATCGCCAAGCGAGCATCACGAAGGCAGGCCCAGCCGGCCGGCGTCTTTGAAGAGAGACTCTCCAAGGCGTCCATAAAGCAGCCACAAGAAGCAGCAGCCGCAAGCACAGACGAAGTACTCCCACCACCTCCTATAGGTGGGGCACCCAACTGCGGTCCATCCTCAGGGGAGCGTCTGCTGCTGGCTATGGTGCATCAAGAGACAGGCTGGGTTGACGAACTCAAAGACTACCTGCTGAAGGGAGTCCTTCCTGAAGAAGACGCGGAGGCAGAACGAGTGGCTCGACAAGCCAAGTCATACTACATCCTCGAGGGAGACCTGTACCGCAAGCGCCCAAATGGAATTGCACTCAAGTGCGTCCCCCCCGAGGAAGGCCGCATGCTGATCAGAGACATTCACAGTGGAGAGTGTGGCCACCATTCCTCTGCACGCACCCTGGCAGGCAAGGTCTTCAGGAGCGGTTTCTACTGGCCCCAAGTGCTTCAAGATGCCACCACCATCGTCCAGTCTTGCGATGCGTGCCATTCCACGCCAAGCAAGTCCATCAGCCTGCACTGGGACTCCAAACCATCCCGCTCTCGTGGCCTTTCGCGGTCTGGGGCTAGACATCTGGGACCCTTCCCGAGATCACAAGGGGGCTACCGCTTCCTCTTCGTGGCAGTCGACAAGTTCACCAAGTGGGCAGAGGTTGAAGCAGTGCGCAGCATACCGGCCAGGGCAGCAGTAAAATTCATCAGAGGCCTGGTCTGCCGCTTTGGTGTGCCTAATCGCATCATCACCGACAATGGCTCACAATTCACCAGCGGCATCTTCAGGGCCTACTGCGAGAGCCTCGGCACCAAGCTCTGCTTCGCCTCGGTGGCTCACCCACAGAGCAACGGCCAAGCCGAGCGAGCAAATGCTGAGGTCCTCAAGGGCCTCAAGACAAGAAGCTTCAATCGCCTGAAGGGCTACGGCAAGGGCTGGATAGACGAACTCCCGTCCGTGCTCTGGTCCATCCGCACGAACCCCACGAAGCCCACTGGTGAGACGCCATTTGCCTCGTGTATGGAGCTGAAGCAGTCCTCCCCACAGAGATCAAGCATGGATCCGCACGGGTCCTTGCCTTCAACGAGGACGATCAAGCAGACCTCCACAGCGACGACCTGCTGCTCCTTGACGGGTTGCGCCGCCGTGCCGCCCTCAGGGCAGCCAAGTACCAGCAAGACCTGCGACGCTACCACAGCCGCCACATACGTCCGCGCACTCTCGAGACAGGCGACCTCGTCCTCAGGAGAATCCTCTCCAGGGAAGGTCTCCACAAGCTCTCGCCAATGTGGGAAGGCCCCTACAGGGTCTCACACATCGCCAGGCCTGGCGCGGTACGCCTCGAAACGGAGGACGGCATTCCGGTCAAGAATCCATGGAACATCGCGCATCTACGCAAGTTCTACCCGTGATCATAGTCACGCCAGACATTTTTTGTCTCTAGAGGGAAGCACACAACTTCACCTCCAAGCTTCACAAAAGCTTCTCCTCCCGAGGGCCAGCCCCTCTGAGCTCTCCTGATTACGTGCCGCCGCAGGCCGTGAAGAGTCTCAGCCACTGAATGTGGTCCCCATGCCTCGACATGGAAAACTTTATCTTGGTCACACCAAGTGTAATGAACCAATTCGTTTCTCAATGAAACATTGCGCTGAGGCGCCGCTATGTAATATTTTGGTGGTGAGTTTTACTTTTCATCATCTTAGTTCATTTCGCGCTCATATTCTTCCCCATGCGCACCTCGCGAGCGGGGGCTGAGTACGGTGACTGTGCCTCAAGAGCACCCCAACAGCACCGCAAAATCCAAAGGATCCGAGCTCTAGCACGTGAGCACGCTCTCACGCCTGTTACCTCCCCAAAGAGCTCTGGCCCATGGGCTTGCTCCCAAAACACGCCACCTCACCAAAGGACCTTGGTACTTACTCTCCTCGCGAGATACCATGAGGAAGCCTATAAGCGCGCATGAGTGTTTACTACCATGTGCCTGCTTTGGGTTTGCCTCTCTAACCAATACAGGGAACAAGAGTCCTCCCCAAGGTCGAGAAGTCACGCTCCGACCCCTAGAGGGAGCGCACCATCACCATCAGGGAAGCCAACGCCCTCTACGAGGCCAAAGTCTCGCCAAGCTAAGTCTAGCGCTCGCGCCCTCAGAGTTTTTCTCCCTCTCACGGCACCTGTCGTCCCTCGAGCGGTTTTTTCTCTCTCACACTCCATGGACTGCTTGTGCGTCAAAGGGGAGCCCTCGAGCACCGCGACTCGAGAGCCCTTACCTCTCCAAGCCTTAAACACCCCCCGGCCTTGCCGAGTCACGCTCCGGCATACCGTAGCGGCGGTGTCATAGCGCAAAGAGATGGGTCCTGACGACGTAGAGCGAAGAAAGACATGGAACAGGGATAAAAGGACCCTTCGAGGGGCACACACACATGTTTGCATACGATCAAAGTATCTTACAAGCCAGCGTGAATTAAAACAAGTCTTAAAACAAAGATAATTGCGCCAAGCGCATCTTGTTGCAGGAGTGGCCTAGGCAGAGGGTTCACCATCGCCGTCCTCTTCAGCCTTCTCTTCTTCGGCGCCTTCATCCTCCTCAGCGGCCTGCTCCGCCTCAACCCTCTTGAAGCGGTCGACGTAATCGTTGACTTCTTCTCGAACCAAGTTGGAGAGCTCCCAGGCTGGTCTCCCTCGATGGGCTCGGTCACTGACTCGTAGTCGAAGCCGGGGTGAAGGCGCTGGAGGTTGGCGAAGACGCGATCGATCGCCACGGTCAAGAGCTTGCGGCACTCCTCATCAACAACATCGCCAAGTTCCGCCACAGGGCCCTCGAGCGCAGAGAAGAGCTGATCGAAGTAGGCGAGATATGTGGCGGCGTCAGCGTTCCCATGACGGGAACAACAGGGCATCCACTCCTAGCTGCCCCGCGAGAGTTCCCCCGGGTCACCAAGGATTGGAACATGCGCTCCCGCTGCTGCGTCAAGACCTGTGCCGCCTGCACGCGATGCTCAGCCTCTTCAGCGCGCTCCACGACAGGGCCCACCTGAGCGGTCAACTCCTTCATGTCAGCCATCAAAGAGGCAAAGTTCTGCTCCGCGCGCGCCGAGCCTCCGCGGCAGCCTGGAGGCGAGAGTCGAATCGCTTCTTCTGGGCCTCAAGGTCCTTGACGCGAGCCTCAAGCTCTTTGCGTCTCTTCGTGAAGCGATCCTCTTGCTTCTTGGCCTTATCCGCGAAGTCTTTCTGCAGCTGTCGCGAAAGAGTTTCTCCTTCGTCGCAGACTCCTCCGCCATCTTCTCCTCCTTTTTGCGAAGGTTCTCGTTGGTCTGCACAAGGCGCTTCTGGTAGAACTCCTCGTCTTGGTGACCTTGTTCTCGCGGGCTTCCAGGTGCTCCCGCTGCGCGGATTGATCCTTCTCGATCTGCTCAACCTGTTCTCGCGTTTGCGCGCCTCGGTCTCGCGGGCGTCGAGCTCAACTCCGCGCTGCACGATCAAGTCTTCGCGAATGCTCAAGCTCTCACGGAATTTCTCCAAACTCTGCCGCACATTTTCCGACTCGGCAACGATCCCCGCCTCGCGATCTAGAAGCTCTTTGTGCTTGGCGGAGACCGCCGCTTCGCGCGCCGCCAGCTCCTGGTGTTTGGCCTCGGTCTCTGCCTCGAGAGCCTCGCGCCTAGCACCCAGGTCCGCAAGGGTCTCCTCGACCTCGCGGACCACGCTGATGCGGATCTCCTCAGGAGCGCAGCGCTGCCTCGCGTTGCGCCTGGGCAGCTTCGTTCTTCCGGCGGCAGTTCTCCACGGTCTCATGAAGACAAGCCCAGCCCCGCGCAAGCTCGGCGTCCTCCTCCGCCCTGGAGCGATCCTCCTCGGCAAGCTGGGCCTCAAGCCCGTCGAGAATTTCCCTCGCCGAGCGGAGGACAGCCCCACGGCGAGCTGCAACGGGGCGCCGCCCCCGCAGAACTAAGGCCCATGGCTCGCCGGAGGGCCTGGAAACGCCGGCGCCTGCCGAGGATTCCGGAGCGTCCAACCTTGGGCTCCGAGTGGCCTCAAGGCGCGCCTGGGGGCTCTGGTGCGAGCCCCCCTCTTCGTCCACACAAGGGGCCTTCAGGGGGCTTTGATGAGAACCCCCTCGCCTCCCGCGCTGGAGGCCTCCTGGGGGTTCGGGGCACCTTCCCATCAACCCCGTCTCTTCTGCCCCTGGGGAGCGCTCTCCTCTCCAGGGACAGGGTTGGCCTTCTCAGCTGAGGCCGCCTCCCCAGCGGCCTCAGAGTCCGCTGTGGCCTCTCCAAGTTTCGTGCTCGGTGGGGGCGATGACGCGGCGGCCTCCTCCATTTCGACGTCAGTGCACGCTCCCGCGGACGCCCCTGTCACCGCGGCACGCTCCTTCGCCGGCGGCGTGAACCTCGCCGCATCCACCTCCGGCGTCCCCTCCGGCCGCATGGGGGAGACGTCAGGCCGCATAGGTGGAGGCGTCGTCACCTCTGCCTCCCCCTCCTTCTCCTCGCAGTGCTCCTCTGCCTCAGGAGGCGGTGCCGCAGCCTCAGGAGATGAAGCAGTGCCCTCGGGAGGCACCTCGTCGACTGTACACGCTGCAGACGCCGCTGCAGCGCTGGGGATCTCTCCAAGCCTCCGAAGTCTCCGCCTCTTCGGCACCTCGGGGCCCCTGGAGAGGCAAAAGCTCAAAAACTCCTCAGAAGCCTACGCAAGAACAAGCCAAACAGAAAAGGGAGTCGGTTCTTACCCAGATGTCTTGGCGCGGGAATCGACCCACACCGTGTTTGACGACCGCCACGGCCTCGGTGGCGCGGCTCCGGCGCCGGACCCCTCGAGAGCAGCCTCGGCTTTCCTCTTGAGGGAATGCCCGCTGGGCTCCCGGCGGCTCGGTCATGAATGGCCTTGGAGCGGGGCTCGCAGTGGCCTGATGAAGCTCCGTCATCGTCGCTCTCCTCTTGCCCCTCAGCACGCTGCGAGGGAGCGACCACGAACTGGCCGCTGCTGCCTGAGGAGGCCTCGTGGGTCTCAACTCAGGCGCCGCGCTCTTCGAGGTGCTCGAGTTCTCCGCTGAAGAGGCAGAGCCTCCCGAGGCGCCGGTTGCGCCTGCGTCGGATTCCACAGGCGTTACCGTCGTCTCCTCGTCGCCCTCAGCTGGCGCCCCCTGCGCCGCAGACTCAGGATCTCGCGAGGCCCCACATGTCCCTTGGGCACCAGGCCCCACCGGTCGAACTTCGGCATCGTCTGCACGAGCGAGACGCGGCGCCCAAGATCGATCCTGTGGAGCGGGACCGCCTTATCGCCGGGCTTGGGGATATCTGGAGCCGTGAAGAGTGTCTCCATGATGGTGCGCACCTCCTGCTGCGTGAAGAGGGTTGCGCTCAGGCGCATTTTGTCCCTCTGGTTGGAGTAAGCCACATTGCGTCCGCGTGCCTCTGGAGCGGAGCAATGCGGCGCTTCACGAAGTCCTTGGCCACCATCTGCCCGGTGAGGCCTGCCTCGCGGAGGTCCTTCAAGCGCCTCATCACGGGGCCAAGCGCGGCTCCCTTGAGCGCCTTAGAAGACCAGCTCGCCCTCTTCGTCGGAGGCGCCTCGGGCAGGTCGAAGAAGGCGCTCCGGCTGCCGAACTTCATGAGGAACCAGCGCTTGCGGAAGTCCTCCACCTTCTTCGTCACATTGGTCACAATGTTCTCGCCGTTCCGCGCGATGGGGATGTACGTGCCCTTCATGCCCTCGGTGATGCGGAAGGACACGCACCCTGACCGCTCCTTGTTCGCCGTGAACCGGAGCGCATAGAAGCTGCGGAAGAGGTCCACCGAGGGTGGAATGCCGATGTATGCCTCGCAGAGGTAGGCGAAGATGGCGAGGACAAGGATGGAGTTAGGATGGAGATGAAGGACCTGGATCTGGTAGCGCTCCAGAACCGCCAGGAAGAAATCGGAGAAAGGAGGCACGAGCCCGGCGAATAGGGTGTGCATGAAGATGGGGTAGAAGTCGCCGAAGGAGTTGTCCGCCGTCTTAAGCACCGTAGCGCCGTGCTCGTTGGTCGCTGAAGCCGCCATGTGACGCACCTTCTCCAGCTGCGCTTCTTCTTGAAGCGGAAGCCGGTCAGAGCCGGCTCGAAGTCGCCGACCTGCTGCGCCGCGGCAGGTTCGCCGCCCTGCCACGGCCTTGCCTTTCGAGGCCGCGGAGGCTTTCTTGGGCGCCATTGCCGCAGGATTGCGAAGGGGGAGAGCGCCGGAGCACAGGAGCGCAGACGTCAAGAGCGAGGAGACGGGCGCGCAAATGATGCAGTAACTGCTGCCTGAACCGGCGCTGCAGGCTTTATTCCCCTCAGAGCAGTTACCGAGACGTGGTGGGACCCCCCACTACGCCCATCATCTCCGAGGAGAACGTGTCGTCGCGGCGTAACTGCCCTACACGTGTCTCAGGCCGGCCGGACACTTTGGGCCCATGACGATTCGCCTGCGTCCATTGGACTACATCGTGCCCATCATGGGCCCGGGGGCTACTGTCGGCCCAGTGAAATCCAGGGTGTGCTGGGCCTGTCCTCTACGGCCCTCGACACTTGATGGCGAATTTTCGCTAAGGACCAAGCCTACGGCTTGGAGAGCCTCGCGAGGGCTTTTGAGGCAGCAGAGGCCTGCGGAGGCCCTCTCCACTGCTGCCCCCTCTTCAAGGAAATCTCCCCTGGAGAGAGGTCAACGCCGAATTCTCTACAGGGCATCCAAGCCCTCGTGGAGATCGCTTCGCTGCAAAGCAACCTCTGCAGAGCGCACATGGGCTCTGCAGCGGCCGCAGAGTGACGCGCGCCCCTGCGCGCGGTGACGACGACGCCGCAGTTGCCATTTTGGTGATTAAAGGGGTCAACAAAGCTGTGCCATCCGCACCGGACTACAAGGGTTTCCTCTTTGGTGATAAGGGGACCGGCCGGCGCTACACTCCACGGCCAACGTCATCGTGGGCACCCCCACGTTCCTCTGCGGCCCCAGCTGGCCGTCCTGCATGGACGGTGGTTACTCTGCTACAGGAGTCAGCTTTACGCCCATGGACCGCGTCCATGGACAACCGGGCTGCGGTGCACCTCGCTCTACCTTCTGCGCCACGTGACAGCCCTACCATAGTGCAAGCGCAGGGAGGGAGCACGGGGCGCCTATAAAAGGAGGACGAGCAGCACCGTAGCAAGGGATCGCATTCTCATTCCAGCATAGCCACTTACGCGCAAGGAAGAAGAAGACCATAGCTTCCCTTCCTTGTGTACACCATTGCCAAAAGAGAGCCCTCGGCAAGCTCATTGTACTGTAACCTCTACAAGCAGTGCAATACAGACAAGCAGGAGTAGCGGTGTTACCTCCACACGAGGGCCGTGAACCTGGGTACGGGCTGGTGTTCATCTCTGTCGTGATGTCCCTCCACTTGCTCGACGAGCACCGTCGCCGTGCAGGTTGAGGGTTGTTTGACCAACGTGTTCAGCCCCTTACACGAACTCTCTTCGTGAGCTTGACTATCCCTGTTTCGTGGGAGTCATTCTCCGACACACACGACCGAATCCCATCCGATCCAACAATCTACATGCATCAAGCGCATCACCGGTGGAAGCCTTCCGGAACTCATCACTGGGCAGGTCAATGAGGACAGGCATCAAGCAAAACACCGTCTTGATGCAAGAAGAACCCTAGGTCGGCCTCCTTATTCAGCAAAACCAGCAGGCCCCCACGCCATCGGTCAGATCAGCGAAGGAGAAGGCAACCGCTGCATCGTACACCCGCAGCGTCCGCCCGTAACAGGCATGACCCAGATCGGATCGCCGCCACCGGAGCAACACTGCCGCGCTGCCTTCGCATCACCCGCCTCCTCCTCGCCTCTCCGGCTTGATCCAGACCCCGACGCTAGAGCCGCACCAACTAGCTCCACCGCGAGCGCCCCATCGCCCGAGATGCGCCGCCACGAAGCCCTCCCCTGCCCACCGTGTTAGACGGGAAGGCGCCGCCACCACCACCGCCGACGGCGACAGCCGGGAGCACGCCGGTGGGAGGGGGCTGGAGGGGTCGGGGAAGGAGCCTCCGGAGTCGCCCGGGCAGGGGCGACCCCGGAGGCGGCGTCTAGGGTTTAGAGAGGGTCGACCCGGGAGGCAACGGCCAGGGTTCAGAGAGGGTCGACCCGGGAGACCTTGTGGCCAAGTGCCTTGTCATCTGGGTAGCAACCTAGCTAGCGTACCGTCTCGATCACAGTTCTGCCGTGGTAGACGCGCTAAAAAACTATTCGTGGCAGACACGGAACGCGACCCTATTAACCGAAGCCGACTTTTGTTGTTGTTGATGAAGAATATATATACCGAAGGCGACCTGACCGGACCAGACGAACCGGACGTGAAATCGGCCCCTTTGTCGATATCCTTCGTCCCCAAGGCCCAAACCCGCGTGGGTCCGTCCGTCGGCCCCTTCCGCACTTTCCGTGCTCCTCTCGCGCACTCGCCTACTCGCATCTGCGGGCAGAATCCGCCCTCCGCGTTCCGCCGAGGAACCAATCGGGGAGGAGGATGGCCTCCGACGGCCACACGCCGGAGAATAAGGAGGAGGAGGAGGTCGCGGCCTCCGCCGGAGCGGCTGGCTTCGACGATCTGGAGGACCCGCGGTTCCAGTGCTGCGTATGCCTGTGAGTTTTCCGGAGTCTCTCTCTATCTCTCCTCCCAGTCGGTGTGGCCATGGGCAGAGCAATACCCTGTGTCTTTGTGGCTGTGTGGTCTGTGGAGACGCGTGCTGTTGCTGTAGATCACGCGCCCTCGTTTTGATCCGATGCGAATTAGGCCCTACTGTACTACTCGTACCCTGGATTTGTGTGTATCGATGTTTGATACTTGTACTCTGGACTATCTCCAATCTATCTAGGTATACACACTGCTCTGGTCTGGATGACCAGGTGAGAACGGCAGCATGGGAGATATATATTAAGGCCTTATCAGCTAAATTTGACACCTAGTTGAACATTAATTAATGGACATAAAAAAATTGATTTAACTTGTACAGTAAATGGCAGACCATCAAACAAGCTGGTGATAGTGGCGCTTATGTTTGTTTTATTTTATACTCGAAAACGCTATCTTGGTTGCTTCACTCATGCTACTTGACAATCTCGAAAAAACAAAACTCATGCTACTTGACGAACCATGAACTGCGGCGGCTCCGATTCTACACAAATGGAAATTCTCATAATTTTCATCTTATATTACCAGATTGCCTCCCTTTTGCTGACCATTGAGTTGCACTGGATTCGATTCTGCGCTAATGCACTAATGATCTCATATGCTTGTTCGATATATCTTGCAGGGAGCTTCTCTATAAACCAGTTGTTATTGGTAATGTTTTTTTGTTTTTGTTTACGCTGATCTAGCAACTTGATTGTTTATTTTTTCAAATCTTATAAAATAGTTTCTTGGTGCAGGATGTGGTCATATGTCATGTTTCTGGTGCGTCCATAAAGCAATGCATTACGTTCGGGAATCGCATTGTGCGATATGCAGACAACCTTATAATCATTTTCCGAGTATCTGTCAGCTCCTCCACCACTTGCTTTTAAAGCTTGAACCTGTCGAATACAAGAAAAGGGAGAAAGAAGTACTAGGTGAGTGCTCAATGCCCAAAGCACGGGGACCCCTTTGTCTAACAGATACAATGTTTTTACACATTAAATGTTTATTTATATTGCCAACACAACACGTGTTGTGTTTTGAGCGTAGATTTGAAGTTCTTCCAGAACTAGTTTATATTTATTTTCTAAATTATGTTGGGAGTTGTTCTTAGGTATTTATTTCCCAAAGTTATTGTGCAAGTGATGCCCATAATTCAAAATAACACCAGTTGTACTGAACTAGTATACATTCCACAAGTTGTATTCAAATCCATTATATCTAAATTGATTGGCGAAGATAGGGATTATCAGAGTGGGTCAGAACTTGGTGGGGGGTGTTGGGTGAATATGTTTGAGGTTTTGGGATGTTGGCTTAGGTTTGGATGGGGACTACTTATTGCTTTGCCGGCACTGGTGCCTTATTGGAAACGCAGTCCTTGAAATTCACAATTCTCTGTCTATTTCTCAGTTTAAACCTATTTGTTCTAGCATCAGATTTCAAGAACTATAGTACATTTCGTAAATCAAATTGCGTTTCCATTATTTTATTAATTAATACTCCTCACGTGTTACTTGTATTGAAGTATGGATTATTATCATGTTCTAATTGCGTCATGTTTCAGAGGTAGAGAAGAGTGTGGATACATACTCTCCACAAAATATTGAGTTCTTAAACTCCAAGGGCAATAATTATGGTAAGAATTCTTTTTTGTAATTGCAACATATCTGCCTCAGTTTAGCCTTTATTCATAAGCCGTGCTTCTTTTTAAAGAAAATGGAAAAGACGGGGACAACAAGCATGAAGATGGCAAAACTGGATTTCCAGGAGAAGTTTCAGTTGATGACAACACTATGAACGAGCATTCAAAGAATGTAAAGATAGAGGATGTATCATGTGCTCTCTGTAAGGAGCTGCTCTATCAACCTGCTGTTCTTAACTGCGGTCATGGTAAGCTCTAAATTTTGAATAAAAGGTCGTTCAGTTTTTGTAGTTTTCTTATCATTTCAGAAACTGACCTATCTTGGTTTTGTGAATAGTGTATTGCATGCCTTGTTTGCCTTCGTTGGGTGATGAAGCATTGAAATGTCAAGTTTGTGGAGGTCTTCATCGGGAGGTTTCCCTAATGTTTGTTTAGATCTTGACCACTTTCTGGAAGAATATTTTCCAGCAGAATATGAATCAAGATGCAAAAAACTTCAGTCCGAGAAGAGTCGATGCAATCCGGAAGGATCATCTTCTGGTAATTTTTTTCTCAAGATCAGATTCACGTAAACATGATATGGCTCTCTACCCTAACAACATAATAATGTGCATCAAGATCACACAAAAGGCTAATCATGAAATTTGTGTTTGACTTGCTCTGTTTAGCTAAAAATGTACCCTTTTAAATTGAATTGTTTCTTTTTTGTCCTCAGTTATCCGTATTGATGGCTTTGGTCTGCTACTATTTTCCTTAATAATGCTTTGTACTTAGAATAAGCACCAATAGTCATGCTTATACCTTCAGCAGTTATGCTGTCATGAAATACACTCTACTATTATGTTGTCAGGAACTCTTTATGGGAAATAAAAAATGATACAGTATCTAGTTTGTGTCAGTAACACTTCATAAAATGATTTACTTCAATGTAATGTTGATTTAGCCACCAAAATTTTCATATAGGAAAGATTTCTGGCATAGTTCATGTCGTTAACTTTGTGCAAACCGAGAGAGGCATGATGTTGATAGTGAGATCTCTAGAGCCATTATAGTTGGTCCATGGTTATATATGTTGTTATATGTACCGTGAGCTGTGGAGGGTGCAGTTGAACTGTTCGAGTAGGGTTGACAGTGTGTTGTGGAATTACCCAAACAATTTGAAACAACCATGGGTTAGAAACGTGAACTGGTACAGGGGTTTGACACCACATGCGAGCGAGTGAGCCTCTGGTACTGTTTTGTTTCAATTGTCTAACGTAACTCTACATGGTATCGTATTATTTCTTCCAAAAATTCTGTACATGGATAGTTTTAGATTTTCGTCTGTTTCTTAGGCATAAAGAAGTTCCATGCGTTGATTACTTATCATTCACGAAGTGCAACCTGAGATGTTTGTAAATTATATTTTGAAGTGAAGCACATGCCTGATTCATTTTCCTGTGTTGTTTGTGGTTCAGGTACTTCATGCAGCAAAGATGGCCTGGATAGTCTATCAAAAGGAAAAACTTATGAACAGCAGAATCTAGACTTATCAAATGTTCACATTGGAGTTGGATGTGACACATGTGGGGTATGTACAAGCTGTAGAAATTATCAAAGTTCAGAATGTTGCCGCTAATTAGTCAAGCATACATCCAGTAGATTATCCGTACCAGTGGAGCCACTATTGGTAGATAAAATGGTTTTTTCCACAATTTCCAAATGATTTTTGAAGTTTTTTCTTAGTTTTGTTGTTACCTTACTTTTATATGTGTATCTTCCGCGATAGCAGAATGTTACCCAACAAATAAAAAACTTGTTCAGGTAGTCCTTCTAGTTCCTAGAAAGTTAGTTGAGAGCTGAGACCCCTAGTTGTTTCTGCAAGACCAACATACTTCCCTTTAGAGCTGGTAAATGTTTTTTTTGGGGTAAAAAAGAACCATTATGTATGTAATTTGCATAAAGGACAAACCCAGTGCTAGAAGTTGCCACACCAGGTGGGGTCTGGGGAAGGATTATACGCTGTATGTAATTTGCATGTATTAACCAAAAGATGCTTTTATTTTAGTGTTACGGTATATAAACACAATTTTACCTTTGTTTGAAGATATTACACTAATGTGAAATGTACCAGTTCTTACGTCAAGTGTAGGTTGCCAAAAGCTAGACATGCCTTTACTTGCCATTTCTTGAATTATTTCATCCATTTGGTACGATGAAACTGATGAATACCTTTCAGGCATATCCGATCCGAGGCGAGCGGTACAAATGCAAGGATTGCACAGAAGCAATCGGATTTGACCTTTGCGGGGAGTGCTACAACACCAAGTCAAAACTCCCAGGCCGCTTTAATCAGCAGCATACCTCTGACCACAGGATGGAACTTGATACTACGGCACTCTACGGTGCGTTCCTGAGATTCCATGGGGTACCCGCGGAAGGTGGTCTACAAGAGCTGATTGTAGAAGAAGCATTTCTCGGTCCTGGCGGTATGGTGCAGATAGTAGCTGATGATCAGGAAATGGAGGACACAGATGAGGAGGATGAGTTGCTGTAGAAACCAAGCATTTTTTAGCCAAGCTGATTCTGGGAGTGAGCCTTGAATTTTTTGGGGTCAGATTACATGGATGTAATAATAGTGCTATATCGCCCTTGTTTCCTTTTGGCTCCAAGAATCACTTTCTTGTTTATGCTTGTAACATATTGATCTTCCATTTCAAATAATAATAAAATGCACATCATAAAGCAAAATGCATTTTTCATACAATTCGAGGCACTTTGAAGTGCCCTTAAACAACCGTAATGTAGTTATTAGTCAGAGAGAACATTTTGTGGGAATTTAGCAGTCAGTTTGATCGTGATCGAGTCGACAATTGGAACCACAAGCACTGGAAGTTGGATCTTATAACAAACGACCAATCAGTGTTACAGGTCAAATTTGTCAATAACAGTGTCAAAACGGTGAATGATTTGACCAATAATTGGAACGATCCATGGAATTCCCGTCACATGTCTGTACAAATTAGTTAATCGATCAACCGTGAAGTTACAATAATGTACTCATCGATGGATTACAGAAAGAATCAACTAGACGCTACATCTTGAAATATTTCTTGGTCACTGATGTCTACCAATTCGGCCACCACACCAAGAAAAGAAGAAAGAACCAAGAAAAGACGCAGCCAGCGCGTCGATCCTAAGCAACAATATGCGACGGCCCGAAGCACGCGGCAAGGTGAGGAAGCCTGAAGTGATGATGATGGTGGTGGTGCCGGCGCCGTTCTTGGCCCCTCGCCGCGTCGACCGCCTTCTGGAACCTCTCGACGCCGCAGGGGACGACGACCGCGCCCTCGTGCGCGTACCCATACTTCTCTCGCGCCTCCACGAGCAACTCCAGGATCCGCGGGTGGCCGAGCAGTGTCACCGGCACCGCGAACCGCCGCGGGGCCTCGTCCTCCGCGCCCACCCAGAACGTGGCGCATCCCTTGGTGACCGCCGTCTCTGCCGCGTCGTGGCGGGAGGCGGTCCCCGCGAGGAGGTGGCCGCGCGCTTCTTCTTGATGCTGCTTCATCGTCGATTGAATCCTTCCTGGCTCTTGGCTCTTGCCTGCCTTCTCCGCACGAAGTGCAGAAGAGATCGCCGCTGAGCACTAGCGCTGTTCTTGTCCTCGCTTCCGGTTGGACTCTGTGGTCTCCCGGCTGATGAATTTATATGCTAGCCGTCCGTCGGGTGGCGGCATGAACGCGCTTTTGCTTTGCTTCGCCGAATTGGAGTCGTCCTCGGTGCAGGGAGGTCCTATACTACGCGGTACGCGACCGGAGCGAAGCTTCGCGTACCCCGCCATGGGCCGCGGCCCACCTCCTCTCCTTCTTCCCCAACCCGCACCCTCTCCTTCTTCCTCTCTTCTTCTTCCCCGAACCGCCCGCCGCAGCCGGCCTAACCGCCTGCTGCCGCCGCCCGCGCTCGGCGCCGCTGCCGCGCCCCGCCCTGCTCCAACCGCCACCTCCGCCGGTCCGCCGCCGCCCGGCCGGCCATCCCTCTAAGCCCCCCCCCCCCCACCCCGAACCCTAACTCCGGTCGCCGGCACCCGCACCTCTCACTGGCGAGCTTCCACCCGCACCGCACTCGCACCCCCCTTCGTTAAGCTTCTTCCTCGCCTCCGCTGGCGACGTCGGTGAGTGGCTATGGCGCCGTCGCCATCATCTTCCTCCTGCCGTCGTCTGCCTCCGATCTCTGCGCGTAGGTGATGGTGGCCCGGCCCATTAGAGGGTACGCGAGCGGAAACAAGCATCGCGGTACGCGATGTATAGGTTTTGCCTCGGTGCATTATCGGAGTGGGTCGTCGGTGCGTGCGTAGAGTAGTTTGTGTTAGACCCAAGCAACGGCCCACGGACTCCTCTCGCGGGCTTAATCAAGACTATCCATTGCAGGCTTGCAGAACACGGCCATCCCATGATCCGTCTTCGCTCGCTTGGTCTTCTTCAAAAACACACAAGACAGTGAGACCGTGGGAGTGACTAGCGGCGTGTTTGGTTAGTCGCATTGCCTCCACACAGTCCGTGGCGATGTAAAAATGGCCGTTTGGTTGTTCGAAAAACGAATTTGCCCGAGCCCACACGAATCTTAAAGGAAACGGTCGATTCGACCGTTTTTTAGAGCCAGGTCTGGGAGAGCTAAATCCGGGGGGGGGGGGGGGGGGAGCGGCCGTGTGCGGGGATGCAGACAGGGAGATGGCGGGAGAAGAAAAATTGGTTCAGCGTCTGGCGGCAAAGCTATGCTCACCACCTATTTTACTCGGTCATCTCGAGCGGGAGGACAAACTCCATTATTTCGGCAGAGAGGGAGGCGACAGTGACGGCGGCGGGGACGATTTAGATCTGAGCCACAGAAGAGCGTCAGCTTAGATCTTGGGAGGCTGTGGTGACAGCGAGGACGACGGCGACACTAGTAGGCAACGATGACCAAGAGGTTTGGATCCTAGACCAAGATTTACCGCTTCGACTACGGCACCAGCAGCTGAACGCCTTCTCCATGGAGGTAAACACCATCCCACCTTGCTTAGGCGTAGAATAGCAGTAGTGCGTACATGGTTAGGTTGCTTATGGATCTTGATTTTGCTAGGATCCGCGGATGCAGCTAATCGTTCAGGCAGCTGCACTGATAGCACTGATGTAGGCATGGATGCTATTAGTCCATCATAGAGCCGTTCGTCGCAAATAGAGGGGGGTAATCAGATACTGGCCATTGTTTGTCCGAGACCAAAAGAGGATGGCCAACCTGAACTACTTCTACAACAACAACGAGGTTGAGTTGTGAACATGTTGCGAATGGGTAGAGCTTGCCAAAAGGTCACAAGCTGCCGCCTACAGAGGTAGAAAGCACTACACCAGCTAGAATGTGCTTGCGGTTGTTGATTTCGACATCAAGTTCACCCTATGTGCTAGCTGGTTTGGAAGGATCTGCCCATGATGCAAGTATCATGTCTGACAGCATGAGTCGAGCAGATGGGATAAATAATATTACAGAAGAAAAGTTCTACCTAGGAGATGTTGGATATGCATGTCGTCCTGGTGTTCTTCCACCCTTAGGTGTACCAGGTACCATCTCAATGAGTTTAGCGGTAAGAACTACCCTATGACTGCCAATGAATTGTTCAATCTGAGATAGTCTAGGCTTAGAGTTACGGTGGAGAGTGCTTTTGCTGATTTGAAAAATAGATTTAAGATCCTTGATCAGAAGGCATTCCACCCTTTCCACACCCAAGTCAAGCTTGTCTTAGCGTGTTGCATTCTTCATAACTGGATCCTAGGATGGGGTATAGATGAGTATTTGCGTTATGAGGAAGATGTGACACCAGATGGCCAGGACATGGGTCATGGTGTCGAAGCTAATGATCAAGAAGCTTGGAAGATCTTGAGGGAGAAGTGGGCTAACTCTATGTGGGCAAATAGAGGCACCTATGGGATCTGAGTAAGAAGAAGAAGAAGTGACCATAATGATTGATTTGTTTGGCTTACCACCAGAACTTGTCCCCTTAACCAGTATGTGTGATAAAAATATTCGTTTGCTAGTATCTAGGAGAACTTGTATGTCGTGATGAACTGCTATTTGTTACTTCCTCCATTCCTGAATGCAGGGTGTATAGTTTTCTGCACGAATATTAAGATGTGGGTATTTTGAATACGCTGGACCAATTTGCTTTTGAAGAAACATGGGAGATAGAAGTCCCTAATAGCTACAAATTGAAAACTATCCGTCAAATCACTCAGTTCCAGATTGGGAGTCATTTATGGATGCGTAAAATTGTTCATAAATAGCAATACACCATATATTTTGTAATTTTCCTCAACAAACTATACACCTTACATAAAGGAACTGAGGGAGTATTAGTTAGGGCTAAAACATAGTTATGCTCGTAATATCTATCCCTTTAGCGTACAACATGGTAAGGTCACCACTGCTGGGAAGAGGCGTCCAGATCCATCGTCGTTTATCAACCAAATATCGGGTAATGGTTCTCTCATACGCAACAATGTAACCAAACAGCAGGGCATCCTTTCTTTTTCTCGGTCCAACCAGAGCAGGCCACTTTGGGATACTAACAAAATGGCTAAACTTGCTCCCAGTGAAACGGGTCTGGCTGCCTCTTTGTGGGCAACCAAACGGGCAACGCAACGTGGGTGAGGCCTCGTTTTTCCATGCCCAGACCCTGGGGAGCCACGGATGCAAAAGGACCAAAAAACATACAGGTAACCAAAGACGCCCTAGTGGATGCGCTACGCACCGCCCGCTGCGGTGCTTCATGGGCCGCTCCGAAAGCGTCCCAATAATATGGACCGTTTCTCTTATTTATTCTCTGTCTTATTTTTCCTTTTTCTTTTATGTTTGTATAGTAAAAAAATTGTTCATGTTTTTTTTGAAATAACCGAAAAACAATTCTGAATAAAATAAAAATATTCACATAGGTAAAATCCAATAATAAATAATATTTACCGGATTTGAAGTTGAACTATTTTTAAATATGAACATTTATGTTATTTGAAACATTTTTAAAATATGAACATTTATGTCATCTGAACGATTTTTAAAATCTGAACATTTATGTTATTTGAACGATTTTTTCAAAAACAGAATTCTTTCCATTTGAACGATTTTTAAATATGAACGATGTTTCCAATAAGATTTGTTTTCAAAATTATGAGCATCTATGCTATTTGAACAAATTTTCAATATGAAGTAACAATAAATAATATTTATATTACTTGAAATATTCTTTTAAATATGAACACTTTTGTTATTTGAATGGTTATTCAATATAAACATTTATGTTATTCGAACAATTTTTCAAAAATATTCGAATATTTTTTTCAAAAACAACATTCATTCTATTTGAACAATTTTTCAATATGAACGAATTTTTTTCAATAAGAGCATTTAAGTTATATAATCATTTTTTTAAAAAAATGTGAACATCTATGATATTTGAACGATTTTCAATATGAACAAAAAAAATTAACAATAAATTGATAAAACATTAAAAACCATTTTAAATAAAAATAAAAATATACGAAACGAAAAAAATAGAAAAAGAGGAAATGAAATTATATCAGAAGAAAAGATAAATAACGGAAAAAGGAAAGAAAAGAGGAATGGAAAATAAAACAAAACAGACAGAAAGAATAAAAGATAAAATTTAGAGAAAAAACGGAAAAGAAAAAACGCATAAGAAAACCGAAACGAAAATAAAATAAACTAAATGGGTGGGAAACAAGAACCGAAATAGAAAACCAGGTGTAACCACGGAAGAAAACGGAAAACCAGAATAAAACGCTTGTGGTGGAAAGTCAAAAAAATAGCTCAATTAAACAGGCCATGCCCAAAAACCTGTCGAGGGTACGCGGAGCGTAATAGCTCCCGCGGTACGCGGAAACTAGGAATTTCCCAAGAGAGTAGTCACTTTTGTTGCGTATACGTTGGATTTTATATGTGTTTGGCCCATTTACCCTAACAAATTCTGAAATTTCAAAGTCACATTCAACTTGGGCCATGTTATGAACAATAAGTGTGAGTGAGACTAAATTTACCCCTATATCATATAATTTTCTTTTTACCCCTACATTGTTAGTTGGGAGAGAGTTGAAACAGCTGATAAGAACAACTCTTCTACTATCACTAAGTTCCGTGTACTACTCCTCCGACGCCCGCCTCGCACGTCGCGTCGCGTGAATCGAGTTAGAACTTGTTTTGGTGAAATCTATTTTTTTTTCAGAGAGCAATAATTGTGTGTATACGTGTCAAGAAGAATGTGCATGATTGACACGTGCACATCTTCTCCCACCGTGTGGCGCCTGCGTTCTACTGGTCGTTCCTTTTCCCGTTCTGCTTCTAGGCATCCCCATCCCGAGAGCCGCGTACATGGTTGTCCTTGAGAGTACGCCTCTAAAACCCGTCCCTTGAGATCCTGCATCGGGTGAGGGGGCAATATGGTTTTTGGGTTTTTAAGGAGAGTCTCGACGCGAGTGCTCGCTTCCGTTCGACTACATTTGCGCCTATCGTTTGTCTTCTTTCTCGTCACCGCCATGGCCGACGTCAACAACAACAACAACGCTGTGGTGGGAACCTTTCCTGTCAACACATATGTGCTACTTCTCTCTGTCTGCACTAATATTTGAATCATATGCAGATTTGCTAGATACATCGGCGGCGCGCCGGCGCCAGGGGTATGCACCCGTATTTGTTTGAATACCCAAAATTCCGAGAGAAACTTTTTATTATACATGTCAGACCAATCCACAGCTGCACAGTCAGATCTCACAGGCCACAACGCACATTCTCGACTTCTGGTCGTTCTTTGCTCGCACTCCGACGGACACAGGTGATTATGGCAATGTAGGAGCCGACGCTATCTTCCTCTCCGACGACGACTAGATGGCCGTTAGGTTTAGGACATCGGGTTAGACAAATTTCCTTCAAATTTATGTAAAATATGCCCAAATTTGAATGAAATTTGCCCCTTTTGTTATGTTTTGTCCAATTTACATTTTGGCTGCATTTTGATTTGGGGGGTGTCGGCGGGGGAGGCGACACAAAATTGGTCGGACATGTGACCGGCACCACCCAAATCGTGTTCGATTTGGGTGGTGCCGGACCATTTTTAGGAGCCGGTGGTCGAGATGCTCCAAACAACCGTAATGTAGTTATAGTCAAACAGGGAGAAAAAATTGTGGGAATTTAGCAGTCAGTTTTGTTGGGAAACTTGCGCCGTGTGGCCGGCGTGCCCGGTCCACATTAGCCCAACTTGACTCCCAAGTTTAGAGTTAAGTGGGCGCTTATCCTTCTATCCCTTCCCCCTTATATAAGCAAGGCAATCATTGTACGTACTGGTTACAGAAACAGAGAAATAAAGAGATCCTTGCCTACACCCCGTGTCTTCTACTTTTCTGTACGTGTGTGTTCTTCGCCTTCCGTCTCCTTCGACTACGCTGCACACCCTGGGAACAGGCCAGCCGGCAGAGGTTGTGCAACACGTTATCAGCACCGACTCTCCGTCGAGCCCTCCGTCGAGCCTATCTCAAGCAGGCTCCCTGCACCGATCGCGAAGGTATAACCACAATCTGATCGCAAAAATAGATTTGTATCACATTTTCCTTTTCGTTTTTGCGTCTATCGTAATTTCTAAATGTTACCTATGGTGTCGATTTCCCTCCCGAGAGTCGAGCTAACGAATACGTCGCCGACCAATGTCGATACTCTCAGATTCATGGGGGATTTGCTGACGCCACCGTAGGGAGTCGGTACGGACGTGATCCTGATGATCACGGAACCGCCGCGGCGCACCGGCTGTGCGACGCGCCGTCTCGATTCCAGATGAACGGACGAAGAAAATTGGCATCCAAAGTGTTTTCTGTGTCGGCGTAAAAGACGTCGTCGGCTGACTGCCATAGAGCCGCTCGTTGTGTGTTGCATAGGTCGGCAAGCCGCCACGCGACACACCGAGCCTCGCGCTACGTGGCACCGTCGTCGCTCTTCCGCACGGTCCAGAAGACCGTTCGTCGCCGGCATCGTGAACGTCGCCGGCGTCGTGCGCACTGCTACCCGAGTGGCGCCGAGGCTGGGCTCGCCGCTGCCACGCCCATGGCCATGCCCGCTGCACATGGCCAGACGAGCTCGTCGCCGTGCTCGTCCGAGCGCGTCGTGCCCGTGAACGCCCGTGTCTGTGCCCGTGCGTGCCCGCCCGCAAGCGTACGGCCCTGCTGGCCGCCGCCGCCACGCCGTCCGTCCCCACTGGCCTGTGCTCGCCCCACTGCCGTGCTCGCCGGCCTCGACCGCGCATGGAGGCGCCCGACGCGGCGGCTAACTCGCAACGGACGGCCACGAGCTCCCGCGCCACGCAGCCGCCACGCCGCCAGCCCCGATGGCAACCGCTGCCCCCACCCGCTACCCCTGCCGCCCGCACGCGGGCTGCCGCGCGGCCCAGCGTGCCGCCGGCGCGGCTACGGCGGCGGCGCCGCCACCCACCGAGTTGAAGGGGTTCGTAGCAGAAAACAATAATTTTTCTAACTATCGCAACACCGAAACTAGCCAGGATCTATCTATCTAGTAATGCGGTAACGGAGAAGTCATCGGAAACATACCCTTGTAGACCGATAGCGGGAATTACGCTCCCGCACAAGCGTTGCCGATGAAGACGTACGTAGCCGACCTCAAGGTCGCGGAGAACTTGGCGCGACGAAGAAGAAGGAGACGCGGCGATGAAGAAGCTCCTAGTGCCGAACTCGTGAGAGAGCAGCACCTCCGAGTACTCGCACACGTACGGACCTTGACGATGACCTCCGTGCTCCCCGATCCAGCCGGAATAGCGGAAGCGAGAACTTTGGGTGGAAACCCGCAGCACAACGGTGCGCTGCGGTTTATAGGTCTCCCGTATACGCTGTCCAGACTTGGGACCGCGCACGTCGAGAGATGGGGAGGGAGGAATTGGACTAGGGAGAAGCCTGGGCCAACCGGAATTAATTCCTGAATTTTCTGTGTATTTTTCCAATTAATCCGGGTCCCTATTTATTGGAGGAGAGGGGTTGCACCTCTCCTCAACTAGGCAATGTGGGACTAAAGAGGAGAGGGGGGTGGTGCGGCTGCCATCATGGGCCAGCCGCACCCCAAGCCCAGCCGCACCCCTCTCAAGGGGGGGAACTTCCCCTCTTGGGCCCTAGGCCCATTAAGGTGTGCAGCCCCTTTTTCTCCTTTTTATTTATTATTAAATTAATATAAATATATATAATTCCATAATTAATATATTTACATACTATTTAATCTCCCGTGACTCCGAAACAATTTCCGGATCACTCCGAACTTACTTCGGTCTCCCCGGAACTCTTCCGTTCTTGCCGGAACCTTTCCGAAACCTCCTATCTCTATACCTAAGCCACTCCGATGTTTCCAAAACGTTCTCCTAGCGTCGTCAAGACCTTAAGTGTGTTACCCTCGGTTCGAGAATACTCCGGACATGGTCGAGACCCTCCCGCCAATGACCGTCAGGGAGCCCTGGATGACTATGACGGCCCCGTGCATTCTAGAATAAATCATCCTTGAATCATCTTTGAACCGTTAACATGATATGGTCATTCCCTTTGTTCGTTGATACTTCCTTGTCCGAGATACGATCGTCAACATCCGATGTTGTGTTTTATCTCGTTACCGACAAGGTTGCTTTACTCGTTCCCATGAAATTATATCTCAATGACCTAGTCATACGCTGCGCAGCTTTACAGATATAATCTCACCGAGTGGGCCCAGCATATCAATCCATCACACGGATGAACAAATCCCGCTCTTGATCACTCGCCCCGACTACTTCCTTCCAATACCCGAAAGTGTCACCCTTATTGTCGTGCGTATGAGACATGACGTTAGGTGCGATCAGCCGTATCTTTCAGAAGCAGCGACTTGATGTAATCTCACGGTCTAAGGAATAAGCTACCACGTTATAATCCTATTGCAGTGTTGAACTATCTGATACGATCCTAACTGCAATACTTTGGGTAATGTCCATCAAATTATTCTCCCAATAAAATGACTCCACCATCAACTGTTAATGCAATATGATCGGGAAATCACGATCATCCATTGACTGATGGACTAGTTTATCTAGAGGCTTAACTAGGGACTCTGGTTTGTTTACATACCACACGTGTATTAACAATTCCGATTAATACAGTTATAGCATGGTATAAAACTATTTATAAACTTAAAGAGATAATGCAATAAATCTTATTATTTATTTGCCTCTAGGGCATATCTCCAACAGTCTCCCACTTGCACTAGAGTACAAATACACTAGCTGCATTTCTATACCAATCATACAACCTTATCTTTTATAAGTGTTTATGATAATGCTCGCTCGTGGAAGAGGTTTCCTTCGGCCTGAACCTTTCATAACCATAAGCTCTTTGCAAACCATTGATATCACCTTATTTGATATCATCATGCTATCTTAATAACAAATATACATATTTGGCAACTAAGTGAGACTTTTGTTTCCCTGCGCTTACTCTGATCCAATATCAGTTAATTGCATTAAACACACTCAGTTTTAGAGAATACCTTTTCTCTACCAACTCTATGTACTTTTGCAGTATCTTTATACTTCTATATTTACCTAAGTAGATCCTGACATTCTATTGTCAGCCTAATGCCTTTTAGTTTATCCTATAACGACTTGATCCTTATTTCTTTCTGTCATTTAGGTTGATCCTTTTAACACAACATTTGTTAAACTCATCATCCTTTACAGATTTGAAATAACCACATATCCTTAGTTTCTTTTAAACTATGAAGGATAATTTTGGTTCCACTAATAATGAATCACAAATTCATCTCAGCGCTTATTCTTCTTGTAAGAATACTAATCATATCTTTTCGAGTATATAATATGGTTAATATGCTGCCACCTTATCATGGCATAGAAGTGCAGCATATTTTACAACCATGATTACTTTATCCAGATTTACAAGGACCAATTCCTCGTTACGTCTTATTCTGACACATCAGAATCTAATCTGGAAAAACACCTCGACTTCTTTAAAATGATCTATTCAAAACAGATGCTCACATTTTAAACATATATGATTTTATCGTAATTCAATAATTACTTCTAATTCATTTTCCTAGTACCTATCTATTATATGTCATTTACATATAAACACCTGACTAAGCTCCCACTCAAAATGTCAATTACATTTGAGATTGTGTAACTTGTAATGCTCCCACTCAAAATGTCAAACACATTTCATATTGTGTAGCCCACAAGCTCCCACTTAACAATATGTCACTTACATATTATTCCGGTAAGCTGTCCTACTCCCACTTAAATTATACGGATATAATTTCCTTCGATATTTCGGTCATAACCGAAATCCTTGATCATGTATCAATTCGAAAATTCCAAATACGATGTATTATACTTGTTAATACAAATCCAAAAGACTTAGGCATGTCTACATCCAATGTAGTCAAAACAATTTTGATTTTGTCAAAGACATTCTTCATGACAAAATTAGCTTTATGTCCTTCTCACAGTTTCATTCTTTTCACACAACTTGTCATGTGAAAAATCAAGTAACCCTTTTACTTAATAAGATTCAAGCAACATTTACTAATACAATCTTGAATGCAACCTTTTGGATTTATGACTCTATAGTCACAATTCGAATTTGGCATCACCCCAATTTCTTTGTATTTCGTAGGTATCCCTTGTTCTAGTAACAAGCTCATTAAATCATGAAATATTAATCTGTGACCGGACAGAAAATATTCTTTAATGCCTACTATTTATAAAAAGCTCCTTGCATGAAAACACCATGATCAAATATCATCATTTTTCATTTCCATTTGTGGAGTTTTGTTGTCGGATCAAATTCCAAACAATATTTCTCTCACAAATCGAGTAAGGTCAATTACCCCTTTTAAGCTTTTCTTTATTTCATATCCTTTCTTGAAACTTGTTTTCAATGAATCACCAAGTTAGCAATACTAGTTTTGCCCTTGTTGGTGTTTACCATATGAAACATATATTCATTCCTATGAATATTTTACAAAGAACTATTTCGTACATAGTTTCGTATTATCATATAATCTATAAACCATGACACACAACTTATTGTCGTTCATACGAATTTTGGGTGAAGACTTCAAAATAGGGAGTTTACTAATTCTAACGGAAAAACCTTCTACGTGATTTCTAAAATATTAAGAGAATTTTTAGGACTATACTTTATTCAAAATAGAGTATGATCATAATGTCTACATCAACATGTTTGATAATAGCATCATAATTTTGTGAACCGAATTTCACAAGTCCTTTTGTGAACCGAATTTTCACAAACCTTCATGATAAAATAAATCTTTAAAATCCTTGCTATTATAATCCAATTACAATGACTTGATTTTATATCCTCCTTTTCTATCCGAAAAATCTTTCTTGATCAAATCAAATAATTTCAGATAATTGTATCTTTTAGTAAATACTTATTATTTACTTAGACATACAACAAAGGTTTCAATAATAATTTCCACTACACAATTTAATTTAACAATCATCTTGCATGATCTCAAATCAAATTTCTTCTCATATTGACTTATCAATATTTTTCAATCATCATGTCTCATTAGACATCACGCATGCAAATACACAAGATCAAAGTATCCAAAATATTTGCAATGATTAAAAATTCGGTAGTGCATTTTATTATTGACTTAGGATATTTATTTTAACATTCAAATCCACTTTGCTATCAAAAAGATTAATGCATGAATAACTTATTCATAATCGAAATATGATCATAAGAAAACTTTATTCATAATAAAACAACTTGCTTGTCTCTTACAAATATGAATAACTTGTCTCATCGAATATAAGACATACTTATTACAATCACTCTCAAATTCGACTACAAAACTCTTATTCAAAACTACTAATCAAAACTTGATAACTATGGGCGTGAAACTCCTTGGCCATCAACTACTTTGCCTTGCCATCATTCCGCAGCATCATGTCGAACTCTGCAATTTTCCTGTTATATTCTGGTGCTGTTTCAATAAAACAGAACATAAGCATCAAATACTTTAATATAACAAGTGTAAGAAATAACAATTATAACTTTGTATATCAAATATACCTTGCGTGTCATCTATTTCTCCTTCGATGGGTTCCACCTCCACATCTTTGATTTCGACCAGGAAATCATTGAAGAGGAGGAAATCACTCTTAAGTATATACTCATCGACAAGCTCCTCATAGCTAGGAGGTAGAGAACGCAACACCGCCTGTATTGCAAAAGTATCCGCCATCCAGTAATCGCATGTGTTTGTGAGATCATCGTGAATGTCAAACATCTTACACAAATGTGTCTCCAAGCAGGTATGTTCTTCCATCTTGAGTGAAAGAAACTTGTCCAGCTGCTTGTACTGCTCTTGCTTCATTCGGTTCAAGAACCGAACTTTAAGAGCACCTATCATCACAGCGGGTTCCATATGGCGAAACTCATTTTTCAGCTCATGATCCATGCAGACATACATCGTGATCTGAACACTTCTCCAAATCACGACGCTGACGAAAATCCTCTTTCGCCTCTGCACTTGCGGAGTCTCCTGGTTTATCTCCTAACAATTCTCCTATCACGTAAGAAATGTCGTTCTGGTAGAGGACGTCTTTCAGGTTTCTGTACCACGTCATGAAGTTGGATCCATCGTTCCGGAGATTTCTTTTCTAATAAAATGGTTGAACTCAAGACTTTCTTCCTTAGGATAAGGCATGATCTAAAGATAATTTGCAAAGACTAGGTAAGGCTAAGTTTATAAAATTATGAGTTTATTTATAATCACATTATCAAACACACTCCACTAAGAGAATTATCCCTAAAAACTGTCTTAGTGATTACACGATCCCAATCCATTAAATTACCCCCTTCGATCGGGCGGGCAACGTAACTTCAGAGGTAGGCAACGAATTACCAATCGCAACAATCATGCGACTCATGCTCGATCTTTCGATCACCCGTGTTCCGAGGCCATATACTGGTATATGCTAGGCTCGCCAATTTAACCTTAGTGTTTTCGCGTGTGCAACGTGGCTTACACCCACTGTATGCGAACGAAGAGACGAGTGTAGACGAAAAGGATCGAAACCCAAACGACGTACCCCGTAACGTAGAACTTTATTGGTGGTGCACACTAAGGCAGAACACAATTTTGGTATTAAATTAGGGATCATCCTATTACGGCTACCGTTGTATATCTTTATATAAGCACTCAAATAGGATGCAAACACACAACAACAATATCAAAATAATGTAATGAAGTGCGATATGACATGGCCGTCGCGCCTCGGCCTTCACGGCGCGCCTCCAATGGTGCTCCGAGTCTACGGTGCCACCTTTGCCTCCGATAACATAAAACTTACCGTAACCATGTCATATTAAAATGCCCCACTGCAAAACAAAGTTAGACGCTCTACTTTATCTTTTGCATTTTACGTGGCTGCTAGGGCTTTCGTGAAGAACCGTTTCTTACCTACGAACATACAACCACAACACGATTAAATAATTGTCTCTATTACACCCTTTTCAGGGCCCTCCATTGAAAATGCCATGCCGTCTAAAGAGAGAGAGACAGACACCCGCCAGCCGCATATATGGTACAAGCCATATGTTAGTTGCGGAACCAGTCTCGCGTAAGCGTACGCGTAAGGTCGGTCCGGGCCGCTTCATCAACTCAATGCCAACAACATTAGCAAGTGCACGCGAGAGGGTAACAATTACAGAATCGATGCCCACATTCAACATGTGTTCTAACCGTACCAGCAATACTACGCATAGATCGGCTCTGATACCACTGATGGGGTTCGTAGCAGAAAACAATAATTTTTCTAACTATCGCAACACCGAAACTAGCCAGGATCTATCTATCTAGTAATGCGGTAACGGAGAAGTCATCGGAAACATACCCTTGTAGACCGATAGCGGGAATTACGCTCCCGCACAAGCGTTGCCGATGAAGACGTACGTAGCCGACCTCAAGGTCGCGGAGAACTTGGCGCGACGAAGAAGAAGGAGACGCGGCGATGAAGAAGCTCCTAGTGCCGAACTCGTGAGAGAGCAGCACCTCCGAGTACTCGCACACGTACGGACCTTGACGATGACCTCCGTGCTCCCCGATCCAGCCGGAATAGCGGAAGCGAGAACTTTGGGTGGAAACCCGCAGCACAACGGTGCGCTGCGGTTTATAGGTCTCCCGTATACGCTGTCCAGACTTGGGACCGCGCACGTCGAGAGATGGGGAGGGAGGAATTGGACTAGGGAGAAGCCTGGGCCAACCGGAATTAATTCCTGAATTTTCTGTGTATTTTTCCAATTAATCCGGGTCCCTATTTATTGGAGGAGAGGGGTTGCACCTCTCCTCAACTAGGCAATGTGGGACTAAAGAGGAGAGGGGGGTGGTGCGGCTGCCACATGGGCCAGCCGCACCCCAAGCCCAGCCGCACCCCCTCTCAGGGGGGAACTTCCCCTCTTGGGCCCTAAAGGCCCATTAAGGTGTGCAGCCCCTTTTTCTCCTTTTTATTTATTATTAAATTAATATAAATATATATAATTCCATAATTAATATATTTACATACTATTTAATCTCCCGTGACTCCGAAACAATTTCCGGATCACTCCGAACTTACTTCGGTCTCCCCGGAACTCTTCCGTTCTTGCCGGAACCTTTCCGAAACCTCCTATCTCTATACCTAAGCCACTCCGATGTTTCCAAAACGTTCTCCTAGCGTCGTCAAGACCTTAAGTGTGTTACCCTCGGTTCGAGAATACTCCGGACATGGTCGAGACCCTCCCGCCAATGACCGTCAGGGAGCCCTGGATGACTATGACGGTCCCCGTGCATTCTAGAATAAATCATCCTTGAATCATCTTTGAACCGTTAACATGATATGGTCATTCCCTTTGTTCGTTGATACTTCCTTGTCCGAGATACGATCGTCAACATCCGATGTTGTGTTTTATCTCGTTACCGACAAGGTTGCTTTACTCGTTCCCATGAAATTATATCTCAATGACCTAGTCATACGCTGCGCAGCTTTACAGATATAATCTCACCGAGTGGGCCCAGCATATCAATCCATCACACGGATGAACAAATCCCGCTCTTGATCACTCGCCCCGACTACTTCCTTCCAATACCCGAAAGTGTCACCCTTATTGTCGTGAGACATGACGTTAGGTGCGATCAGCCGTATCTTTCAGAAGCAGCGACTTGATGTAATCTCACGGTCTAAGGAATAAGCTACCACGTTATAATCCTATTGCAGTGTTGAACTATCTGATACGATCCTAACTGCAATACTTTGGGTAATGTCCATCAAATTATTCTCCCAATAAAATGACTCCACCATCAACTGTTAATGCAATATGATCGGGAAATCACGATCATCCATTGACTGATGGACTAGTTTATCTAGAGGCTTAACTAGGGACTCTGGTTTGTTTACATACCACACGTGTATTAACAATTCCGATTAATACAGTTATAGCATGGTATAAAACTATTTATAAACTTAAAGAGATAATGCAATAAATCTTATTATTTATTTGCCTCTAGGGCATATCTCCAACACGAGTAACCTAGCTCCATCCCCTGCTGGGACGCGGTACGGTGGGCCGGTCCACAGAGCGGTTCGGCCAATTGGGCCCCTTTTTGGCCCATTATGCGCCTTGCCTAAAAAAAGGGGGGGGGGGGGGAGGGGCGCTGGCAGATTTTACAATTTAGCACCTGTACTTTTCCAGAACTACGCATAATTTTAATCCTGCTGAATAATTTATTTATAAGTCCCTGGAATTGTCTGTTTTTGCTGAAATTGTATATCTGGGCATAAAATAGCTACAGAAAGTCATTTTTAGGACCAAATTTCACGTTAAGATTATGCTTAGCATAATATCTCTATGTACATGCTTTTATATCATGTTTTACTACAATAAATTAATATTTTTAATACTTAGTAGAGCATTTTAGCATGTCTTTTAAATTTTGGAACGCCGTCTTATTGAAATTTTTGTATCAACATCGCTTTATGCAACCGATTACCTGCTGTAATCTGACACATTTTGCATAAATCGCAGATGGTCGGGATCATGAACCGGGAGTTTGAGGAGTTGGCTCAGAACGGGCTCAATTACCTGACCTGGGCCTCAGACGTGTGGTACTCGTCCTCGAGGGCCGGAAGCTTAAGGGAGCATTGGATGCGGGGACCCAGACGGTCCCCAGCACCACCACTCCTGCGGAAAACGCCCAAGCACTGCATTTCCTCTGCCATCATATGTGTACTGCACTGAAACACGAGTACATGGAAGAACAGAGTGCTTCAGCCCTGTGGACCGCCCTCGAGGCATGGTTCGCTAGGCTGAAGTACACCATTAAGCCGCAGGCGGAGCCAGATTGGATGCGTCTGAGGTTTGCGGACTTCAAGATGGTGGGAGTCTACAATTCAGCTTTACACCTGATCTGTACTCAACTTGATCTCTGTGGTACCAAAATCACGGAGAGTCAGAAGATTGAGAAGACTCTCTCCACGTTCCCTCCATCAGCTCTCCAGAGTCCGTGGAACTACCGCCAGGAGAACTTCACGCAGTATGCTCTTCTTATCGACGCCCTCCAGGTGGCTGAGGCGCAGGATGAGGTTCTCAAAAAGAGCTTCAACTCGCAGCCTTTCGGAGGGGGTCCACGTCAGGAAGTTTATGTCGGCGCCTACAAGGTGCGCCAGCCCAAGTTCAAGAAGCGTGGCAAGAAAGGCAAGAAGGGACCTAAGTACCTAACCCTCCCCGCCTGGCCAAGCAACATCAGGCGGGTCAGGGGGAGGCAAGGCCTCAGGATTTCTTCCGTTGCGGCTCCAAGACCCATTTCTCAAAGCAGTGTTGTGCCCCAAAGCACGTGTGGACGCGTACAAGGCCAAGAAGGAGCGCGAGACGCACCATGTCCAGGTGGAGGCACCACCGGCACCTGCAGCGGGGCCCGTGATGATCCCCACGCCCACCGCCGCGCCGTGGTGGCGCAGAGCGAGGCGCCTGTGGAGGCACATGTGGCGGTTCCCACGAACGCCATCGTGTCCATGGAGGTTGCGCACACCGTGCCCCCTCCAGCGCCACAGCTGGACATCGACTCTGTCGCGACGATGCTCGCTAATGATGAGAAGATGAGTGAGCTCGAGATTAGGGCTGAGGTGGATGGATACTTTGCAGAATCCACCTAAATTCCCTCATTTATTTCATGATTCCTTTATGGCAATAAATTTGATACAATTATTTTGATTTGGTTGTAAGCTCTATGAGAGCAATAATGTTTGTTTCACCAACATTTATTCGTTCATCGGCGATTGGATGAATTTGTTTTCATTCATTTATTCCATCATTAAAAGAGATTATTGTGTTATGTTCTGTAATATTTGTGCGTTTATGTATTAATGTAGCATCTTCCTCGCTTCATTTTATTAATTAGACGCTATATTTTAGAACACGTGTGGCGCCCGAATGGAGGAAACGTGCCTTGCCGATAGCGGTACCACTAATACCATCTTGAGAGAAACAAAGTACTTTGAGTCCATTACTAAAATTGAGAGGAATATTACGACGATCGCCAGATACGGTCCGCATGTAGTTGGCTCCGGACAAGCAACTATTATACTCCCCATGGGAACAACTTTGGTCATCAATGAGGCATTGTTGTACCCAGAATCGACTCGTACTCTCTTAAGTTTCAAAGATATTCGTGTTAATGGTTTCCATATTGAGACTCATGATGATGACAATGGTAAGGAGTACCTACTCATCACAAAGCACGATGAAAATGGTAAACATGTTGTCGAAAGGCTTCCTTCATTCGCTACAGGGTTGTACTACACCAAGATTGTAGCACCGCCTGTGTACACTACACTTAAAACTGTTTTTCGAAGCTCTGAACTTTTCAGCCTCTGGCATGATCGGTTAGGCCATCCCGGTCTTAGAATGAAGAGAAATATAATTAACAAATCGAATGGTCATAGTGTTAATGTCAAAAATTTCCCAAAACCTGATGATTTCGTGTGCTCCGCATGCGCTACGGGGAAATTAATCATTAGACCACCCCCCTTAAAGGTGAAGGATGAAATCCCACGTTCTTGGAACGTATCCAAGGGGACATATGCGGTCCTATTCAGCCCTCTCGGGTCCGTTTAGGTACTTCATGGTGCTCATCGATGCTTCCTCTAAATGGTCCAATGTTAACATGCTGTCAACAAGGAACCATGCTTTTGCAAAGTTGATCTCTCAGATCATACAGATGAGGAATAAATTTCCTGACTATCGTATAAAGTCCATTCAAATGGACAATGCCGGAGAATTTACTTCAAAGGCATTCGATGATTATTGCATGGCAATGGGAATCAAACTTGAGCATTCTGTACCGCACGTCCACACACAAAATGGACTTGCGGAGGCACTGATTAAAAGAATTAAATTCATTGCCAGACCGCTCCTTCAGGGTTGTAAATTACCAACTACATGTTGGGGTCACGCAGTGTTACACGCGGCCAATCTCATCAACTTTCGACCATCGGCCTACAACATCCACTCTCCTATGCAGTTTGCGCAAGGGTCGGCATCGAAAATTTCCCACCTTCGTAGGTTCGGTTGCCAGGTATATGTTGTAACAGCCCCAAAATTTGTGAACCTCAAAACCTGAGTAAAATTTTCGCTTTTGCATATCATGCATGCATCATTGCATCATTTGCTCAATTGTTCATGTTGAAACCAAGATTTTGGACAACAAATTAAAACAAGGGAAAACAAAATGCCAAACTTGCCACCACAAAATTCCACAACAAGGAAGACCCTCAAACTTGCAAAACAAAAGTACTTTGACAATTCATATTTGTCAAGGAAGTTCCAAGTGTTCAAAAGTAATAATTTGCAATTGCTCTATATTTTACAACGGAGCAACATTTTCAATTTAGCAAAATGCCCTATTTTGAACCTATGAACAAATGTTGTCAAAAACATTTTATTTGGCTATGCCAATTTTTGTGGTGCTTTTACTTGTTGGTAGGAGGCTACTAGATTTTTCTCAGAATTTAATAAACTGTTTAAGTGCCTCTATAAAATCCCACAAAAGCTGCTGGATTTTTTTTTAAAAGGAGCAGAAGGACCAATCTGTGATGATTTTAAAACTTCCAGGGACCTCCTTGCGATTTCCCCTTCTTCCCCACTGTAGCGACCGAGGCGCACTGGCGCCATGGCCGTGCTCGCGCCGCACTCGACGCGCGCGCCCGGGCCCCTGCTCTCCTCTGCCTGCAAGGAGGAGAAGAAGAGCAAGCACGCGAGCCCCCGCCTGCTCCCTTTCTTCCCCTGCATCTCCCTCTGTCTCCACACGCCATGGCCGGCGCACCGCCCGAGCTCGCCGTGCTCGTCCCCGCCGTCTGAGTAGCCCCCGCGTAAATCGAGCACGCCACCCGCTCCGCCTCGTCGTGCTGATCCTCCACGTAGAAGGAATCGGTCGGAAACGTAGAGAATCGCCGCCGCCGTTCGATCTCGTCCCCGTCCACGACGCCGCTTCGCCGGACGATTTTGTCGCCGCCACGCCATCCCCTGCCTTGCCGTTGCCGTGCTCGTGTTCCTGGTGAGCTCACCGTGCCAACGCCCCTCCTCCCTCTCCCTCTCCCGCACGGGCTCCCGCTCCACCCTGCCGTAGCCGCGCGCCGTCGTCGCCGTTCGTGACCGTGCTCGACCGGTCGCAGAGCCGGCTTAGCCGGGCTGTGTGCCGGTTGGCTCGGGCCACTAACCGGCCTTGGGCCCGGCCCTAACCGGGCCACGAGCCGGAGCTCTCTGGAGCCAGGCCGGCCTGCTAGCCGGCCCAGCCGGGCCACAAACCGGCCAAGCAGTTTTTTTGTGCTGCTTTGTTTTTCCTTTTCCCTCTCGATAGCACATGCTCCCGGCTATTTCCCTCGCGCGTTAGGGAAATTGAACACCGATGATTCAACTAGTTCCTCCCTCTCTCTCGAATCCGAGGAAATAACATTTAATAGTTGTTGAAAATACTTTAATGAAAAGCATATTTAAAAGGAGGAGTTATAAAATGAGTAACTTTTTATCGGGACCTCCGAAAAATGTGTTCTTCATATCAAAATGCTCAGAAAAATGTGCATTAATCCGTAGCATCATCTCCATGCATGCTTAAATGATCTATAGCACAGGAAAGCATAAAAACAAAGAAGGAGCTTGATTTTCTCTCTTGTTGAGTAATTATCTCGCACCCCACCCCTTTAAAATTGGTAGAACTTGTTATAATAATTCCAGTGCATTAAAAATGTCATGCCATCATGTGTTTGCGCATTGCATTTGTTGAAACATGTGTGGTGATTGATTGTTCTTTCATGTGTTATTGTTTCGATAGATCAAGCAGCCGGGGTTACTCCACAATACCCCGAAGATCCGTACTACCAGCACCTTGATCAAGGCAAGCGTAATCCCCCCTCTGAGCATATCTTATCCTATTTTCCGCAAGTATTTTCTCCACTATAATATTGCATGCGGTTCCAAATGTCAATTTATTGGATTAGAGTATCCTATAGTTGCATTAAGTTTCCGATGCCAATACCTGTTCCCCTCCTATTAACCATAGGTTTGTATGTTGGCCTGAGCTACTTAACTATGCTATGTTGATGCTTAGCCATGCTTAGTAAATGTTTATCAGTACGATGGATGGTTGATGTTGGAAACAGGTGTTGAGATGTGTGGTTGGTGGTGGAGAATTGTGGAGACAGGTAATAAAATGCTTAAAGGTGGGGATGAGAGGCCACTGTGGTTGTGGTGTTTTGTCTCGTTCTCGCCGCCTAGGTGCGAGTTCTTTACCTCTTGAACCAAGACTGAGCGTGCAACCATGCGTGAGGCCTATGCAATTGCAGGAACCCTCATAGACTAAATAACTCGAGCGGGGCTAGCCAGGGTCCTCTAGTTCGGGCTTCCATTTGCGCGTGCGTGATGATGGTGGTATGAACTGAGATGAGGATGGTGGTTTAGGAAAATAAGTGGCCGCGGGACAGGGTGTGGAGGTACCTCTGTCCTACCGCCACTGATGATCCTGGAAAGTCCTTAACGGGGAGAAGTCGACACCGCTCCCACCCAGCCGGCTCTCCAAGGAAGAGAGCTAAAAGCTAGGTAATGGGCCGGACGGTACGCGTGGCAAACATTGTACACCCCTGCAGGGTTAAATCTTTTCGAAAAGCCGTGTCCGCGGTTATGGACGAACTTGGGAAGTGAAGGTAAGATCATAGAATAACTTTAACGGAATGATTAAAAACTGGGTACTAGAGGTACCACTCACAAATGCAAGGTGAGCTTCCTCGAGGGTGATTCGGGGAGGTGCCTTTGATGAACAGGTACATGGTTGATGATGGTTGATGTTGAGAAAGGTGATGAAAGAAAGAGTACTTCTTACCTCTTTTAAAATACTCTGAATAGTCGATGCCATTGAGTTATGTTTTCATAAATAAAATCAGCTTTATGCAAAACAGCCATAACTTTGAAAGCCTCATCGAGCTAAAGCTCTATATATAATCTTGCGAGTTCGTCGAACTCAACGTCGTTTGTTTTGTTTCAGAGGAGGACTTCACCGACCTCGAAGGTGGGTTCTTTGTGGACGTCGACGAGTAGTCTGGGGTTCCCAGGTGGCAGCTTGGGACATCCCGGAACAGCTGGCGTTGGATGTTTATCTGTAGGCCTCTTAGGCCATATTTGGATCTTGTTGTTTAGAACAACCTAATTCGCTTCCGCTTGTTGTAATGTTGGGTCTGTGACCTCTGGTTGTCATTTGCTATCTTTCTCTATTATAAGAGTTGAACTATATGATTTGTGTCGTAGAGTCTGTGATGTGCCAGTTGTTCCACAAGTCTTGATCTCTCTATTATGCATTGAGGGTTGTGCCTGTGTTAAGGCATCAATCGGGGTGTTGCGTTGCCGATGATCCATTCCGAGCAACGCCTGCCAAAGGTTTTGGCCGGGGATTGGTAAACCCGTAACCTCCGGTTGTATCGCTTAACCGGTGACACACAGCATCACTGTATAACAGTCGGGTCGGGGCGCCACAAGTTGGTATCAGAGCAGTACTGCCTGTAGGAAACCCTTCTACTGGTCGATGTTGAGTCTAGTGTTTGTGAAAATATTTTTAACCTAAAAATGAGTTGTGAAAACCATCTTAGGATTCTTTTTACTCCTTATCTGGTTACCCTCTAATCTCGGAGCAATCTTACCTCGATTTGAGTTAAAGGTTTTACTCTCGTCTGTTACTTCAAAATGATTAGAAACGGGGTGGGTTCGACCTTTAGTGTTATGTGTCAGTTGCTCCCGCTGCGTTGCAATCCCAAATCAACTCAGATGTTTCTACCGAATCAAATCTTTGATCCTTTCTTTGGGTTTTAACCCACGGACTTGAACATAAGGTCCCGGATTGTGCCAACTAGAGTGTGTTAAGTTGTGATTTCTTAACTCTCACTAGTAGCACATGATGCTGATCTTTGACCCAAGTTCTATCTTGTTGATTCCTTTCCTTCTCGCAAGTATTATCGTCCCTAGTCTGTGTACTTGAGTAGACGCTAATGCTATTGTTCGACCATTCGGAGAAAGATACTAACGTGTCATTGTCAAATCTCCAGAATGGCTCGAGGAGGCCGTGGAGGCCGTGGTGGTCGCGGTAACCACAATGATGATGAGGATGATCTGCCGCCACCACCCTCGATGGCTGAGGTCTTGATGGCCATTGAGGAGAACCGTGGGCGCAATGAGCGCTTGCTTGAGCAGTTGGTGCAGCAGAATGCACGGAGGAACGAGTGCAACACTCTCACTGAGTTCCTGCGTTCCAGCCACCCACTTTGCTGATGCTAAGGAGCCACTGGAAGCTGATGATTGGCTTCGTGCTTGGAGCGCAAGTTCTCCGCGCTGCATGTCCCAGTGGCTGAGCAAGTCAACTTTGCCACCTACCTCTTGGTTGGTGCTGCTGGCTGTTGGTGGGAAAGCCATGTGGCTTTGTTTCCAGCCAACCATGTCTTCACTGGGCTGATTTCCGCACTGCCTTCCGTGCGGAGTACATTCCCCAGCCGATCATGGACTTGAAGAGGAGGGAGTTCCTGGATTTGCAACAGGGACGGATGGACCTCCGCACTTATGGTCGTGAGTTCAACCATCTCTCTCGTTACGCCCCAAGGGACGTGACCAATGATGCTGACAAGCAAGAGCTGTTCCGCAAGGGTCTGACTCCGCAGCTCGCTATGAGTTGTTGCCCTTCAGGTTCCAGACCTATCAGGAGCTGTTCAACCAGGCTTTTACTCTCGAGCAAGGAAGAAAGGAACTTGAAGCTTCCAAGAGGCCCGCACACGGGGACCACCAGAGTTCCTCGGGTTCTGAGAGCAAGAAGCGCAGGGTGTTTGTTCCCTACAGCGCTGTACCTCGTGCTCCATTCATGCCAGAGCCGGGATACAGGCCACCTCCTCCGCGCCCCACTACTTCGACACTTGGGGTAGGCGGAGTGGGTACCGTCCTATGCTACCTGCTCCACCTGGAGTCACTTGCTACACCTGTGGCCAGGCTGGCCACTACTCCAGGGAGTGCCCCCAGAAGGCACCTCTCGCGATAACTCCTGCACGAGCCCCTGCCACTCCAACTGGCAAGGCTGGACCTATTGTGCGTGGTCGCCTGAACCACATCTCTGCTGAAGAAGCTGAAGAGGACCCCGGCGTTCTTATGGGTGAGTTACGAATCAACAACAACAGCTACAGTTTTGTTTGATTCTGGAGCATCGCATTCATTCATATCCATAGCTTTTGCAAAAGACCACAAAATACCGTTTGAGAAAATGAGCCGACCCTTGGTGATCCACTCCTGGCTCCAAATGGCAAACCGATGGGGTTACTCCTGAGGTCCAGATTACTATCGGTTACTACTCTTTTCCTTTCGCTTGGTAGCTCTGAGGTCAAGTGGCATTGATGTCATACTGGGCATGAACTGGCTAGCCAAATACCGGCTAATCTCGACTGTGCTGCCAAGACCGTCACCGTGACCAATTCTTCCGGTGACAGTGTGAAGTATTGGTCTGCACTATCAAGACCTCCATCTCATCATACCCAACTCACCTGAGATTCTCCTTTGCTTTATGGAAGGCGAATCCCTCCTGAAATCCAGGACATACACGTGGTGTGTGACTTCCCGGATGTGTTCCCGGAAGAATTGCCTGGCATGCCTCCTGACCGAAGTGTGGAGTTTGTCATAGATCTACTTCCCGGTACCGCTCCAATTTCCAAGAAGCCCTACCGTATGCCGGTGGAAGAGTTGGCTCTGTTGAAAGAGCAAATTGATCAGCTGTTAGCAAGGATTTCATCCAGCCTAGCAGTTCACCTTGGGGTTGTCCGGTACTCTTTGTCAAGAAGAGGGATTCTACCGTGCCTCGTCTAGTCTCTGACTATCGACCGTTGAATGCGGTGACAATCAAGAACAAGTATCCTATTCCTCGCATCAATGATCTGTTGGATCAGTTAGCTGGTGCAACGGTATTCTCCAAGATGGATCTGAGGTCAGGCTACCATCAGATAAAAATCAGAAAGGAGGATATTCCAAAGACGGCATTTGTTACTCTATGGCTCATATGAGTATACCGTCATGTCCTTTGGTCTCACAAATGCTCCCGCTACTTTCATGAGGCTCATGAACTCCATCTTCATGGATTATCTTGACAAGTTTGTCGTCATTTACATCGATGACATCCTCATCTATTCCAAAACCAATGAAGAGCATGAGGAACATCTTCGTTTGGTTCTGACACGACTTCGAGAACACCGCCTCTATGCCAAGTTCTCCAAGTGTGAGTTTTGGTTGGATAATTGTCTTCCTTGGTCATGTGATATCCGCAATGGTGTGGCTGTCATTCCTGACAAGATTCAGTCCATTCTGGATTGGAAAACTCCAATGTCAGTCAAGGACATCGTAGCTTTCTCGGATTGGCGGTTACTACCGCCGATTCATCGAAGGTTTCTCCAAGATAGCCAAGGCCTGACTGACCTTCTCAAGAAGGATAAAAAGTTTGTATGGTCGGCCGAAGCTGAAGAGAGCTTCAAAACACTGAAAGCCAAGCTCACGTCCGCTCCTGTGCTTGTCCTGCCGGACACAAGCAAGGATTTCGTCGTCTTCTGTGACGCCTCTCTCAAGGCTTGGGCTGTGTGCTAATGCAAGATGGCCATGTGGTGGCATATGCTTCTCGCCAACTTAAGCCGCATGAGCACAACTACCCAACTCATGATCTAGAACTTGCCGCTGTGGTCTATGCTTTGAAGCAATGGAGACCATACCTGTTTGGTAACCGTTGCGAGATCTTCTCGGATCACAAGAGTCTGAAGTACCTCTTCACCCAGCCGGATTTAAATCTCAGGCAAAGGCGTTGGTTGGAGTTAATCACGGACTACAATGTGAGTCTGAACTATCAACCCGGCAAAGCAAACGTCGTGGCTGACGCGCTAAGTCGGAAGTCCTATTGCAACAATCTGATGATTGAGAAGGCCAACCTGCCCTCATGAAGAGTTCTCTCGTTTGAACTTAGAAATGGTTCCCTCCGGCTACCTTGCAAATCTGGAGATCAAATCTACTCTTGTGGACCAGATTAAGGATGCTCAAAAGCGTGACAAGGGTATTCTAAAAATCAAGGAGAACATTGCTAGCGGGAAGGCCAAATGTTTTTCTGTCAATGAATCCGGAGTTGTTTATTTTGGTGACCGCTTGGTAGTGCCAAAGAAACGAAAATTGAGGGAGTTGATCCTCCAAGAAGCTCATGAATCCTCTCTCTATTCATCCCGGTAGTACCAAAATGTACCAAGACCTTCGACCACAATTCTGGTGGACTCGTATGAAACGAGAAATTGCCAAGTATGTTGCTGAATGCGACACCTGTCGACGGGTAAAGGCTGAACATCAAAGGCCTGCCGGCACTCTTCACCCTATTGCTATTCCCGAGTGGAAATGGGATGAAATTGGTATGGACTTCATTACTGGTCTGCCGAAGTCTCCAAAGGGACATGATGCCATTTGGGTCATCATTGATCGACTATCAAAAGTGGCTCACTTCCTCCCAGTTCGTGTTGACATTACAGCTGCCAAGTTGGCAGACCTGTATGCTTCTCGGATTGTTGTCCTTCACGGCGTTCCCAAGAAGATAATTTCTGATCGTGGAAGCCTATTCACCTCCAAGTTTTGGACTAGTTTCCAAACTGCTATGGGAACTCGTCTTAACTTCAGCACCGCTTTCCATCCCCAAACTGATGGTCAGACCGAAAGAGTGAACCAAGTTCTGGAAGACATGCTTAGGGCATGTGTAATCTCTTCGGCAAGGATTGGGAAAAGTATCTCCCTTTCGCGGAGTTCTCTACAACAATAGCTATCAAGCTAGTCTGGGCATGGCTCCATTCGAGGTTCTATATGGAAGAAAATGCCGCACTCCTCTAAATTGGTCCGAAACCGGAGAGAGGGCACTCTTTGGTCCAGATATTATCAATGAAGCTGAGGAGAAGGTAGAATCATAAGAGAGAATCTGAAGATTGCTCAGTCTAGGCAGAAGAGCTACTATGACAAGCACCATCAGGAGATTCACTATGAAATTGGTGATAAAGCCTACCTCCGTCTCTCCCCTTCGTGGCGTTCGCCGCTTCGGTATCAAAGGGAAATTGGCCCCTCGCTATGTTGGCCCTTTCACCGTTCTGGCTAAGCGAGGAGATCTTTCCTACAAGTTGGAGTTACCGTCCATCTTCCCAAATGTGCATGATGTGTTCCATGTATCCCAACTTCGCCGGTGCTTCAAGGATCCCATCGATGGAGTCAATCATGAAGAGCTAGATCTCCAGGAAGACCTCACTTATCGCGAGCATCCCATCCGTGTTCTGGATGAAGCCGAAAGAAAGACTCGTAACAAGACCACCAAGTTTCTCAAAATTCAGTGGTCTCATCATTCCGAGGAAGAAGCAACTTGGGAACGAGAGTCTAGTCTTCGTGAGGAGTATCCCGACTTCTTTTCGCACTCTTAGAATCTCGGGACGAGATTCCTGTAAGGGGGTAGAATTGTAACAGCTCCAAAATTTGTGAACCTCAAAACCTGAGTAAAATTTTCGCTTTTGCATATCATGCATGCATCATTTGCTCAATTGTTCATGTTGAAACCAAGATTTTGGACAACAAATTAAAACAAGGGAAAACAAAATGCCAAACTTGCCACCACAAAATTCCACAACAAGGAAGACCCTCAAACTTGCAAAACAAAAGTACTTTGACAATTCATATTTGTCAAGGAAGTTTCAAGTGTTCAAAAGTAATAATTTGCAATTGCTCTATATTTTACAACGGAGCAACATTTTCAATTTAGCAAAATGCCCTATTTTGAACCTATGAACAAATGTTGTCAAAAACATTTTATTTGGCTATGCCAATTTTTGTGGTGCTATTACTTGTTGGTAGGAGGCTACTAGATTTTTCTCAGAATTTAATAAACTGTTTAAGTGCCTCTATAAAATCCCACAAAAGCTGCTGGATTTTTTTTAAAAGGAGCAGAAGGACCAATCTGTGATGATTTTAAAACTTCCAGGGACCTCCTTGCGATTTCCCCTTCTTCCCCACTGTAGCGACCGAGGCGCACTGGCGCCATGGCCGTGCTCGCGCCGCACTCGACGCGCGTGCCCGGGCCCCCTGCTCTCCTCTACCTGCAAGGATGAGAAGAAGAGCAAGCACGCGAGCCCCCACCTGCTCCCTTTCTTCCCCTGCATCTCCCTCTGTCCCCACACGCCATGGCCGGCGCACCGCCCGAGCTCGCCGTGCTCGTCCCCGCCGTCTGAGTAGCCCCCGCGTAAATCGAGCACCGCCACCCGCTCCGCCTCGTCGTGCTGATCCTCCACGTAGAAGGAATCGGTCGGAAACGCAGAGAATCGCCGCCGCCGTTCGATCTCGTCCCCGTCCACGACGCCGCTTCGCCGAACGATTTTGTCGCCGCCACGCCATCCCCTGCCTCGCCGTTGCCGTGCTCGTGTTCCTGGTGAGCTCACCGTGCCAACGCCCCTCCTCCCTCTCCCTCTCCCGCACGGGCTCCCGCTCCACCCCGCCGTAGCCGCGCGCCGTCGTCGCCGTTCGTGACCGTGCTCGACCGGTCGCAGAGCCGGCTTAGCCGGGCTGTGTGCCGGTTGGCTCGGGCCACTAACCGGCCTTGGGCCCGGCCCTAACCGGGCCACGAGCCGGAGCTCTCTGGAGCCAGGCCGGCCTGCTAGCCGGCCCAGCCGAGCCACAAACCGGCCAAGCAGTTTTTTTGTGCTGCTTTGTTTTTCCTTTTCCCTCTCGATAGCACATGCTCCCGGCTATTTCCCTCGCGCGTTAGGGAAATCGAACACCGATGATTCAACTAGTTCCTCCCTCTCTCTCGAATCCGAGGAAATAACTTTTAATAGTTGTTGAAAATACTTTAATGAAAAGCATATTTAAAAGGAGGAGTTATAAAATGAGTAACTTTTTATCGGGACCTCCGAAAAATGTGTTCTTCATATCAAAATGCTCAGAAAAATGTGCATTAATCCGTAGCATCATCTCCATGCATGCTTAAATGATCTATAGCACAAGAAAGCATAAAAACAAAGAAGGAGCTTGATTTTCTCTCTTGTTGAGTAATTATCTCGCACCCCCCACCCCTCTTAAAATTGGTAGAACTTGTTATAATAATTCCAGTGCATTAAAAATGTCATGCCATCATGTGTTTGCGCATTGCATTTGTTGAAACATGTGTGGTGATTGATTGTTCTTTCATGTGTTATTGTTTCGATAGATCAAGCAGCCGGGGTTACTCCACAATACCCCGAAGATCCGTACTACCAGCACCTTGATCAAGGCAAGCGTAATCCCCCCTCTGAGCATATCTTACCCTATTTTCCGCAAGTATTTTCTCCACTATAATATTGCATGCGGTTCCAAATGTCAATTTATTGGATTAGAGTATCCTATAGTTGCATTAAGTTTCCGATGCCAATACCTGTTCCCCTCCTATTAACCATAGGTTTGTAATGTTGGCCTGAGCTACTTAACTATGCTATGTTGATGCTTAGCCATGCTTAGTAAATGTTTATCAGTACGATGGATGGTTGATGTTGGAAACAGGTGTTGAGATGTGTGGTTGGTGGTGGAGAATTGTGGAGACAGGTAATAAAATGCTTAAAGGTGGGGATGAGAGGCCACTGTGGTTGTGGTGTTTTGTCTCGTTCCCGCCGCCTAGGTGCGAGTTCTTTACCTCTTGAACCTAGACTGAGCGTGCAACCATGCGTGAGGCCTATGCAATTGCAGGAACCCTCATAGACTAAATAACTCGAGCGGGGCTAGCCAGGGTCCTCTAGTTCGGGCTTCCATTTGCGTGTGCGTGATGATGGTGGTATGAACTGAGATGAGGATGGTGGTATTAGGAAAATAAGTGGCCGCGGGACAGGGTGCTGGAGGTACCTCTTGTCCTACCGCTACTGATGATCCTGGAAAGTCCTTAACGGGGGAGAAGTCGACACCGCTCCCACCCAGCCGGCTCTCCAAGGAAGAGAGCTAAAAGCTAGGTAATGGGCCGGACGGTACGCGTGGTAAACAATGTACACCCCTGCAGGGTTAAATCTTTTCGAAATGCCGTGTCCGCGGTTATGGACGAACTTGGGAAGTGAAGGTAAGATCATAGAATAACTTTAACGGAATGATTAAAAACTGGGTACTAGAGGTACCACTCACAAATGCAAGGTGAGCTTCCTCGAGGGTGATTCGGGGAGGTGCCTTTGATGAACAGGTACAATGGTTGATGATGGTTGATGTTGAGAAAGGTGATGAAAGAAAGAGTACTTCCTACCTCTTTTTAAATTACTCTGAATAGTCGATGCCATCGAGTTATGTTTTCATAAATAAAATCAACTTTATGCAAAACAGCCATATGACTTTGAAAGCCTCATCGAGCTAAAGCTCTATATATAATCTTGCGAGTTCATCGAACTCAACGTCGTTTGTTTTGTTTCAGAGGAGGACTTCACCGACCTCGAAGGTGGGTTCTTTGTGGACGTCGACGAGTAGTCTGGGGTTCCCAGGTGGCAGCTTGGGACATCCCGGAACAGCTGGCGTTGGATGTTTATCTGTAGTCCTCTTAGGCCATAATTTGGATCTTGTTGTTTAGACAACCTAATTCGCTTCCGCTTGTTGTAATGTTGGGTCCGTGACCTCTGGTTGTCATTTGCTATCTTTCTCTATTATAAGAGTTGAACTATATGATTTGTGTCTTAGAGTCTGTGATGTGCCAGTTGTTCCACAAGTCTTGATCTCTCTATTATACATTGAGGGTTGTGCCTGTGTTAAGGCATCAATCGGGGTGTTGCGTTGCCGATGATCCATTCCGAGCAACGCCTGCCAAAGGTTTTGGCCGGGGATTGGTAAACCCGTAACCTCCGGTTGTATCGCTTAACCGGTGACACACAGCATCACTGTATAACAGTCGGGTCGGGGCGCTACATATGTACCAATACCACCCTCTCAGCGATCAGCGATGGGACAGTTCCATAAGTCGGGGATATACGTTGGTTATGAGACTATGTCCATAATCAGGTTTCTGGACCCCGCGACAGGTGACTATCATACGGCCCGTTTCGCTGATTGCATTTTTGACGAGGATATTTTCCCGACTTTAGGGGGAGATAATCAATCCCTTGATGATGAAAGTCGAGAAATCACGTAGCAAGCCACGGGGATCCACGCACATGACCCGCACACTACTGAGTCTGATAGAGAAGTCCAAAAGATAATAGATTTGCATTCCTTGGCGAATCAACTGCCTGATCATTTCAGTGACATAAAGACTGTGACAAAGTCGCATGTGCCTGCGCGCAATGCACCGGAAAGGGTTGAAATACCAAAGAAAATTAAGGATATACCCGCTCCCGCCCTAAAAGGACGAGGAATCTGGTTTCTCAAATCCCAAGTACTCGGGGACGTCCGAAGAAAAAGGACAAGAGAGATTTATCACAGCTTGCCCCTCAAGAGGGGAGCCAGTCGAGACCTGGCACAAGCACGGAAATTTCAGTGCACGAAATTCCGGACTTGAATTTTCGTATATCGGAAATACCCAGCGAAGATGTGTGCGCACACATTGGAGTGGGAAAGCTGAAGGACCTTGCTACTGGATTGGGAAATCCGGTGGAGGAAGGGAATGTGCCTGATGCACCCCATGACGAAATGGCCATTAACTATGTTAATTCTGGTGAGTCAATTAATCGAGCCATGGCAAATGTCGACATATATTTTGCCATTAAAATTGCCTCAATCATAGATCCTGACCCCGAGCCTAACACGCTTGCTGATTGTAAGAAAAGGTCGGATTGGAAAGATTGGCAGAAGGCAATAACTGTCGAGTTAGTATCTCTTAACAAAAGAGAGGTGTTTGGACCTGTTTGTCTAACTCCTTCCCACATACGCCCTGTTGGCCACAAGTGGGTTTTTGTTCGAAAGAGAAACGAAAATAACGAGATAGTACGGTACAAAGCAAGGCTCGTTGCTCAAGGTTTCTCTCAGCGACCAGATGTCGACTTTGAGGAAACTTACTCACCTGTCATGGATGGAATTACCTTTAGATACTTGATCTCAATGGCAGTAAACTTGGACTTGAAAATGAAACTTATGGATGTTGTCGCCGCTTACCTTTATGGTAACTTGGATTCAAACATATACATGAAGGTACCCGAAGGTATACCTGTTCCGAACCAAGGTAGAGCAAATAGAAGTTTATACAGTGTTCAGCTTAAGAAGTCAATATATGGACTCAAACAATCGGGTATGATGTGGTATAATTATTTAAGCGATTTCCTTCATCATCAGGGCTACACGAGTAGTGAAGCTTGCCCATGTGTTTTTATACGGAGATCACAAGATGGTTTCTGTATTATCTCGGTGTATGTGGATGATTTGAACCTAATCGGTACACCTGAGGATATTGAGGAAGCGGGTTCCTACCTGATGTCGGAATTCGAGACGAAGGACTTAGGCAAAACCAAGTTCTGCCTAGGTCTACAACTTGAGCATTCCCCTGCTGGGATCTTAATGCACCAGTCTGCCTACACCCAGAAGGTGTTAGAAAGATTTGGATTTGACCCCCATGATTGGGAGATCTTTACAGCAGGACAAGGACCCATTCAGGCCAAAGGAAGAGGGGGAGGAAGTTCTGGGACCAGAATTCCCCTTCCTGAGTGCAGTTGGCACACTCATGTACCTCGTGAATTGTACACGGCCGGACATTGCGTTCGCTGTCAATTTGCTTGCTAGGTACAATTCTGAGCCTACCAATAGACATTGGAAAGGCATCAAGGACGTCTTCCAATACCTCCAAGGGACTAAAGATCTTGGCTTGTTTTTCCGGAGGAATCAAGATCTTACGCTTGTAGGATATGCTGATGCTGGGTACTTGTCAGACCCGCATACTGCGATGTCTCAGACTGGATATGTTTTCCTTTGTGGTGGAACTCGTCTAAGCAAACTTTAGTAACAACATCGACGAACCACTCGGAAATCATAGCATTGTATGAAGCATCACGAGAGTGTGCATGGCTTCGACGGATGATCGGCCACATCCAGCTGACATGTGGGCTGAACACCGTCCAAACCCCAACTATCATCTATGAAGATAATGCCTCTTGTGTTGCACAAGTCCAGACGGGTTATGTGAAGAGCAACCTCACAAAGCATATCGACCCCAAATTCTTCCATGCACATGAATTGCAAAAGTTGAATGAAGTAAGAATCTTGCATACTAAGTCATGTGAAAATCTTACTGATTTGTTCACTAAATAATTACCAGCATTTTCTTTCGAGAGATGTGTTCGTGGAATGGGTATGATGAGACTTAGGGAGATGCAAGGTTTAGGGGGAGAATCTTCACAAAATCATCGCTGAAATCTCGATCCCGATGATTGAGTACTTGACTGAAAAGTTAAGTGAGTTGTACTCTTTTTCCCTTTAGTGAGTTTTTATGAAGTTTCTCACATAAGGTTTTTAATGAGGCAATTCGTGCAACATAAGTATACCATGTGCTTTTCTCCATATTTTTCCCATTGGATTTTTCAGAGTTTTGAGTCATGGTTATACGGATAAAACCCCAAGGGGGGGGGGGTGTTGGGAAACTTGGGCCGTGTGGCCGACGCAGCCCACTTTGGTGGTGCGTGCCCGATCCACATTAGCCCAATTTGACTCCCAAGTTTAGGTTTAAGTGGGCTCTTATCCTTCTATCCCTTCCCCCTTATATAAGCAAGGCAATCATTTTACGTACTGGTTACAGAAACAGAGAAATAAAGAGATCCTTGCCTACACCTCAGGCAGGGAATGGTGCGGGTGGGAATGGGGATTTCGGTGCGGATTATGTTATGGTTATGATTGGTTTGGGCTGAAATGGATTTAATAGATAATTGGATCGGAGCAGTGCGGGCTTATCATAAAACCGGAGCGGGGCAGTGCGGTGTGGAGTCGAAAGAAGTAATACAGAATGGGCTGAACCCCGCGGGTTCAACCCGCGGAGGTCGTTCGGGGCCACAACTCACACGACGGCTCCCCGGGCCTATTCTGTTCCTGCGCCGGCGGCGTCAGCCAGGGCCGGCTGCGCCACCCATCCCTTCCCCGACGAGCCTCTCCCTTCGTGCTGCCCGAGCACACCGGCGGCATCGGCCAGGACCGGCTGCGCCACCCATCCCTTCCCCGGCGTGCCTCTCCCTTGGCGCCGCCCGAGCGCACCGGCACGGCGAAGAAACGGCCGCTCCATCTCCTTGCCCGGCTTTGGTCCGGTGCGGGGCACGGACGGCGCCACGCCCGCCCGGCAACAGCGAAGCGAGGCAGCGCGACGAAGGCGAGGCGCGAGCGAACCACCATGAGATCCGTCGGCCATGGCTGGAAAGGTGAGCGAGAAGGAGCTAGGGAGCGTGCTCATGCATGATGGCCGTGAAGAACATCCGTCCCCAGCGCGATCGCCTCCTGCCGCTGCAGCGCCGTCTGCAGCAGCTCAGCCCCGGCGTCGAGGACGCGGACAGGATCAAGGAGCTCGCCTCCGACTTCTTCAAGGTCTACTTCATCGGCATTGAGGCCGGCGCCCGCATGCTCGCCACCTGCCTCAAGCTGGCCGCCAAGAACGGCGCGCGCCTCACCATCAACCTCGCCTTCGCCGCCCTGCCCGACGAGCGGTTCCACGACGTGCTGGGGACGCCGCCGCCACCGGGCACCTCGCCATCAACCACCATCGCCGCCGCCACCGGGCACCTCGCCAAGACCGACCTCTCGGTCGCCGACGCCACCAGCAGCGTGACCTAGACAAGGTGCGCACCTACCTCGACCGCACGTGCACTTTCGCGAGCCTCGCCGTCAAGCACATCGACCTTGCCGTCACTATCATCTCAAGCTTCCTCGACCCCAAGGAGGTCGGCAGCCTCTCCGAGTTCACCGACAACGAATACATCTCCGAGGACGGACCTTATCCGTCAGAATGAGTGATGAATAGGTGCAGCTCCCGTCAGTACACGCTTGTACTCCGTAGCTAGCAGCCAACAGCCCAACAGTCCAGCACCCAACGACAGAGCCGATCAGCTTTGCTAGCCATCCACGGGCTGAACCCGCGGGTTCAGACCGCATTCTGTACGAGGAGCGGTGCGGGTGCGGTTGGAAACACTAGTAGGAATATGCTTATAGCCACCACACTACCGCTGGCGGACGGGCCAAACCGTCCGCCAGCGCTATTACCGATGGCGCACAGTATAGAGCGCACGCCAGCGGTACTTGGGTTACCGCTGGCGGACGGAGTCACTCGCGCGTCAGCGGTAGCGTTACGCAGAACCGAGCATGCGGGGCTAAGTACCGCTGGCGGACGGTGCCCTTGTTCGCCAGCGGTAACTAAAGTACCGCTGGCGGACGGTTTGGCGCGCCCGCCAGCGGTATTTAGCCCCGATGCAGGCCAGAAAGCAGGAAATTACCGCTGGCGGACACCATTGCCGTCCGCCAGCGGTATCGGAAGTACACCATTTTTACCATTTTTAGAAAAAAAATCAAATAAAGTGAAAAAATGACCTAGATATGATCATTCCTGTGGCATAGTTTGTGATAATGTGCCCATATTTGACACATAGGTGTACCTTGGTATGGCAAACAATGTTGCAGAACTGAGTTTTTTCAAATTATTTTTATAAATATCATTTTTTTATTTTTAAAATATCAAAAATGACTTTTTTGTGAAGCAAGTACAACAAATATGGTGCAAAATGGCACCCATCCAATGTCCACACAAAGTAGACCATATTTGATGGATAATACAGAAATATTAGTATTTTTCTCAGTTTCTACCTAATTTCGCCTATTTAAACGACTTTATGCTGATTTTCCGAAAGTAATTCAAATTTGAACTACAAGTGTGTGATAGTTTGCTCTGAAAATTTTACAAAAATCATTTTAAGGTACACAAGTAGTGGTTATATCACAAAACCGTTGATAGTTTTGAAAAATTCGACCCCTTTCGACGAATAGCCATGGTGGCCATTTTGACCTTTTTTCTAAAAAGTCAAATAAAGTGAAAACATACTAAAAAATGAAATCCTTTGACATGGAGTCCTCTTATGTGTATTAGTTGATAGAAAAAATGACAAACTTGAGTTTTTACAAAGTCAGCGGTAGCCCTTTTCCATCCGCCAACGGTAGGGGTTTTCCTAACAGTGAAAGTCAGCGGTGCGGGGTGGCGTGGATAACCAAAAAAATGATTGGTTAGGAACTTAGGATTGGGTTGGGTAGTTCAGTTAATTATGTGCGGTGTGGGGTGGGTTAGGGGTGGGTTTCGCCCCATTCTCAGCCTGACCTACACCCTATGTCTTCTACTTTTCTGTACGTGTGTGTTCTTCGACTTCCGTCTCCTTCGACTACGCAGCACATCCTCGAGACCGGCCAGCCGGCAGAGGTTGTGTAACAAGTTTGATCATGATCGAGTCAACAATTGGAACAACAAGCACTGGAAGGTGGATCGTATTATAAGCGACCAATCAGTGTTCCATGTCAAATTTCTCAATAAGAGTCAAAACGGTGAATGATTTGATCAACAATGGAACGATCCATGGTATTCGCGTCACGTATCTGTACAAATTAGTCAATCGATCAACAGTGAGGTTACAATACTATACTCATCGATCGATTACAGAAAGAATCAACTAGACGCTACAGTATCTCTCTTGACATTTTTCTTGGTCATTGACGTCTACCAATCCGGTCACCACACCAAGAAAAGAAGGAAGAACCAAGAAAAGACAGAAGCGCGTGGATCCTAAGCAACAATATGCGACAGCCCGAAGCACCCGGCAAGGTGGGGAAGCCTGAAGTGATGATGGTGGTGGTGCCGACGCCGTTCTTGGGCCCTGGCCGCGTCGACCGCCTTCTGAAACCTCTCAACACCGCAGGGGACGACGACGGCGCCCTCGTGCGCGTACCCGTACTTCTCTCGCGCCTCCACGAGCAGCTCCAGGATCCGCGGATGGCCGAGCAGCGTCACCGGCACCGCGAATCGCCGCGGGGCCTCGTCCTCCTCCGCGCCAACCCAGAACGTGGCGCATCCCTTGGTGACGGCGGCCGGCTCCGCCGCGTCGTGGCGGGAGGCGGTCCCCGCGAGGAGGTGGCCGCGCGCTTCTTCTTGGTGCTGCTTCATCGATCGAATCCTTCCTGGCTGGCTCCTGTTCTTGCCCGCCGCCTTCCGCAACCGGTGGCTAGATCGATAGATCACCGCAGACCGCTGGCGCTCTTCTCTTCTCTTCCGGTTGGACTCTGTGGTCTCCCGGGTGATGACTGATGAATTTATATACTAGCCGTCCGTCAGGGTGTCGAACTGGTGATGCCTGCGGGTGGCGGCATGAACGCGCTTTTGCCTTGCTTCTTGACGAATCAGTCGCCCTCCGGTATGTCGGTATAGCTTCGCCGAATTGGAGTCGTCCTCGGTGCATTATCGGAGTGGGTCGTCGGTGAGTGCGTATAGTAGTTTGTGTTTGACCCAAGCAACGGCCCACGGACTCCTCTCGCGGGCTAAATCAAGACTATTCATTGCAGGCCTCCAGAACACGTCCAGCCCATGATCCGTCTTCGTTCCCTTGGCCTTTATTAATAAAAAGAAAAAAACACTTTCTCTGAAGACACCTGTCACTTGTGCTGCGTATACGTGGTCAGAAGAATATCATGTAAAAAAGAATGGTTAGAATATTTTTTTTTACGAGGCAAAATATTTGTCATTTTAATTAAATATGAGAAAAGTTAACTTGTTTTGGAACACGTGTGCATTTCTCTCCTTCCAAACTTCCCAAGAAATAAGCATGACTAGAGATAGATTCTCGTCTTGTGGATCGCCTCTGTCCACCAGTCTCTAATGTAATGCATTGCTTGCCAATCGCTTGGGTTGAGATCATGTAGACCAAGCCACGCCTTTAAGGTTGACCATATTCTCACTATGAAGCGGCATTGGAAAAGGAGGTGTGCGGCCGTTTCTTGGACACCCATTTGCAAGCTATATTCGCACCATTTTGCCACCCTATTTGTTCAAGTCTATCAGCTGTCCAAACAAGGTTTTGGAGGATCATGCAAAAAACTTACACTTGGGGGAGCCCAAGGCTTCCAAACTAGAGGAGGCATTGTCGAAGTGGTGTGCCCCGAGAATTGCATGCCGATTTGGAAAAATAACTCACATCATTCGTGAATTTCCAAGCGATCCTACCTGGCAGGTCATTGTCGAGTTGGAAGGGTTGGCGAATTGGGTGATGTGCTCAACGGTGAGTCCACCTTGCGTTTTATTTGCGAAACCCAATAGTCATTTTCCAAAGTCTCTCTCATTGTGGCTTTTCTTTTCTTCGCCACATAAAAAATTAGGGGCGCCACATTTTTATGTGTCATTCGTTGAAGCCAAGCCGATTCCCAAAACATTGTTTTCTCTCCATTTTCTATAGTGACTTTGGTAGCCACCGCGAAGAGGTCATGTATATTGTTTCGACCCTCAGTAGTAAAATGTACTGCTTACGTACGAATGGTGGTCGAACAAGGCACATCCATCCATTTTTTTTACTTCTTCTGCATTTCCTCGCAATCCAAGTTTCCACGACCGCCTGACACCACAGCAACGACATGCCAATTTCTTCTCCGCTCCACGACATTGACATCAGGCCAGGCCAGTGCGTTTATTCGCCACTACAACTACTATACTTGTTCCCATCTCTTTCCGTTGGTCGTTGCCGATTGCTGATTCTTCCCCGAACTTGGCCAGCAGAAATCAGCCGATGAGACGCCTGCCATGGATCTGGAACTGAACTTCATTCCCAGCACGTAAAAGAAAACATCGCTTACGTACTCACGGGACAAGGCAACGTTTTCGGCGTGAGACGAAACAGACTTTCTTCTTGTTGCAACCGCCTCCGCCGGCCGGCCTACGTCCGTCCACTGCCCTCCGTCGCTTCTCCGCCGCCGTCGCCGACGCGCCCGCCATTCATGGAGCCCGCCGTCCGCATTACTGACTGCACATGCATTCACATTTCTTCTTGCTACGAGCATTACTGCATATCCGTAACCGCTGATAGGGCAAGCGTGGGATGCCGTTCTATTTGCGCGTATCAATGAAGGCCTAGGGTTGAGGGGTTGGGGCTTGCCTGGCCGCGACGGGGATTGGGTGGGGCGGTCGGCATGTGGCGAGGCCAACATGGGGCGTGGCGCCAAACGGGCCGCCGGTCCGAGCCGTGCAGAGTCTGCAGCGCAGTGCCGTGTGAATGATCGAATCGCTACACACACACACACACACAAAAGGGCTCCGTGTGCATCTCACACTGTGAAGCTTATAAAAACACTAGCTGGGGAGAAGGAGCTGTGCGTAGACGAGACTCAGTACCGTTTCCCTTCTGATTGGCCATTGGGGTGGCCACCGGGTGGTGAAGGAGCCGAAGGGGAGGAGGTGACCACGCACAGTGCGGCCATGGCGACCAGGCCGGGGCCTTTGACTGAATGGCCATGGCATAGGATGGGCAACTTCAAGGTACGAGCTAGCGCGATGATGGTGCTCTTGTTTCTCCTCTATCCCTCTTGCTCTGTTCGTTGCTCGAGTCGAGATGTTTAGGTAGAGGCGTTTCTTCAGCTGTCCTCGCTAGGTTCATTTGGCATGGCGGAACTCGGAAGTAGTAAGAAACTAGCTAGGTCTGTTCAACTGATACATCACCCGAGTAGAGTATACCGAGAGTTCGTCCCTGCTGCTCACAGTGCTCGAGAGAGCCGGTTTTAGTGAAGAAAATGTTCTATGTTTCTGCTCTTGCTTGGGTGCTCTAGTACAGTCGATGTCCCCCCAAATAATTGGTTGATACTTTGGATGAGTTTGCTCTTGGTAGATTTAGCAACATGAGCAGCAATATGGTAGCACAAAATTGCCCTTTGCCCTCTCCCTCTTGTCGTGGCCTTGTGTCGCACTAGAATGGCTCAAATGGCTCCAAGCAGTTAGAATTCTTCCCATGAAATTTCTCAGTTCCTTTAGTCCGAGGAGGAAAAATATAGTCGTTCTCTGCTTAATCCGTCTGAGGTTAGAAGATGCCAGACATCTTGTTGTTCTTGGCCTCGCCAATTTAATAAAGAGTATGGCAACGACTGAGCTCTGTTGACATTAATACAGTCCCAAATCGGAATATGATAACCACCAAATTCTAGTACCGGCAAGCACGAAATGATTGCGTGCTGTACTGAAAATAATTAGGAAAACACTTGAGACAATGCATTTATTCTCCGTCGGGTTCTCTTCTCACCCTGGTAGTACCACCATTGTTTGTTTGTTTGTTCTCTCATGGCAGTACCTGGTGATGGCGCCGGTGGTGGTCCACGGCGCGCACCGTGTGATGAACAAGGGGTGGGGCGACATCGACATCGCCTACGTGCTCATCCTGCCGTCGCTGCTGCTGCGGATGATCCACAACCAGATCTGGATCAGCCTCTCCCGCTACCAGACCGCCCGCAGCAAGCACCGGATCGTCGACCGCGCCATCGAGTTCGACCAGGTCGACCGCGAGCGCGGATGGTGAGCATCTGTTTTTGTTTTCTTTTCTTCTTTCTCTCTCAAGTGACGACCGACCGGCGAACTGGGTGGTGATGGCGACGACGATGATGCAGGGACGACCAGATCATCTTCAACGGGCTGCTCTTCTACGTGGGCTACCTGGCGATGCCGAGCGTGAGGGGGTACCCGCTGTGGAGGACGGACGGAGCCGTGATGACGGCGCTGCTCCACGCCGGGCCCGTGGAGTTCCTCTACTACTGGTTCCACCGCGCGCTGCACCACCACTTCCTCTACTCCCGCTACCACTCCCACCACCACGCCTCCATCGTCACCGAGCCCATCACCTGTAAGAAGTCTTTTCTTATGTTTTCTTTTATTCTTGCTATCACGTTTCTTGGACCAATAATTCAGCTCACATACGAGCAAAGAACAGTATAGTCATGTGGCTAGAATGAATACGGTACTACTGTACTAGTCATGAAGAATCAAATCCTTTATCGATTTCGGACTAGCGGGTTCTGATCGAGAGGACCACGGGACACGTCTAGCCTGCACCGCCTGACCGCCAACAGTAATACAGTACAAGGCACTGAATCGGCTTTAAAGCGATGCGCGTGCTGCCAGAGCCAGGGAACGAACAATGCATGTGACTGCCTGAAATATACGGCGGCAGAGACCACCGTATTGCAATGCATGTGACTTCCGAGTTCCGACTGCAATTATTGATTTTGCTTCAAAACTTATCGAGAGAGGAAGGGCAGACAGAAACATGCTGAAGAGAAATACGGCTTTTAATATGGCGCGTAGAGAGTCAGGGCCTATCTGAAGGCAGGCAGGATAGAACAAACACATGAATAGAAATTAATTAGTAAATGTCAATTGTGGAATTTCTACGCGAACTGCACAATATATTTGTTTGCATGCTGCTCCACTGGAATTTTGTGGTAAACTCATTGTTGGCTAGACAAAGGAGGGGAGACGTAAAGAGACATGTTGCATTGGACTTCTCAAATCTAATTGAAACACGAGGTTTGAGCAAATGTTTAGAATCCTACAAAAAGTGAGGAAAGGAATAATTTCTCTATAATTTTTTTAAAGCCAATGTTACAATCAATAGGGCACCTTATTAAGAAAAATTCTCCACAATTGCTTTCAAATTCAATAGGGTTTTGTACACGTGCAATCCTAGTCAACACAAAATATCATGAGAAGTTTAGAAAATTAGAGAACACAGTAGACAAGAAAAAAAACATGGGAATCATCTTTCTTAGGGGAAAATATATCATTGAATATATTCAGAAACAAGTCTAAATATAAAATTTTCAGGAAAAATGAAAAGCATGACTTAAAAACATAAATAAATTATTTAGAATTAAATAAATACCTTAACTATTCCGGGAATTATGAAATTGGAAAATACTCACTAATATTCGGATACAATAATGAAATAAAAATCATATGCTGATTTTTTATATAAATTAGTTTTGAGTTTCCTTGAAGTTTTTCCATTGATTTTTTATTTTACCAATGATAACTTTTTAGTTACTTTTATAGAATACTAATTTTTCTTTCAAAATTCGTATTTTATTCACACTATTTTTCAACCTTTGCTGATTTTTGTGCTTATGGCTTGCCACTTGGAATTCTGTTTTTAATTTTATTTTTCAAGGGCCCAAAATGTCTGGTGTTGAAGTTCAGAGACCAAATCTGAAATCAACTAGTAGTTGAAAGACCAAAAATGAGCTACCATTTCTTCTTGTCGTTAGGAATGTTGGAGGGTGTTAAAACATATTTTCTCCCACAGCTTGGTTCTAGAAACAGGCACTTGCAACGTGTTTGGTATTAATGTGTCGAAATAGATCTCATTTCCCTTCTGTTTTTCTTAAGACTTTGTTGTTTTAAACAGAATGCAAACTGTGGTACTCACGATTCGTGAAAAAAGATGGGGTGATTTGCCATGGTTGCGCAACCTTCTAACTGACAATTTTAGATTTACTGATTTTTAGCAGTCGCCTGTTACTAGGCTACGTGCATTCTAACCAACAGTGTAAAAGGGTTTTATTCATGCATATCTACTGTTGTTTCAGCAAGCATGGAGGGAGTGTGTCATGTTAATTAAAATTTTCTCTTGGTTCTAATATATCTCTACATTGCAGCGGTTATCCATCCTTTTGGCGAACACATTGTCTATTTCATGCTCTTTGCAATCCCGATGCTGTCCACAATTTACATGGGAAATGGTTCTGCCCTCGTCTTTGTGCTCTACATCGTTTACATTGACTTCATGAACAACATGGGGCACTGCAATTTTGAGTTGGTGCCGAAGTGGATGTTCCAAGTTTTCCCTCCTCTCAAGTATCTCATGTACACTCCATCGTAAGTGCAAGACTTCAACTTTTTTTTTGAACCAAGACTTCAACTTGAATCCCTCAAACTAGGCCAGACGTTAACTGAAAAATGATGAGACTTGGGGTCGTTGATTTCTGGTCCAGACGGACTTGGAGTTCAGAAAATTTGTAGTTACTTTACCAAACCTCAACATAACAATCTTTTGCTGGTTTCTTATGCAGGTTTCATTCTCTTCACCACACGCAGTTCCGTACAAACTATTCACTCTTCATGCCATTTTACGACTACATATACAGCACTATGGACAAGTCATCTGACGAGCTGTATGAGAGCTCACTGAAAGGAACAGAGGAGACACCTGACCTTGTTCATCTCACACATATGACCAACTTGCAGTCGGCCTATCATCTAAGGATAGGATTCGCCTCCATAGCATCCAAACCATCTGACAACTACGAGTGGTATATGTGGACGCTGTGGCCCTTGGCATGGCTGTCAATGGTAGTAGCATGGATTTATGGGTCATCTGCATTCGTGGTTGAGAGAATCAAACTGAAGAAGATGAAGATGCAAACATGGGTCGTACCGAGATACAACTTCCAAGTAACCAACTTCCCTTGTCATATACATGTGTTTATCAAATGGTTGGCAAGTTGCTTAACTCATATTTTCCTTTCTGCAGTATGGTCTGACATGGGATAGGGAATCGATCAACGACTTAATTGAAAAAGCAATATTATATGCTGATATAAGAGGGGTTAAAGTGCTCAGTCTGGGACTACTAAATCAGGTAAGTAATCATTACATCTAAATATCATGTTGCAGAGGTGCACAGAGATATGTCAGCATGGTGAACACAGAAGAATCATAAGAGAACGTTACAAAAAAAATAGTAGAAAGAACTGCACAGTGATATGTACGCTCGTCGCTTTATAGTTTCTCTCCATTCAAAGATAAAGGGATTAGTACTTTGTATCTTAAACAATGTGCAGCCATTAATTGATGATGAGAATTGATTGATTCCTTTTGTTTCCTTCAGGAAAAACAGCTGAATGGAAATGGTGAACTATTTAGACAAAAGTATCCAAAATTGGGAGTTCGAATTGTTGATGGAAGTGGATTAGCAACTGGAGTGGTCCTAAAAAGCATCCCTTTAGATGCAAAGCAAGTTTTTCTTCATAAAGGGACTTCTAAGATAGCCCGTGCCGTTGCTATGACATTATGTGGCAGGGGCGTCCAGGTATATTCATATCTTCCTGCGATCATGTCTCAACTTTCATGGGTAAGGTTTTGTAGAATATTTTCCCGAAATTTCATGAAATTATTTTGGACTCAGGTAATCATGAAACAGAAGAAAGAATATGATATGCTCAAGTCACAGATGCCAGACAACAGAGCAAGTTATTTGAGGTGCTCCAGCAATGACATAATCAAGGTAAGAAGTTATGTTCGTAAGTGAAACGTTTTGTAAAGAGATTATACTGCATTGTCATATGTATAACAAAGTTATGTTCGTAAATGAAGCATTTTGTAAAGAGTATTATAATGCTTTGTTCATAATACGAGTCCTTGAGAAGAAGTTGGTCACAACTAAAAATGTTATCAGTATTGAATAAGCATTTCCCTGTAATATCTTAAGGCTAACTCCCATACATTGTTGTGGATAACCCCTTTAGTCATGAAAATAGTAACCCTGAATAAATGCTAGTAAATGATCTTTATATTTTTGCGAAAAGAGGATACTCCTACAGTGAGTAAGAAAAACATTTAAGTTAGTCTTATCATGGAATCAATATGATTATCCAGACTTGAGCCATGATGGAAATGAGTAGTAGAACATGTGGCTAGGGATGTGACGCTTCAGTATCTTTTACATATTTATTCTTTCATTTTTTTTCAGATCTGGATAGTAGATAACATCGACGAGAAAGAACAAAGGATGGCACCAAAAGGAACAGTATTCGTTCCTATATCGCAGTTCCCCCCTAAGAAAGTTCGCAAGGACTGCACTTACTTGAGCACTCCGGCCATGAAGATCCCGCTGGAAATGCAGAACATCCACTCCTGCGAGGTAATACACATATAACCACCGTGATCTCCTCATCAAGACCGTCCAAACGGCAACACTGTTGCGTAAACGAACCTCTCCTGACCAGCGCCCTGATATGATCACTTCCTTTACAGAACTGGTTGCCGAGAAGGGTGATGAGCGCGTGGCATATCGCTGGAATACTCCACGTCCTGGAAGGATGGAGCACGCACGAGTGCGGGGACGACGTGATGGACATCGAGAAGGCATGGTCGGCTGCTCTCAGACACGGGTTCGTCCCTCTGACGAAAGCTTGACGGTTTTCTAAAGCCTGGGAGATGATATGCCGATGCTAAGATGGTGCTGAGAATTGGTGCAAGGTTTCGATTAGACCCAAGTTTCTCTGTTCGGTAGGACAGCGAATAGGCTATGGTTTAACAGCTGGTCTCTAGACTGGCTTTGGATATTGACGAGCTGGCCATAAGGATACGCAAATGTGAACGTGGACCTTAATTCCCTTAGCTTAGTACTCCTACTATTTGTTTGGCATCACGTGTGTAAGACTGTGGAGATATTTGGTGTTTGAATTCAGTAGGAAATAATCAAATGTTAGATTTGTCGAACTGTCAGGTCCAGGAGACGTGGTAAGTAGAAAGAAGGTTGTATGAGCGTTACTTGGAATTGTATTTAAATATGGATTAGTAATCCCTAATACTAAACAAGGCACCAGTGGTCTAGTGGTAGAATAGTACCCTGCCACGGTACAGACCCGGGTTCGATTCCCGGCTGGTGCATCTGTATTATTTTTACTCTCCTACAAGACGTATTTTTTTTGAGCAATTTCCCAAACTTTAACCCCGCTATTTGGGCAACTCCGAAATGCAAACTTTTTGTTTGCTTGATTCTGTACAACAGTAGGTGGACTGTTGATCTTTATATTTGTATTTTTTCCTACAAGGCGTAATCTTTTGGAGCAATCTTTCCTAACTTTAAGCCTGCTACTTGTAAGCCTTGATCTGTTGGACACCTCCGAAATACAAAGTTTTTGTTTGATTGATTATGTACGACGGTTTGTGGACTATTGATATACTACTTGCCGTTGTTGCCCAAATCATAAAGCGCGCCTAAGAAACCAGTTTAGATAAAGGGCTTTATTACTTAAAGTTTAATCATTACACCCGGCATCTGCATATTAATGGACACAGCTGCAATCCAAGTGAGAAAATAAAAAAGTTTGTAGCACTAGACGAATTACAATCATGGAGTGAATAAAGTAGATCGCCAGCACTGAAGATGAACGCGAACGTCTATGGAGGACCAATTCGGCGATCAAACGACCATCCATGTCGGGTAAAAATATCCCTCGTCACCTCTTCCAAACGTGCACATGCCTCCGTAAAGAGGCCTCGATGACCCTCCCGTTGTAAGGTGGACCACGAACGGAAAATACTTGTGCATCGGTAGAGTACCTGCAAACGAGAAACATCTTTATCATTGAAAATCTTGTCATTTCTACTTAGCCAAAGCGACCATATAACGGCTATCGCTCCCACCCTAATAACGGATTTATACTTTTTATCAATCCCATGTAGCCAGTTGCCAAAAACATTAGCAACAGACTTTGGTTGATATAAGTTAGACGCTATCTGGATGGATGACCATATAGAACGTGCGAAACTACACTCGAAGAATAAGTGTTTTATTGTCTCTTGTTGTGGACAAAACATACACTTCGTACTTCCGTGCCAATTCCGTTTAACAAGGTTGTCTTTAGTTAGAATGACACCCCTACGAAGATTCCACTTAAAATACTTTTATTTTAAGTGGAATCTTCATTTGCCATATTTTTTATTATCATCGACTGGTACATCGAAATGTACTAACGCCCTATACATAGAATCCACGGAGAATTTTTCATTCGCACATAGATTCCAACGAAACTCATCGGGGCTTGTGTGAGTTGAACCGAAGTCAACCGTGCCAACAAGGAGTTCCAAGACGTTAATCTCGGCCCAATTAGATCTCGCCTGAACGTCACATTCGGAGGAGAGCACTGCATGACAGTGGCAATGGTATCCCATTTATGACGCACAATATTGTATAGGGCCGGATATTTATCCCGGAGGGTAGTATTACCTAACCATTTGTCCTCCCAGAATCTAATCTCCGTACCATCCTTAATATTAAATACCCCGAAGCGAAAGAAATGTTTTTTGTCGCCATCAGTCCGGCCCAAAAGTGGAAGTCACCAGGTTTCCAGTACACCTGTGATACCGCCTTTGTACCAATGTATTTTCTCTTAAGAAGCGTTTTCCATATCCCATCTTCAGTAAGCAGCTTAAAAGCCACTTACCTAGAAGGGCTGAATTCTTGACATTAAGGTCATGAATACCCAGCCCTCCCTGATCTTTAGGTCGACAAACAACATTCCATTTAGCTTGTTGATATTTCTTTTTCTCACCATCTTCTTGCCAAAAGAATCTTGATCGGAAGTAATCCAATTTATGCAAGACCCTTTTGGTATTTGGAAGAAGGATATCATATACAGTACCATGTTTGTCAGTACCGAATTAATGAGAACCAACCTCCCACCAAGAGATAGCAATTTTCCTTTCCAACTGGATAGCCTTGCTTGAAGACGTTCCTCGACGTGTCTCCATTCCGCATTAGATAGTTTCCGATAATGTATTGGAATTCCAAGATACATTATTGGAAATTGACCTTGCTCACAACCAAATATATCGGCGTATTGAGCAGCTGCGTCTTGAGCCTCATCGAAGCAAACAATTCACTCTTGTGGAAATTAATTTTCAATCCCAATAATTGCTCGAATGTTGATAATACAATTTCAGATTCGCTGCTTTATCTAGATCATGTTCCATAAAGAGGATTGTATCGTCTCCATATTGAAGGATAGATAATCCACCATCGACTAGATGAGGAACTACCCCTTCAATTTGGCCATCCATCTTTGCTCGTTCAATCATGATCGTCAACATATCCGCCACTATATTAAATAGTATAGGCGATAGAGGATCACCTTGCCTTAATCCCTTTTTTGTTTGGAAGTAGCGGCCGATGTCATCATTGACTTTTATCGCCACGCTACCCCGGAAACAAAATTCTGAATCAAAACACACCACTCATCCGAGAAGCCTTTCATTCTCAGAGTCTGTAGGAGGAACGACCATTTGACCTTATCATAAGCCTTTTCAAAGTCGATTTTGAATATCACCCCATTTAGTTTTTTCGTGTGCATCTCATGGACGGTCTCGTGTAGAACCACGACCCCGTCTAGGATATTCCTCCCTTGCATAAAAGTGTTTGGGTAGGTTTTACCACACGATCAGCCGCAGAGTTTAACCTAATGGTCGCCACTTTTGTAAAGATTTTGAAACTAACATTCAGAAGGCATATAGGCCGATACTGTTGTATCCTTTCGGCATTCTCAATCTTAGGTAACAAAACGATTTCCCCAAAGTTAAGGCGAAATAGCTCCAGTTGTCCAGCGTGTCAGACTTGATGATTTCCCAGAAATGCTGGTAGAACTCAGCCGACAAACCATCGGGTCCAGGCGCCTTGTTGTGCTCCATCTGGAAAACCGCCTTACTTATCTCCTCTTCAGAGAAAGGAGCAGAAAGAAAGTTGTTTTCCTCCGGAGTTACTTGGGTAATATCATCCGTTCGAGACTCATCTAGAGTAAAGTTTCCTTCCTCGGGAGCCCCGAACAAACCTTTATAGTAGCTCATGATATATTCCTTGAGCTGATCATGTCCTTCGATCAAGCCCTCATCCTGATGAAGAGAATAAATATGTTTCTTCCTATGTCTGCCATTAGCAACATTATGGAAGTACTTCATATTTGAATCCCCTTGCAGAATAAATTGAGCCTTAGATCTTTGGTACCATTTGAGCTCTTCTTCCCGCAACATACGACCCACCTGCTCATTTGAATGTCGTTTTAGGTCACTCTCATTTGCTGATAAGGGTCGTAGTTCTGCTAGTTTATCAAGCTCATCAATAATGGAACACATGCGCTCTTTTTCTTTTTTAAGCATACCAGTTGTGTGTCTCGCCCACCCACGAAGGAATTTACGCATATTGCGCATCTTATTATTCCACCGTTGGATAGCACTGTCGCCCACAACCGGTTGAGACCAAATCCTTTTTACCAAATCATCAAAACCATCCCGCAACAGCCAACCTAATTCGAATTTGAATTGAGGCTTAACGGGCGATGTCGATGTTCCAGTAGATAGGAGTATGGGGGCATGATCCGAGAATGCCTCAATACGCTCCAAAGCACGTACCGATACCAATGGATAATTATCCTCCCAACGGGAGTCCATCAGAACCCGGTCCAGCTTTTCGTATGTCGGCTCGGAGAGACTATTAGCCCAAGTAAATTGTCTCCCGTCATATGAACCTCCTTAAGGACAAGCTATCAATTACAACATTGAACAAGTGAGGCCAATGACCGTCGAATCTACCCTTACTTTTCTCGTGAAGGTACCTCAGCATATTGAACCAGTTTAAGCCGCTACTTGTAAGCCTTGGGCTGTTGGACACCTTCGAAATGCAAACTTTTTATTTGCTTGATTCTATACAACAGTTGGTGGACTGTTGATATACTATACTTGCTGTGGTTGCCCAAATTGTAAAGCGCGCCAAGAAACGCTTGCTTGTTTTTTCAATGTCGCTGCTCCACTACACTTTGGAATATGTTCGCATCTTTCATGTTTTTTTCTCCTACAAGGCGCAATTTTTTGGAGCAATCTTCCCAAACTTTAAACCTGTTATTTCTAAGCCTTCGTCACCTCCGAAATGCAAACTTTTTGTTTGGTTGATTATGTACAACAGGTTGTGGACCGTTGATCGACTTACTTGCCATGGTTGGCCAAATTGTGAGATTTGTCAATTATGTAAAGCGTGCCAAAAAAACCAATGGCTTGCTTGATTTTTCAATGCCGCAACTCCACTCAAGGTTTTGGTTACTGGTCGGAATACTGCGGTATCCGGCCGGTAACCGGAAATCTCGGTACCCTCCGGTAAGTGAGTTTATTGGACGAAAATTCTCCGGTGTTTTAATTTGTGCTGAATTCGCCCTCTCAAAATTTTATTTTATTTCTTTTTGATGATTTATGTTTGAATTTCAAATTATGTCTGGGAATTTCATCCGGTAACCGGCCGGTAATTTCTCGGCCCCCTCCGAGAAAAAAATAAAACCGGTACCCAAAACCTTGGCTCCACTACAATTTGGAATATGTTAGAATCTTGATTTTCGATCAAAATGCAACAGGAGGAATGGATGAACCACGAGAGCGCTAAAAATTGGTGGTTGGGCGGACTTTCAGATTGCGCAAGGAAGGTGATAGCATCATTGCTTTTCCTCATTGCTCGACATGAAATGAGAGAAATGTGGAAGTTCTCTGTAATATCTTTACAATGTCTAACGTGGTTTTTTCTAAAATCAAAGAGGAGGCGAAATTTTGGGTTTTGACTGGATCCAAACATTTAGGGGTTTGCATGCGGGGAGAGTAGACTTTTATTTTTGGTCTTGTGTTGGATGTTTGTACTGAACTCTTTTTCGTAGTCAATCTCAATATTGCAAAGCTTTTACCTTTGTTTCAAATTATGGTTTATTAAATTATTTATCCCAGCATTTTTTTTTGTATAATACAGAAATCTAATCGCTCGATGGCTGGTTCCTTGCCTCACGTCCTATTGCTTGATCGCCGGTAGACAAATTGTAAGTACAAGTTTTAATACTACTTTTTCCGATTAAGACAAGTTCTAATACTATGATTTACGTAAACAGTAGTTTAAAATATTTTGCGGACAAACATAGCGATCTAGGAGGGAAACACTAGTGTTTTCAACTACAAATCGATAATGCCAAGAGGTATAATTGCCAAAATCAAGTAGGAAGGGCAAACATGGTGGAGGGCCAGGGCAAAATCTTTCTCCCAGCTGACGACATAGACTAGCATCCCCGCGCTGCGGGGCTTCTTAGGTGGTGTTGTTTTCCTTTTGTGGCTTCAGTCTTTTGCTCCTTCTAAATCAATGAAAAGACCTCCTGCAACGTTTCAAAAAAGAACATAGCCGGAATGTGCACTTGTCGTGTAGACGTGCAGTGGTGCGTATGTACCAGTCATCACAAAGCATGCAACTTCATTCTGAGGTAAATGTACAGACAAACACCCCCTCCCACGGACCCAGCCATCTGATATAATTTAGATGGATGTTAGAACACGGAAAACGTTCCATACTTGGTCACTTTGAACCTGTCTCGTTGAGAACCATTTCCAAAACAAAAGGAGACATGAACCGGCGACCAAAAATGTGTTGCTTGGAAACATGCTTGGTGGGACAACACTTAAACAGGCAATCCGGATATGTAGGTGACGAGTCGCTAATCTAGAACATTCATATCGTCAGAAAACCATGACGACGACTTTGCAGATGCTAAATGTGTTATCTTGAATCTCCTTTTCAGCTTATCTCTTGACCAGTACTCATAGTAACGCCAGAGCTCTGGATTTAGATCCTGTAGAAGCATATCAACATTTGTGGTCAGCTGATGTAACTTAATAGCAGATCGTATCACTCGAATATCAGATGAAAATTTTCATTTTTATCTATCTTAAAGTTCTAGACATTCTTAAAAAATTGAGATGATGAGGAGCGTATGTTCTATATATGTTTTCAAGATCAAAATGAGTCACCTGCATGTCTATCTTCTGAATTCTCATGATGATTTGGTTGCTTTCAGTAGGTACAACCATATCAGAGACATTATATGAGCATGGAATCCACTATGTTGGCAACAAGCAAGTCCACAAGCAAAAAGTTATCCTTATGGACAACCTTATACATAGTAGAACCTACTCTCTCTGTTTTTTAATATAAGATGTTTTAGGTGTTACACATGTTGTCTATATGCATACTAAATGAGTGAACATTAGACTAAAATGTGTCTACATACATTTGTTTGCATGTGAATGTAGACAAAAGCTAAAACATCTTATATTAAAAAACGGAGGGAGTATCTATAAGCAATCCACAAGCTCAAAAGCTTGTGGGTAACCCACAAGCTTGTAGGTTGTCCACAAGGAATAGAATAATGTTACTTTATGGCTATAGTGCACAAAGCAAAAAAATGCAATATTTTTTACAAAGCTAATGTTACTTTTACGGTATTCTTTTCAGACTTTTTCTGACATGCGGGGCCCATTTTAAGGTGTGCTTTTGCAACATACATTGTGGTGTTGTCTATATGCTTATGGTGTAGTAAGTGGGTCCCATCTTATTGATAGGTTTTGCCACATACATAGTTGATGTCCTTTAACCATGAAAATTTTCACCCAAAAAATTTCAATACCAAGAAACTTTTATATTGAGGGATACATATGAGCAAAGGAAATATGCTAGTTCTGCTAAAGTTGGTCACACATATAGTCCATCATGTGCATAGACAAAAAAAACACTAAATCAAAAGAAGATTTAATGAGAAATAACCATACATACTATATTAAATGGCAGGCTAAAACCATTAAAATATTTCAAAGCATTAGGGTAGGGTAGGGATTAGAGAAACACTACAATGGACATATATATTATTCTAAAACTGTGAATCTTGAGGACGACTGTTTAGTAAAACGGAGGGAATGGTAGAGAAGGTTGAGAAATCAGCAAGAGTAACTATTAAGTCACCATAGAAAAAGCTTGAGGAACCTACTTGAGATGTTTTTTTTGTCACGGCAATGCTTGCTTCCGCAAAGACATTTGAATGCCTTGATAGGGTGGTTCACATCGTCAAAATCAAGATCGTAGTCCTGTGGTTAATGTGCATAACACAAGATTATTCATTTTGACATATAACTTAAAGTAGGCAATAAACTAGCCAAGAATATTTCACTAAACAAATAAAGGAACAGTAGCATGGCAAATTTAGTTTTTGATCTGCAGTGATACATTCCAACATAAGGTCTAGAAGTCTATAACATGAGATTAAACTGAACTCGGTTAGGATGGTAGAAACCGGTTAGATTCACAGCAGGATGATGCAGAAAAATGGAGCTTAAATGTAATTGGCTAACTGCATGAAGTACCAGTGTACGACTGACCTACCCATGTCAGTTCTTCAAATGGCTTTGTTTGCCTTGTGGTGAAAAAAGCCAGCTGAACAAAACAAAAGAATAGATCAAGAATCTTCAAATGTTTCAAATTGCATTAACACACAAACGCCAGTAGCTAAAGTTGCACACATACATGGTAGTAGTGGTGGTCGGGTGTCTCAATCTCAACAGGTATTCCAATAATATTGGCATCAACACACCTGCAACATATCATTAAATACTAAGTCAACAAATTCTCAAGACAACATAACAAGTCAATAAGTTGAAAGTATTGATTCCACATAGTACAGAAGCAGCATTTTTCTTCTCTCAGAATTACCTTGAAAGTGTTATTAGCTAGCTTCAAAATAGAGTAGCATCACTTGTGTATATTTATCTAAATGTTGATATAAGCAATAATACAAGCATACCCATTACTAGTTTACAAGCAATTATACGGAGAATACTGGATACACGAAAGCATGATTTAAGATAGTTTTAACTTCTACAACCACATAAACCGGGGTTGAACTTTTAGGCAAGAGTTTTCCCAAACCCGCACAGGTAGACATTTAGGAGTTATATTTTTGTTACATTTCATATTTCCATGAGTTTGTTTGCAAGGTGATTTTCTATTGACTTTTCCTGGGGGGGGGGGGGGGGGGGGGGGGGGGGGGGGGTGGGACATTGGACATTGTATATGATTTCTTTCTTCACGAGGCAATTTTATACAGCTTTAACTCAAACAACATGTATTTCTTTGACCAATCGTGCACAAATATCCCCAAACTACCATATCAACCCTAAAGTGCACCTAGTCCACAATGGAAAAGAAAGGCAGTGACTAATGGGAACCAAAAACACATTATGTATAATAGAGAACTGCGAAGGATCATTATGCATTTCTGTTTAAAATAGCAACTGCATGAATATCGCAAAATAAGTATTACCTATGGTTTATAAACCTTGCCACGTTCCCATAGAAGGTGGCATCTAGACAGAGAGCATGGTCGTCCTCCAGAACATCTTCAGTTAGACGATCAGCATCAAGATACACAGGGTATGTGTGTTTAGCATTTGCTGTCTCTTGATTATTTCGGTCATAAAGCTCATTGTTCGTTAGTATTTCACCAGCATACTCACAAACAAACGCGCCACGAGGAAGTTCCTCAGCGGACCGCAGTCCCCATCCTTTTTTTCCAGGGGTTAAGAATACCTGAAATGACGATATTCATTACAAATGAATATAAGAAACATGTAAGGTTGCGCAGTTTAATGTCCTGAGAACATGAGCATACACAGAATGCACTGCATCGCAAGAAAAAAATGCTGCAGTTACCATCATACTAGATCAGTGGAGTAAACTATTACACACGGTAAAAATGAGATTCTACATTGGATCAACCTTGCCACATTAATTGAAGGGATATTTAAAAAAAAATAGGCTCAACCATTTCACATTGATTGAAGGAAAAAATAGAAAAAAATATGTAGAACTTATTTGTCTTGTGTAGATTAATCATATATACATCAACCTGCTCAAGTCATATAACAAATACACCTATATTCTGGATTATAAGCATCAAAATTGCATAACATATGCATATATAGCTGCACAACTGCACAAGAATAGCTAGTTCCATCATATTGGTGCAGAAGGGTAATACTAAGACCTTAAATGGGTACATATGTCTTACCTGTAGATGTCGAGTGATGCCTCGCTGCACCACACGATTTCCACAATTTCTGGCACAACCGCACTTGCTCCAGCATTCTTTAATAAACTTTTTCTGTTTTTGCGGTTCTTCTAGCATGGCGACACAAGAATCCAGAAATACTTCTCTTAGCAGGCCGTCTCTTGTGTAAGCAAATTCTCCTCCAGTCTCTCTTGCGCATGCACAAGGAAGTTGTTCTGCTAAACAATCTCCAAAGCAGCTGGAGCAGCAACTTTCATCTCCTATTCTAGCAAGTGAAATACTCATATGTGCATTCTGGAATGTGATGTTTCCTGGTATGTAGTGAAAGTGAGGAGGAAGAATCCCGTTGCCCCTTTCATTGATTATGGGTATGCTTACACGCTCTTCACCTTTAGTTATGTCCATGACATCGTGAACAGGTTTTATAACCATTCCTTTTTCTCTGGGTCCACTCATGTGAAAATCAGAAGGATTTTCCGAGTTATATGTGAATGATAATTTCCCTGTTCCGGAATTTGACAAAGCCACCTCAAACTCAAAGTCATTTGAAGAATCTTTTTTGTTTATGACTGCTTGGCTTCTGCGTGTATCAGCCATGTTTTTTTCATGAGCAACAGAAACACCTTCCACAGCATGCTGCGCACCAGAAATCATGTGTCCATCCTTGTAAGCTGGAGGATTTTGAAAAAATTGCAGAAATTCTGAAGTAGTTAGAAGTTATTAGAGATTAATCTCAGAATAACAAGGCAACGAAAACAGGACTAACATGGCAGGCACAACAGAAGATATCTTTGCAGGAAATACAGAATATCTCTGGAGCAGTTGCAGTACATATATTGTTATCACTAGAAGAGTTATGGCATTGTTTTATCAATTCAGAGTTCACAACAGTGCAGTTCTTATGCCAGTATGCCATATGGCTTACACATATGCCAAAGGTTTTAGACAAACTGTTAAACTGTGAAAACCAAAACTAGTGATGCATGAGAAAATAGCACTGAAATCAAACAAGATTTCCCAAGAAGAAATCATAAGTGACTTTTCAGTATTTTTTAACTCACATCAAGATGCATGCCATTTTGTACATATTCAGGAGTGTGTCGCAGTGGCGCAAGTACAAACAGACCCCAAAAACTAGGAACAGATAACTGGTAAGCAAGAGCCTTTATTATCGATCTAATCCCACAAAAGGGCTAAAAACAAGTGCAAACCAAAAGGCAGCATTATATGAACTAGAAATGGTCAGCAAGCCTAGAGTGGCAACTGTTGAAGAGACTTGGCTCCAGCGAGCTGTCACAGCTTTGCTTCGTCAAAGATGGACTCGATCAACTCCTGCCACCTATTTTTTTGCGAATAACTCCTGCCACCTCAGGATCACACATCAAACACGCATTGCATAGCCACCAAATTTCCCAGGATGTTAGAATGATCATAGAGTGTGCGACTTTTAAGTGTACAAGCAATACAATTTATGACCTCTTAACTTCTATCACACTACAAACTATATTATGAAAGTAACTGACGGTCAATTTACTAATATTTTTAGGAGGCGGATTTAGGACCGTGACAACTGCTAATACTGAAAGTTTCGTATTCCACAAGCGGGCTATATGATAGATCTAGCAGACCAGATGGAAAAATAAAATGCATATAAAATGTGGGAGTTCACCACGTAAGTCAATGAAAAATGCGAGACATTTGCCCAAACAGAAATTACCACTCTGATGGCTGGAGTCTTGAACTAATGGGGGCATAACTGCCAGTGGGGCCTCGAAAGTAGGAAGGTCTTGACCTTGGAGTGATATAGCTGTGCTATCTTCATCTGTATCCTCCAGAACATGGATTTCGATACCTCTTTCTTTAATTGGCAGTCGCGAAGAAGACGGCTGTGATATGTTCCCAGTCACACAAACTGTTTGACGGCACCGCTTGCCCGCTTCTTGCTGCAGTGGAGCTTTAGTCGACTCTCTCTTGCAAACCTTTGAAGATGTCATCCTGCATGCAATGGAAGAAATCAGCTTAGGCATAGCATATCATACAAAAAGTGACATCCTCAAAAAACGAAGCGATAAGAAGCATAAATACACATAATAAGTGATGCTAGTTATGAAAAACACCTAATCAAGGCATACAATGCGGATTGGTATATTACGAAAAGTTGTGTAACTACTGAGTGAGTGCAAGATTTGCTGAAGGAGTCAACAATGGGTTAGTATATAGTTACAAGCAACCGACTCATCCTTGGACTAGGATTGCAACTATTTTGATTTTAAATCTTTCCTGGAAGCTACCTTGTCACTCTTTTGTTGTTGTTGTTACTGACACCTTGTTGTCCCTAGTTAAAATAGTTAGCAAATGCTGTATTGTAAAGAATGAACACGTTTGAAACTACCCCAAAAGCAAAAACTCAGCAATATCTGAAGATTAAAAGTAAAAAATGTGTAGGAAACTAGAAACCTGATGGATAAAAAGGCGTTCTAATATTCACTAGCTGATAGTCATGAACAAAATGCCACCCACTAGAGCACCAATCGATACAACAATGCTGAAGTCCTGTCAAAACAACTAAAAAAAATTGTCTATCACTAGCCACACCATAAGAGCTGGGATGCACGACTTGTTAACACCAAGTGCAGAAAGCATGTAAATCCAGTTCCTAACATGCAACTCACATGGGAAAGCAAATAATCTGATGCAAATCAAGACACGTTTTGGACCGACAGCAATAAATGTATTCTGCTGAACTTGGGAGCAATTTGTGTGTAGTAGTGTAGTGGAGACTCAGGTAGAACCTCCAACGGTCATGAGAAATTAGAATTAATCAAGCAACATCAACACAAAAAGGCATATAAAATTGCAAACATTATCCAAATTATATACACAATTGACAAGAAAGAAGACAAATCCTATTGTGGATAGTACTGCATACCTACTATTCACACTAAAAGTTGTTGAAATATTGCATCGCCATTAGAGATATTAATTGTGACTTCACTGCACTTATTACTAGTAGGCCTTGTGTGGCTACTGCGCTAACATATCATCCGGAAGTTGCAAACTTTCAAGTATAATCTAAAGCAGAGCATAACCAAGCACCCACGACACTGAACTACCTCTCCAGAATCTGACTGAACACAAACCAATCAAGGAATACATGACAATCCGCAAAAACGGAACCCAAAAAATCATCATCAAAAACGCATTCCGCACCGCAACGGAGACAAGACGCGCATACCTCCTCGTCCTCGGTACAGAACCAGCAAAGGAGTTCGAAGGACAACCGCGCCTCCTCCCAAGGTTCCCGGCAGCGAAGCGGCTCGAAACTTAGAACTAACCGCACAGAGCAAGGAACAGAGCGCGTCAGAATCCGCAGAATTGGGCCGGAAAAAAAGGAAAGAAAAAAACCCATTCCGCACGCACCTCCTACTCCAACCGCCCAGGGAGACGAAGCCGAGGCGCGGGGAAGCGCCCGGGGCCTCGGCGGAAGGCTGCGGGGGCGCGGTCGCCGCCGGCAATCGCCGCCGGCTTAGGGTTTCGGGGCGGTTGCGGCTTGGGGTTTTGGAGGCGTTACGGCATTGGGGCTTTTGATCGCGTATAGGAGAACAGAGTCAGGCCAGGATATGACCAAAAAGAGGAAGCGTGGAAGCCTAGACGACGAGAACAGGGGGAGAAACTGGTACTCCGCTGGCCCCCGTGTCACTTTTGCTGATAGCCCCTCATTCTATTTTTAGCAGGGCCGTCCCAGAGTGACCTAGAAGCTTCCATTAATGGCAATGGCCTGACCGAAAGTAAATGGAAATTACAAACTGGTCCAGGCAAACTGCACAGAGGACCCTAGATGGAAAACTGAAAAACGTGATCGGGTGCAGCTCCTCCACCGCTGCATCGATGAACCACGGCACACCCTAGCGGAACGCCGCCGGTGACAGAACCACATTGGACGAGACGCCGGGAGCTAGCTGCACCGGACTAGAGGGGCCTCCATCTTGGCACGATGGCCTTGAGGTTAATTTTAGCCATCACACGCCGGAAGGAACCGAAGCCGACGCAGAGGGAGGGAGTGGTCACCCTTCGACCATCTTAGATGGCAGCCGAAGCAGAGCTGCCATGGATGCAATCCCGGGAGCAGCTTCCGAGCTCCCCTGCTGTAATTCCGCCACCAGCAGCCAGTAAGCCGGCGATCCCCTTCCTGCTCGCCTCTAGGACAAGCGCCGGAAGAAATCCCTGAATTTCGACCTTGGCCTGCAGATCTGCTCATATGGGGCTTATTAACGCTGGCTCCGCCAGATCCTCCACCCGCCTGAAAGGATCGGTATGGCCACCTAGAGGGGGGGGGGTGAATAGGTGCTACTCAATTTTCAGCTCTTTTTCGAGTTTAGGCTTGACACAAAGGTAAATTCTCTAGATATGCAACTATGGTGAATTTACCTATATGACAAGTTAACACTAGACTAAGCAAGAAACAAGTAAGAGCTAACGAGTAAGGAATAACCGAACGGGAAGCACGCGGAGACAAGGATGTATTCTCGAGTTCCTCCTTTTTAGGTGAGTACGTCTCGTTGGAGGGGTGTGAGTTTCAAACTCAAACGCCACAAATGACTTCACCCTATTCTCCGATGAATCTTGCCCAAAAGCTCGGTTCACCTTCCACTATCGGAATCATTCAAGGCGGAATCCAGAGCCCTTACAACAAACTTGAGGCTCAACCCACAAAATGATTAGGGGCTCCCAAACACCACAACACCTGCTACACAAAAGTAACAAGCAAGTAAGTACAACAAGATGGCTAGGTTTTCCTAGTGGAAACCCTAGGCTCAAATCCCTCAAGTGAATGAGGGGGAAATGAAGAACACTTTGGTGAAGTAATAGATCCGGGCCTTCTCCTTCAATCCTCCAAAGATCAACGAGTTTGGGTGGAGTGATTCGGAGATCTAGTGATTCTTGAGCTTGCAACAATGGTGGACTTGAATGCCGGGCGAGCTAGCTGGCTAGAGGTAGGTGGAGGGGTATTTATACCCCTCCCAAAATTATAGCCGTTGCAGTCTACTTACACCGGAGACTCCGGTCCAGGAGGGCCGGAGACTCCGGCCAGGGCGGAGACTCCGGACCCGGAGGGGGCGGAGACTCCGGTCCCAGGCGGAGACTCTGGGGCTCCTCCGGACCGACTCTGGACCAAAGACAGAGAGCGCCGTCTTGTGGAGCTCTTCGCTCCAAAACTTGATGGGCCGGAGACTCCGGCCCCTGAGCACCCCTGAGGCCGGAGACTCTGGCCAGGACAGACATGTTGCATTCTCCTTTTTCCTTGACAAGTGTTTCGATGCAAAGTATAAATATTTCTTTTAATTCCTGCACCACTTGGCACCATATTAGATATTTCCTAGTGTTGTTTCCTAACACACAAAACACATAGGGGATATAAAATATGTCCTTTCACCGCCGCCACCATCCACCATGAATCATGGCCATTGGAGAGATCAGACGAGCTGCTAACACTGCCCGCGAGCACCAGGAGCAAAAAGTAGTGTTGCATGACGTCATTCGCCACGAAGGACCAAGAAAAGCAAACCCTAAATCTAGACCTACTACTATTTATAGAGGAAGGTCGGCATCCCCTTCCCCAGCATCGATCACCAGCCGGCGAGGCCGGCGGAGAAGAGGGGCATAAGAGCCAGGGCGGCGGGGGGCGACTCTCAATGAGAAAATAGGAGAAAGATGGAGGAGGAGAAAGTGAGAGACCCGCTCGTCGAGCTAAGAGCCCCACCCTCGTTCTCTTGGGACGTGCAACGCCCACAAATGTTTCAATCAACCAACATTTCTTCATTCAGAGGATTATTGTCGTGGATAAGAAACTGAGTGTTTGGTGATGTCATATTCTGATGAGAGAAATGCAAATCAATATTTCCCATAATCGAAATGATTGATCCTAAACCGGTGGGAGTAGGAGCATCTCAACACCCTACTCCCAAAAAACATTGACCCAACTGAATCGCGTACATCTAACCCAAATGTTTGGATTGCTCGACAACTCTCATGTTCAGGCCATTGGGGTGGATTTGGGCCCACTCAAATGCGTCCGCCACGTCGAACTGAGAAGACGACACTAGAAAAAGCGGCTTTTACCCGTCTTAATTTCGTGATAGATGGGCCTTTTTTTTGCTAAGTTGGTTTATACCACATAAGGGCATGTACAATGCAAGGTGCTTAGAAAAATAAACTGGGTTTTTTACTTAGCACCAGTGTTTATTTATACTAGACTGATGATGATGATGAGCTTGAGGACTTTCAGGAGGCTGTAGCTAAATATGGTTTGGACACTAAGGAGAAGTTCACAGCTGTGACGGACGCACCGGAAGCCAAAGATTCTTAGGGCGGAGCTTCGACACAACCACCCAGTTCTACGGTGATGTCAGGGGTGGTGTTCTCGCCGGCTGTTTGTCGTTCTTTTGACTTGGCTCGAAAGGAAGTTGCAGCCACTTTTTCAGGTAGTGTCGAACCAAATTCACGGATTGAGACTATGGTGGCTGAGGGGGCTCGCCCTGTGAATATGATAGCTGAGGGTGCGCGGAATGATGCACTAGATGGCGCGGTGGTTGATCATGGTACGGATGCTACGGAGGATGCTACTCCTTCGGCTGAGCAGCTTGGCGTTCTTTCGGCTCGGACGGAGGTGAAGCAGGTGGCTACACCTCTGTCTTCGCCGTTGCTTTCAAACGGGGGGGGGGAGGGGTTGTCCCCTCCTTTTTACTCTCCGGTCACCATAGGAGGTGGAGACGGATCGAGTGGGGAGGTCACCGCCTTCTACTCTTCGGGTACCCCGGGAGGGGGTGCTGGATCGAGTGGAGTTGGTGCGGCATCCCGAGGGTGTCGCCGCTTTCTGCTCTGGTGTTTTCTTTTCCAATCACCCATGTGGGGGCATTGGAGAAGGAGGCATCCAAGCAGGCCATCATCGACTTTGGAGGCATTCCTGGCGTAGAGGCACTGGGACTCCGTTCCAGTGGACGTATCTGTGCGCAGCACAATGCAGATGCCACCCAGATGGGGCGGGCAATGACATTGGCTGAGAGGCGTGACTCCTTTTCAGGTACGAATTTAAATAAGAGTTATTCAATTATGTCTTTTTCTAATAAGGAGATTGTTGATAGAGCGTCAAAATTGGGAGTCTCACTAGGGTCGAATGATTTTTCATCTGTAGTTTCGGCTTCGTTGATTAAGAAATCTGAGTTAGATAGAACAATTAATATTTTGCAAAATAATTTGGAGGACAAATATGAGGACCAGCCACATAGTCTTATACTTAGTAGGGCTTCAAGCCTTACTGAAGATTTGGAAGAAGATGATATTTCTAGAACTTTGGAAGATAAGACTGATTTTTCAATTCAGCCAGAGAAGGTCAAAAGGACCAGGAAAAAGAGAGACTACTCTTCTCTCAACAAACATCGAAGTGCTAGGATTACAATACAAAAGAAACACAAAGATGCATAATTTAAAAGGGATTTTTTGGAACAGTGAGGCTTTTCGTGACCCGAGAAAGCATTTGTTTGTGCAAGAGTCTATTCGAGAGAGGAAATTGGATTTTTTGGCTCTGTCGGAGACAGGAAGATCTAAGTTCTCCACTCCCTTTTTTAACTCATCTTGCTGCTGGACAAGATTTTAGCTGGTTTTGTTTACTGCCTAGAGGTAGGTATGGGGGCATGCTTATAGGGGTAAATGCCGCAACACTCCAAGTAAAAAATGTTGATGCTGGAGATTTCTGCGTAAAACTCTATATAAAATCCAAATGCGATGGCTTTGAGTGGGTATTGGTGTCTGCATATGGGGCGGCACAAGATGAGCATAAGCCTATGTTCTTATCAGAGTTAGTCCGTTTATGTGGAAATGAACCACTACCAATGTTGGTGGGTGGGGATTTTAATTTTTTACGGAAATATGAAGAAAAGTGTCGCAGCAGTGGAACATGGGGTTCCCCTAGTACTGCCAAAGTGGGTCCACCCCATGTGGGCCCAAGATGAAGATGGACAAGACCAAGACTCAAGTCAAGCTGGCGGGTTCACCGTCAAGACACGCATGGCCTACATCGACAAAGGGCTCCGGTCCTGGGGACCTTCCGGGTCCCCGAACCAAGCAAGAAGGCCAGGAAGGACCCGAGAGCCCGAGTTCCCGGCAGGAGGCCAGGCTCCCTCTGGGTACTTCCCCACGTCCCTGTGGATAAGCACTCCACCTCACCGCGGAAGACTTGGGAAGCAAGGCGAAGGCAGCGCGGGCGGGAAGCACGTCCCGTGGTGGTGTCAGCTCCTGTCCACCCCAAGGCGGACGCTCCCACCTAACCCAAAGGAGACGCTAGGCTGAGGAGAGGCCACGTCTCCTCCTAAACTAGATGAGGAGGGTCCTTCACCCCGAAGGTCCCTCATGCCCCTCACGTGACCCTGTGGCAACCCCTTAGCCTATAAAAGGAGGACCAAGGCACGGAGGAGGGAAGGTCGAAGCAGAAAAAGGAGGAAGAAAGGACGAACACAAGTAGAACCAGAGCAAGACTAGACTAGGGCTGCGAAGGTAGGAGGAAGGTGATCTCCTCCGGGTCAGGATCTGTCCTTCTTCTACCTCCAGCCAAAACCCTTCCGGGTACCCATCCGGGAGGTTCCATTGTAAGCCACACTATGAAGAACCCATCAATCCAGACATGCAGGAGTAGGGCTTTTAGCCTCCGGGCGGCCTGAACCTGGGTAGCTCCTTGTGTCCCTTTGGTTGCATGCTTTGATCGTGGAGAGGAGAGCTTGATCTAGACTCCGCCCAAGAAGACGATTCTCAGCCTCCTTCGCGCCCCGTGCCGAACCTAAAAGGGGGTATCCTATACTCCCGGTGTCCGTGCAACGAGACACGACATCTGGCGCGCCAGGTAGGGGGCGCAAGCGCTGGATTCGCCTACATCAGCCGCGACGGCAAGCTCATCGTCGACAACCTCGGAGTCTACGTCAGGCTCCTCTTCTTCGGAAGCAAGCTCGTCGTCAAGTTCTTCTTCTGGTTCGCGATCTACGGCAAGATCGTCAAGAACTGCCTCAAGCTCCTCGTCTGCGGTCGGATCCGCTCCAGGAACAGCCGTCTCCTCGGGGCAAGGCGAGCAGCTGCCTCAGTCACAAGCAAGAGTCATGTCGGGAACTCGGGAGGTCTTTGGAGAGCAAGCGTGCCAGGCATCGCGGAAGGGCTGGGGGCTAGAGGAAGCTCTGGGCGTGGCCCGGGCGCTTCTCTCCTTCCCCCCAGATCAGTGCAAGAGTGATCCCCGTGCGAAGGCATGGATCAACAGCTTGGAAAACCTGCTGGACTACGCTCTCCAATGCCACGCTCCCACGAGTCCTGCCCCGACCATCGACCACGGCGCTGCCGTCCCCGAGCCACTACCTCCGGCGGAGGAACAGCCTGAGGACCCCCATGGCAAGCGGCCCATGGAACTTCCTGAAGAAGGTGCTGGCCAGAGCTCCAACCCCAGGCGTCGCTCACGGGAGGACATGGAAGGCCAGGCCAGCCAGCACCTCAAGACCTGCTGCACGCCGTACCCGGCAACCGTCTCCGACCTCTATCACCTAGAGCAAGAAGCTGAGGAGACGTGCGCCACTACATCTGGAGGTTCCGGGGCGTCGTCGACCGCATTATCCCGAAGTACCTCTGCGAGGCTTCCGTCATCGCCGCTTCCACGTCAACGTCCGCAACCCCAAGATGCGCGAAAAGATGAGTATCCGCGTTGTGGACACCCTGGAGACTTGTGGGACATAGCTGACCGATGTGCCAGGATGGAAGAAGCTGCTAACCTTCCTCCCCGCAAGAGTCGTTGAAGCAATTCGTGCTGTGTACCCGGAAGAACCGTGTTGCCACAAGATGTACCCTGAAGTGGCCAGTTGTCGTTCAAGAACTTCCATGATGAATAAAAGATAAGTTACCCTCAAACCTGTTTCTGCAGTACGTGCTATCTACTTCTCGGGTAACAGAACATGTGCGGAACTAGAAAGGCAAGGCTCGACCGTCGTGCGAGCACTCATGGGGTATCGACTCTCCCGGGGGTAAAAAGCGGTGCACAGACCTGATACACCCCGGGGACGTGCGTGCCAACAGAGTGAGCGGCTTTTTGGGAATCGGTAGGGCTCGCGAGCGCATGCCTGACCTGTCAGGGCCTCGCGGGTAAGCTTACATCCCAGAAGGTTCCTCAAGGACGTGGAGAAAAGTAAAAACATGCTAAAGACAAATAAAAGCAACCCGAGAACTAGAGTAGCATAGCAAGTTCTAGCCTATTACAAGCAAGTTTTAATAAGCTGATACATGAGATCTGACGCAAAGTTTATTGGGGCACGAAGTGCCCAAACATGGTGCAGGACAACTAGTGAGGCGGGAATTTCCTCATGGCAAGTGCAGTCGCGGGAGCCGACACCGCTTGGAGTGAAGTCCTGGAAGGAGACGAGGTCGAGAAATCTGGCAAGGCAACGCCAGGATTGGCCTCCCTGAAGGACGCCATCACCAAGGCCGCCGTCACCTTGCTCGTCTCGTGCTTGTCATTCACAAGCTGGGTGACCATCTTGTTCTTGAAAGACCGGAGATCAGCGGCCACTCCCTGATGAATCTTGCGACGAGGGGCAGACTCTGCGCTGTGGTTCCAGCACCGGAGCTTCGGTGGGCAGACTCAGCCGCTTCACTCGCGTCGTCGCCAACTCGCAGGCGGCCTCAACCTCGGCGAAACCTTCCTGGTTAAGACGGCGAAGCTCGGACAGCTCAGTGGATGCCTGGGAGTTGGCCTGGATCAGCTTTTGATGGCCTTCCTTCAGTGCTGCAAGCTCCTTGCACTGCGCCTCCAAGGATTCCTTCAGCTCGGACATCTTCTGGCCGTCACTCTTGGCCTGCTGCTGCAAAGCTTGGCGGACTCCTGCTCCTGATGGAGGACATTCTTGATATCTTCGATGGTTTGGACGGCCTCTTGCTCCTTGGACTTCCAGAGTTGGATGTCCTTATCCTTGGCCTCGAGCTCTTCACGGTGGCGGTCCTCTGCCTCCCTTAGGCGTTTCTCGGTCTGCTGCTCCTGCTGGAGTTTCTGGAGCTCCAAGGTCTTCTCCTTCTCAGCCAGTTCTGCCTCCCGGGATGCTAGCTGCTGCTCTTTCGCCAGGATGACCTTTCCTTGGCGCTCACTTTCGGCCTTCCGGTCTGCATCTTTCTTCTCAAGAGCCGGGAGCAAGGTGGTGATTGGGTTGCCAAGCGGTTCAGCTTGTCCATCCCCTTCTGGATCAGGTCCTCGACACTCTCGATGGTCCCCACGACGGCGGCCTCACGGTCGCACAGATCTTTGCCCAGCTGAGCTATCCCGCGGAGGATGGCATCCATCGCGTCGTCACCACTAATGGTGAACCCTGGAGTAGCTGCCGGGGGACCTCCCGGGGCAGGCACACTTTTCATGCGGTTGGCGGCCAGGCTCTCCTTGATCTTCATCAGCGCCGCCACCTCCTCACTGGCGCCGGAGTCAGTGGAAAAAGCGGCAAAAGTGTTAACACTGTCCCAGTCATCAAGGAGCTTTCTATCAAATCAGGCTTGGACCCGGAACAGGGTTCGCGGTCTGCGTTCCCATAGCCCGCGAACTCGGGACGCCCTTGGTCACCTCTTGACCCTCTGAAGGCGAGAGGGAAGGTGGTTTCTCCTGGCTAGCCCCACCGAGAAGGCCACCGGGAGAAAAGACGTTGGCCACTGAAGCATCTGGAACAAAAGGATGTCAGGAAAAGCATTGGTGCGTCAAGAAAACGAAGTTACCCGCAAGCTCTGGGTTACCTGCTTGCTCGGGCGTCAGGACGTCGAGCGCTTTCCCGGGTGAGCTAGGGAGGTCGCCGTCACGCTCCCCACTCCGCTCCCCCGACGGCCTTCAAGTTCTGCTATGGGAGGAGGAAGCATCCCCCTCCACCGGCTCCAAAGCTAGTGGCGGTGTCGTCCTCCGCCGTGTCACGCCGTCTCTTGCCAGTACCCAAGGAAGGAGTACCCCTGCACCAACATTCGGTCATTTTCCTTGGGGAAGGCGGGAAATGCAAAGTACAAGAAAGAAGTGAAGAAGAGGCTTACTCCCGGGTGCGCTTGGTACCCATTGACGGGGGAACGTCTACCGACGCAGCGAAGAAGCTTGGGGGCTCGCCGGCGGCTCTCCCAAGGCAGCAGGCGGCTCCATCACGGGTGACAGGCGGCCGGTTGAAGCTTTCTGGCGGGGGGCTCGGACGAAGTCCGCGGCGCTCTTTCTTCATCCACATGGTCGTCATCGTTTCCCACCACCACAACTGGCGGGGAACGGCTGCGGACACTCGGGTCTGGGGCAGCATCGACCCCGCGGGCAGACTGCGGGGGCGGAGCAGCCCTCTCCTCTCGTGTCGTCGTCTTCATCATCGTCACCGCTGGCAACCGGGTCGTCGCCAGCATCTTCGTCTCTGTCGGAGGCGTCGGTCTCGTGCCCGTCGCCACCTTCGTCGTCATCAGAACCGGAGAATTCCTCTTCGGATTCCTCCTCGCTCTCGTCGTTGGACTCCCAGATTCTCCTTCTTCAGGGCTGGAAGGTGCCCTGGCCTTGCGGGTCTTCACCACAGGAGGTTTGGGCCCGTGATCAGCCCGGCCTACAATACCAAAGGCGTTGCAGACCGGCATCTGCGCCAGGATCTTGTCCTTCTCCGGGTCGTCGCACAGAGGCAGAAACCCTTTGGGCAGCTGGTACTTGACCCCTGGAGTGAAGGTCCCTCTCACGTTATCCCGGACAAGGTTTTCCTCCATGTCGGGACACCTCAGGCGAGATGGATCCCCGGGGCCCTGGAAGTTCCAGGCCGGGTGTGGGCGTTTCTGCAGCGGCGCAAGGCGGTTGCGGAGGAAATGAGCAACGATGGCGGCCCCGGAAACTCCTTTCTCGCGAAGAAGTCCGAAGCGCGCCACGACCGCCGAGAATTGTTCATCCTGCAAGCTGACGCTTCTCCAAGTGTCCAGATCCACTGGCGCTCCGTCGGCTCCTCAAGCTGAGCATCGGCTTCTGGCACCCCGACCAGGAACCAGTGATCCCTCCACTCTTCCCATTGGATTTGGTCTCCATGAGGGGGAAGGCCCACTTGATGTTCGGACGAAGCAGAACGTGACACTGCCTCCCATCCAGCCTTGGCCCCCAATGCGAGGGTAGAAGAAGTGGCGGAACAGCGCCACGGACGGCATCACCCCGACGAACGCCTCGCAGGCGTAAGCGAAGACCGCCAAGTCGAGAATTGCGCCTGGCGTCAGATGCAAGAGCTTCAGCTTGTACGCGCGCAAGATCTCCATGAAGAAATCAGAGAAAGGGGGGACAAGCCCCATCAACATGAAGCTGTCGAAAATGGGGATCTGTGGGTGTCCTGGTCGCCGACGGCGGAAAGATCTCCGACGCTTTCCTGGCTGGACACCATCGGCGCCAGCAGACTCCATCACCCCGAAGTGCCCCGCCTTCCGCATCATCTCCGTATCACCGGCGAAGCAGCTGGGGAACAAGGCCTTATGTTTCTTGAGTTCGGCCCGCTTGGCGTTGCGCGCCGATCTCCGCCGCGATCTCTTGGTTTTTGGGGACAGCGGCTTCTCGGTGGGCGAGGCCCCCGCGCTCTTCTTCCTCCGGGCGAGAGCTTTCAGTCGAGCCATTGGAGCAGAAGGAAGGTTGGTGCAATGGCAGCAAGAGGAGGCGGCGGAGCAGAGTCAGGAGGACGAAGGTGGAGGCGGCGATTTGGGGATTTCGGCGAATCTGGAGAGGTAACGGCTACAGTGGAAGCCAGTCGTGGCTTATAAGGCATCCCACACGTCGCGTCGCGGCCCATTACTCCGACGGACGTGGGGATCGAGGGGGCGTGCCGATTTCTGCGCGTTTCGCCCGTTGGATTCCAAGATAAGCACGGGGTCCGTATGAATCGCAACGTTCGCCGCGATTCAGTCAACGGGACCCGGGGGCTCGTCTCTACCTCGCCTCGGCGGGTCCCCAACGGAGCTGAGCAAGGAAGACCAGGTGCCCGGGACCCACTTTGACCTATCTTTAGGCCATGGCCCCGGCAGCTGGAGCAAGAGCCGCCGGGACCATGCCCGGGGGCTACTGTCGCAGCAGTGGAACATGGGGTTCCCCTAGTACTGCCAAAGTGGGTCCACCCCATGTGGGCCCAAGATGAAGATGGACAAGACCAAGACTCAAGTCAAGCTGGCGGGTTCACCGTCAAGACACGCATGGCCTACATCGACAAAGGGCTCTGGTCCTGGGGACCTTCCGGGTCCCCGAACCAAGCAAGAAGGCCAGGAAGGACCCGAGAGCCCGAGTTCCCGGCAGGAGGCCAGGCTCCCTCTCGGGTACTTCCCCACGTCCTGTGGATAAGCACTCCACCTCACCGCGGAAGACTTGGGAAGCAAGGCGAAGGCAGCGCGGGCGGGAAGCACGTCCCGTGGTGGTGTCAGCTCCTGTCCACCCCAAGGCGGACGCTCCCACCTAACCCAAAGGAGACGCTAGGCTGAGGAGAGGCCACGTCTCCTCCTAAACTAGATGAGGAGGGTCCTTCACCCCGAAGGTCCCTCATGCCCCTCACGTGACCCTGTGGCAACCCCTTAGCCTATAAAAGGAGGACCAAGGCACGGAGGAGGGGAAAGAAGGGGGTCGAAGCAGAAAAAGGGAGGAAGGTGGAAGAAAGGACGAACACAAGGTAGAACCATAGCAAGACTAGACTAGGGCTGCGAAGGTAGGGAGGAAGGTGATCTCCTCCGGGTCAGGATCTGTCCTTCTTCTACCTCCAGCCAAAACCCTTTCGGGTACCCCATCCGGGAGGTTCCATTGTAAGCCACACTATGAAGAACCCATCAATCCAGACATGCAGGAGTAGGGCTTTTAGCCTCCGGGCGGCTTGAACCTGGGTAGGTCCTTGTGTCCCTTTGGTTGCATGCTTTGATCGTGGAGAGGAGAGCTTGATCTAGACTCTGCCCAAGAAGACGAATCTCAGCTTCCTTCGCGCCCCGTGCCGAACCTAAAAGGGGGTATCCTATACTCCCGGTGTCCGTGCAACGAGACACGACAAAAAGAATAATAGCAATTACAACCCACGATGGCCAATAATGTTTAATGATGTTATACAGAGTTTGGAGCTGAAAGAGATAGAACTTTCGGGAAGACAATACACTTGGGCAAATAGGAGAGACAACCCTACCTATGAAAAATTGGATAGGGTTCTAGCTACCACGAAGTGGGAACAAAAATTCCCTCTAGCTACAGTACAGGCTCTATCCTGGGTGGGATCGAATCATACCCCTCTCTTTGTGGATTCAGGGGTCCAGGAAAATTTAGGAAACAAAGCGCGATTCTCATTTGAAATTTCATGGCTTCGCATGGAAGGTTTTTATGAGTTGGTGGCAGCTGAGTGGGCTGCCTTTGTCAAAGGGAACTCTCCTATTGAAGTGTGGCAAAACAAAATAAGACATCTAAGACATTTTCTTAAAGGATGGGCTAAAAATCAAAGTGGGAAATATAAGAAAGAGAAAGAAAGATTGTTAAAAATTATTGATGACCTAGACAACAAAGCTGAAAATACTCCGCTTACTGTGTCTGAGCGAGATACTTTAAGGGAGGCAAATGATCGGATTTGTTGTCTTCGTAGGGATGAGGAAACAAAATGGGCACAAAGGGCAAAGGTAAAATATATCCATGAGGGTGGAAATAACACGAAGTATTTCCATCTCATAGCAAATGGCAAACATAGAAAAAAGAATATTTTCCAGCTAGAACAAGACGGAGGAACCATTGTAGGGGAGATGAATTTAAAGATATACATTTCTGAATATTATAAAAAACTGTTTGGGGATTCAACACCCAACGATATTGTAATGGACGAAAATATAGTCCATGATATTCCGCGATTAACCCAAGAAGAGAATGACATTCTTACAGCTGATTTCTCAGTGAAAGAAGTGTATGAGGCCATTTCTCAAATGGAGCTCAACAAGGCACCAGGGCCAGATGGTTTCCCTGCTGAGTTCTATAAGACCTTTTGGGAGGTCATTAAAGATGATTTAATGGCCTTATTTGTTCAATTGAAACAAGGAAATTTGCCCTTGTTTAAATTGAACTTTGGAGTCATTACGTTACTTCCAAAAAAGAAAATGCGGTTCAGATTCAACAATATTGACCTATTTGTCTTCTTAATGTCAGTTTTAAAATATTCACAAAAGTAGGTACTAATCATATTACCGAAATTGCACAAAAGATAATTAGGCCGACGCAGTCGGCTTTCATGCCTGGGAGACACATATTAGAAGGTGTGGTCATCCTACATGAAACCATTCATGAGCTTCAAAGGAAGAAAATGGATGGAGTTATCTTTAAAATTGACTTTGAGAAAGCTTATGATAAAGTAAAATGGCCCTTTCTTCAACAAGATTTGTGTATGAAAGGTTTTGCGCAAGAATGGTGCAATTGGATTACACAATTTGTTCAGGGGGGAAGTGTCGCTATTCGAGTCAATGATGACATCGGTCATTGTTTCCAAACTAAGAAGGGTCTTCGACAGGGAGACCTGTTGTCTCCTATGTTATTTAATATAGTGGCCGATATGCTAGCCATTTGAATCGCACGGGCGAAGGAAGATGGTCAGATAGGTGGTCTTATACCTCATTTAGTTGAGGGGGGTCTATCTATTTTGCAATATGCGGACGACACTATATTATTTATGGAGCATGATCTTGAGAAGGCGGTAAATATGAAACTCATCCTCTGTATTTTTGAACAATTATCGGGGCTTAAAATAAATTTCCACAAAAGTGAAATAATTTGCTTTGGAAAGGTTAAAGAGGTGGAAGATCAGTACAAGCAGATCTTTGGATGTGAGTCTGCATCTCTACCTTTTAAATATCTGGGAGTTCCAATTCATTATAGGAAACTCCGAAATGATGAATGGAAACCAGTTGAATGTCGTTTCGAAGGCAAGCTTGGTTGTTGGAAAGGAAAGATGTTGTCTTATGGAGATCGTTTGGTTCTTGTTAATTTGGTTTTAACAAGCCTTCCGATGTTCATGTTGTCTTTTTTAGAATTACCTAAAGGGGTAAGAAAAACGATTAGATTTCTATAGATCTCGTTTTTTTGGCGGAGTGATGAGAACAAACAAAAATATCGATTAACTAAATGGAACATTATATGTCGACCAAAGGACCAGGGCGGTCTAGGGGTGGAGCTCCTTGAACTAAAAAATAAATGTTCGCTCAACAAGTGGTTGTTCAAACTTTTAAATGGGGAAGGGGTGTGGCAGGAGTTGCTACAAAACAAATACCTTCATAATAAAACTTTAGCTCAAGTGGAAGCTCAACCAACGGACTCTCCCTTTTGGAAGGGACTCATGCGAGTCAAGAATGATTTCTTCAAAAGAGGGTCCTTTAAAATTGGTAATGGGGAAAACACAAGGTTTTGGGAGGACACTTGGTTAGGTGATTTCCCATTAATGAACCAATATCCATTATTATATAACATTGTGCAGCACCAGCATGTTTCGGTTCATGAGGTACTGCACAATGCGCCCCCCTAAACTTAGGTTTTAGAAGGGCCCTTCTTGGGAATAAATGGAAGATGTGGTCTCATTTATGCCTTAGATTAATGGAGGTAACGTTGACTGATGTTCCTGATATATTTAAATGGAAATTGACTCAGAATGGGCAATTTACAGTAAAATCTATGTATGAGGACCTAATGAATGGGCATATTACTTATTTACAAAAGTATCTTTGGAAATTAAAAATACCACAAAAAATCAAAATATTTATGTGGTTTCTTCATAGAAAAGTCTTGTTAACGAAAGATAATCTTTCCACGAAGAATTGGTACGGTAGCTCACATTGTTCCTTTTGTGGGAGTGATGAGAGTATTGAACATCTTTTTATTTCCTGCCCTTTTGCAAAACTTGTGTGGCGTGTTGTTTTTTGTACCTATAATATTCCTCCTCCTACTAATGTCACAAATATGTTTGGGAATTGGTTGCGGGGGATGGACAAAAAGACCAAAGATAGGATTCGTATAGGCGTTTCATGTAACAGCCCAAAGTTTGAGAACCTAAAAACCTGAGTAAATTTTTCGCTTTTCATTTCTTGTGCATCATGGGATCCTTAATTAAAAATGCTCAAGAAAACATAACATGGAAAAACCTCAAATATGAATTGCTTCAATTACAAATTCAAATCAAGGAGAGTATTCAAACTTGCAAAACAAAAATACTTTGACATCGTATATTTGTCAAGGAAGTTCCAAAGATAATTTTTACAAACTAGTTTGATTTGTAAAACAAAATAAATGGAGAGAAACTCAAAATGGCCAGTGAGCAATTCCTATTTTATTTTCCTACCAAATGAGTTCCAAATAATCTGGACAAATTAGGGGAGCTTCATATTAATATAAGGAGGCTACCCAAAATTTTGCAGTATTTTTGGAGCAGTGCAAGTGCCCCAATTAAATCCCTTTTGCTCACTGCCTTAATTTCAAAATAAGAGAAAAGGAAGAAAAGGACTTAGTTGTGAGGGAAAACAAACTGCTAGGTTTTTTTTTGCAAAACGGCCGTCGTCTCTCTCCTCTCACACTGGCGCCACAGCGCGCCGTGGCCATGCCGCGCGACGCCCATGCCGGGGCCCCCCTCCTCTGCCTCTCCCTGCGAGGAGTACCAGCACCATGAGGCCGCCCTGCTCACACCACTCCCCGATTTTTCCTCTCGTTCCCTCGCTCTCTTGTTCTCCCCACCGAGGCCAGAACGAGCTCGCCGTTGACGCCGCGTCGCCGTCGCCTGAGGCCGCCCTCGACGAATCGAAGAGCGCAGGAAGCTCCGCCTCGTCCTCCTCTACATCTTCACCGTAGGAATCGAGCCAGGACACCGTACAGCTCCGGGAATCGAACTCGCCCCTTCCGCCTCCGGTCCCAGACGAGTTCGTCGCCGTCGTTGTATCTCCGGCCTCCCCGAGCACGCATACGCCTTCAGGTTGAGCTACTGATCCTCCCCACTGCCTCCGTTCCTTCCCTCGCCCTCGGTGTCGCCGTCGCACCGCAAGCCGCCGTGCGCCGCCGTGCCCTCCCTTTTGCTCGGATAATCCAAAGCCAGAGAAATTCGGATTTTCCGAGACACTCCAGTACGAGTTCGTTTTTCGTCCTTAGTAGAATTTCAGGCCATCTGCACAATCGGATAATCCGAGGCATACACAACCGGATATTCCGAAAATAATCAGTACTCCAGACCACTGTTCAATTTAAGGTCCTTAGCCGTTTATTCGAGCCAGATGGATCGGATAATCCGATTCCAACCTCATCGGATAATCCGATTAACATTCTTCAGCTGTACTACAAATACTTTCAGTTTCCCTTCTTAATTTGATGCAAGAATGTGTAATCACCTAAACCCTGCATTTCATCACCTGATCATGTCATTTCATATGCAAGTTTACCATAGGGTTTCATCTATCTTAATCAACAAGGAAAGATGCTACTTTACTTAACTCCACGGTGTATACGAGATGTGCCCCCTTGCGCATCCGAACTCCGTTTAAGTTGAATAGCTTGAATCATCCTCTTCTCGGGGATTTAAAATGTCATGCCATCATGTGTTTGCGCATTGCATTTGTTAAAACATGTGTGGTGATGGATTGTTTCTTCCGATGTTTTATGCTTCGATAGATCAAGCAGCCTGGGTTACGCCGCAATACCCGATGATCCGTACTACCAGCACGTTGAACAAGGCAAGCGTAATCCCCCCTCTGAGCATGTCTTATCCTATTTTCCGCAAATATTTTCTCCACTATAATATTGCATGCGGTTCCAAATGTCAATTTGATTGGATTAGAGTATCCTATAGTTGCATTAAGTTTCCGATGCCATTACCTGTTTCCCTCCTATTATCCTTAGGTTTGTATTGTTGGCCTGAGATACTTAACTATGTTATGTTGTTGCTTAGCCATGCTTAGTTAAATGCTTAGGCGTCCGATGGATATTTCATGTTGGAAACAGATGTTGAAATGTTCGGATAATGGTGGAGGAATTGTGGTGACAGGTAATAAAATGCTTAAAGGTGGGGATGAGAGGCCACTATGGTTTGGTGGTGTTTTGTCTCGCTCTCGCCGCCTAGGTGTGAGTTCTTTACCTCTTGAACCAAGAATGAGCGCGCTTCCTTTCGGTGGGGTATATGGAGCCCTCGTCGACCAACTAACTTGGGCGGGACTAGCCAGGGTCCTCTAGTTTGAGCTTCCATTTGCGCGTGCGTTGAGATGGTGGCCAAGACTGAGATGAGGATGGTGGTGTTTAAGAAAATGAGTGGCCACGGGGCAGGGTATTGGAGGCACTGAACCTGTCCCGTCCTCACTGATGATCCTGGGTTAGTCTCAAGCAAGGTAAAGGTTGTAACCGTTCCCACTCAGCCGGCTTTCCCCGGAAGAGAGCTAAGCGTAGGCAATGAGCCGGGCGGTACCGAAGGTTAAACACAGTGCACCCCTGCAGGGTTAAATCTTTTCGAAAAGCCGTGTCCACGGTTACGGACGACTTGGGAAAGGACGATAAGATCATAGAATAACTTGAACGGAATAATTAAAACCTGAGTACTAGAGGTACTACTCAAGAATGCAAGGTTAACTTCCTCGAGGGTGATTCGGGGAGGTGCCTTTGTAGAACAGGTACAGTGATGGTGGTTGATGCTGAGAAAGGTGATCAAGAGAAAAGAGTTACTCCTTACCCCCTTTAAAAAATACTCTGATTAGTCGATGCCATGGAGTTATGTTTTCTATAAATAAAATCAGCTTTATGCAAAACAGACATAAAACTTTGAAAGCCTCATCGAGCTAAAGCTCTATATTTAATCTTGCGAGTTCGTCGAACTCAACGTCGTTTGTTTTGTTTCAGAGGAGGACTTCACCGACCTCGAAGGTGGGTTCTTTGTGGACGTCGATGAGTAGTCTGGGGTTCCCAGGTGGCAGCTTGGGACATCCTGTAACAGCTGGCGCTGGAATGTTTATATGTAGGCCTCTTAGGCCATAATTTGGTTCTTGTTGTTAGAACAACCTAATTCGCTTCCGCATGTTGTACTGTTGGGTCTGTGACCTCTGGTTGTAATCTGCTATCTTTCTCTATTATAAGAGTTGAACTATAATGCTTTGTGTCGTAGAGTCTGTGATGTGCCAGTTATTCCACAAGTCTTGATCTCTCTATTATGCTTTGATAGTTGTGCCTGTGTTAAGGCATCAATCGGGGTGTTGCGTTGCCGATGATCCATTCCGAGCAACGCCTGCCAAAGGTTTTGGCCGGGGATTGGTAAACCCGTAACCTCCGGTTGTATCGCTTAACCGGTGACACACAGCATCACTGTATAGTAGTCGGGTCGGGGCGCCACATTTCATCTATTTGTTGGTCTATTTGGAATTGTAGGAACAATCTTGTTTTTAACAGGAAAGATACTTTTCATGTCTTACAGGTTATTCCTATGACGGTGCACTTGATCCAGTTATGGGCTTTCCTGCTTCCTTCGGACCAGCGGGACCTTATGGTGGCTGGGTGCACGAGACTACTTCTGGTGGCATAAGATTTTTTCTCCCGGCATACGTGGCAACATGTTAGTCGACTTTCGTAGTTGTGCGTCACTTTGTCAATGTCGGTTGAGGCATGTCTCAATCTTTCGTGATTCTTGAGATGTAAACTTGAATAATATGCTCTCAAACTTTCTAATAATCGGCTGTGTGCATCACTCGATGCAGAGGCTGGGATTAATAAAATTCCCTTTTCTAAAAAAAACTAGACAAATGCTTAACTAGACACCTCTCCTATAGAAATAAGTATTGGTGCTTATGAAAAAGGTTGGTTTATTTTTGTAAGTACCTAGTAAAGCACCTTGCATTGTACATGACCTAAAGAGTACCGTGGTATTAGCTGTGTGGTTGAACAAGCTAACACGGTTTGAAAAAAATCTCGGCAGATGATTCTCGCATATAACAGAGACCCCAAACGGATTCTTGGCGCTTAACTGCCACGTGCATAACAACGTTAACTCTGTTGGCATACCGTTACATGACGTGGCCTTACCGAAAGGGAACAGGTGACATGGCGACACATAGGATGCATCTATATGTCTACAAGCATGAACATGATAGTTATTCTACCATGAACCTGATCCGTGTCAGATGACTGGCCCATTAGAAACCCGTAAGTTTAAATAGACCGGACCAAGAAAATGCTCTTTTAAATTAAACATGTCGTTTTGTTTGGACAGTTTGGGTGGGACCCAGGCGGCCCATTTTGGCCCACCAGGTAAGATACCAAACGATACGTTCGACTGTGGGGGAGAGCCTATATGCCACCTTTAGCAGTGTGACCCGCCCCGTCGCCTGAAGCGATCAGCCAATGGGCCGCATTCTCGTGGCCCATTAATAGGTGTTTTTCATATTTTTATTTTTTTGTAAAGCTTTTCTTTTAGTCTTAGAAAAATACTAGGTTTATATTTCACTTTTAAATCACCATGATAATCCAAAGAAAATATAATTTTAATCCGGAGAACATTTTTAAAATATGAACATTTTAGAATCTGAATTTTTTAAATTTGAATATTTTCGAGATGTGAGCATTTTCAAATATGAACTTTTTTAAAAATCTAAACATTTTCAAAATCATGAAAATAAAGTAAAAAACAGAAAATAAAAAAGAATAAGAAACTATACCGATGAAAACGAAAAAAATCAGCATATGGGCTGGCCCATTGCGGCGACGGGTTTGTAGGGCGAGAGCCTCGTAAATGGGTGGCAAATAGTATTTGCCGACTGTGGGGCAGAAGGAATTTCAGCATTTCACGGAAGTAGCTTCGGAAGACTGAAATCACACGAGGATGTTTTTGTGATTTCCTCGGATTTTTCAAAGTTTAAAACTTCCACATGTTTCAGACGTTTTGTTTGGTTGACGAAACCTCACTGGCCAAGAGACACGCACTTCGTCTCCGAGTACAACCTTTGTTTGACCAAGAGTCCATATATGCACTAATCAAGTATTCAAGTCTCTCCGCACCGTACATCTCAATCGAGTTCGAGCCGTGTTGGCCGCTGCGCTGCGCAGATCGATATACACGTACGCCTACTCTCTCTCCCTCAAAGTCTCTAGGAAAGCCGCTAGCTCGTCCGGTCCGATCGACAATGGAAGAGCCTTTCGACTTCGAGCAACTGAACCCCGGTTGCTGCTGGACACCCCGCACGACGAGCCCAATTACGGGTTCACCGTGGACGAGCTCCTCGGCTGCCTGTCCGACATGGCAACCCGCGACACGCAGCTCTGCACCACCGCCGTGGAGCACCTGTTCATGATCTGCCCGTGCTTCCTCCCACCCGTCCCGCCCATTGACGATCACCGGTCGGAGTCGGACCGGCAGGAGGCGGCATTGGAGTCCCTGATGAGGCTGAGTTCCTTCATCCGCGAATCGAGGCTCCAAAGTGCCGGAAACAAGAGCGAGGAGGCGGTGAAAATCATGGACGGCAAAGGCGAGGCGTCGTCGGAGCCGGAGGCAACTGGCTCGCGACAGGCTAACAAGTAGCTAGAGACAACATTGAGCTAGCTAGCAACACCAACACAGGTGCTCAAATTGACCATGGTCCATGGGTCAGCGTGCAGCCCCGCAGACGATTTGTCAGATGATTTTGTCGTTTCGTATAATTTTTATTTGGACAACTCTAATCGATTACCTATATCAAGTGTTGGGCTATGTATGAATTTGTTTCGTAACCGATTTCATGACTAGGCGTTCAAGGTGTACTGTGTAGTTCTTTGTGAGAACACGGTGAAGTGTACAATCTGGTCAAATTTTTAAATAGCGGGCAAGCCATTTAGCGGCAACTTGCGAAAAAAGTTATAGCGTCGCTAAATCGGCGCTATAGCGCGTTATGTAAGGGTTTTGGTACCTTTTAGCGTGCTAATGCATTAGCGGCATGGTGTATAAACCGCTACAACGCTTTCGATATAGAGTGCTATTTAAAACTCTTAGGTACACCATACATTTTGTTTGTTTGTCAGGTATTCCATTATTCAGTATAAGCATAATCCGACCAAGAACCGCTGATAAAACTAAATTAAATGACGGTTGATTAATTTAGGACATTTCGATTGCAAAATAGCCCTAGTTTTGTGTTTATATCTTTCCTTCTTTAGTTTTCGCTCGTCTTCACCGGTTCCTACGAGGTCCCTACTGATGGCGCCTCTAGCGATTGATCTAGCTTGCAAATGATTGAATTAACGTTTCACGTTTGAAAAACTGAGAACTTTCAACAAACTAGTAAAACTGCACGTGCCACGCACGTGTAATATTAGAAGATATATTTCTGTGAGACAAATAATATGAAGTCAAATAATATTGTGAGACAATATACCATGTTTTGGTTTTGTTCTCGGTGGAGTTAATGTGCACATATAATAAGAAGTCAAATAATGTTGTGAGACAATATACCATCAGTCAACTAAATAGATTCAGATCAAGCGGCTATCAAGAACACACAAGAGGATTGCGTGTCTTCTTTATTAAGATAGGGAGAGAATTTGTTTACAATCATTTATCCCGAGCATGGTGATCACAAGCGACCCCAGCTCCAATTCGAACCAACTACTCACAAACTATTCTATCCACTCCACATAGTTTCGCCTTCGTCCAGACCTCCCATTTCTCCCGAATCTTTCGGCAGACCGTCCACGGCAGCGACGCCACCTTGTCGAAGACCCTACTGTTCCGCTCTAGCCATAGACACCTCGCTGTCGATAGGGCATCTTGCCCGTCAACCTTGCTGTCGATCTTAATGTCTGTGTCGTCACCGTCCGCGGCAGCTACGGCTTCACAACAGGACATGGTATAGCAAACATGAAAGCAACGCCAACTGCTGCCTAGGCTGCCATTTTTGGTCCAAGGCAAACTTGGGCTTGCCCAGGAGCTGATGTCGTTGCCAATGACGTCCAGCAATCATCATCTTTGAGGAACTTATTGACGAATTGTAACCTGCAATAGATTCAAGAAAATTCATGACTTGTCACAAATGATTAACACATATTTTTACTGCTACTCCAAGTACGTAGATCATGGTCCGTTTCGATTTGAATACCAAGTACGTACTGCACCATGATACTGCCACTTACATAATCAGTACACATCCTGGATTCAATTTGTTTTATAACATAATATATATGCATGGTTCTAAGAAAACTGTATTATGACCTGTAAAGTAAATGCTTACCCAAATTCGACAGCCAAAACTGCACTGAGAAGAACCACAACCAAGATTAGAAACCTCATATATATCAGCTACAAGTTATACCTCTAGTTTCAGTTCAAACTATCTAAACTTTCAACTAAGAAGTTACAACCTTATCACCGGAAATCCACTTTGACTCCCGGGTGCATATGCTCCTGTTATTTAAAAAAAACATAAAAATACAAAAACACTTCGGAAAAATCTGAAAACAATTGGGCACAAACATACACAAGTTTTCAACATTTGTGCAAAATTTCGGAAGGAAATGACAGTTTCTGTGGTCAGTGCAAAAAAGACAAAATCTGTGGCCGAAATGAAATTTTAAAAATATTTTTCAAAGCCCATATTTTGTCTTTTTTGCACAGACCACAGAAAGTGTTATTTCCTTCCGAAATTTTGCACGAATGTTTAAAACATGTATATGTCTATATGTCCGTGCCCAATTTTTTCGAAGGGTTTTCATATTTTTCTAATTTTAAAAAACATAACAGGAGCATATGCACCCGTGAGCCAAAAACGTCTTGTCCATATTATCACTATCATCTTTCAATCCTACGTCTGTTTTAAGAGAGGAATTTACGATAGGATGTTTCTATTCGCACACATGAAGCTTTCAACTTCAGTGCTAGAGCTTTGTGCTCCTCACAAACGAACCTTTCAACAAATCGAATAAATCCTCAAGTATAGAATCGGTAAAAGACTCCGCCCCTACCCCCCTCGTGCGACAACGGCCGACCAATGTAAGGACTCGGCCAGGGGCATGGCATACGAGGTGTGCGTCTTGTCCCAATGATTGACGTGCTCGTTAGGCTAGCGTGAACCCTAGCATCATCGAGGACTTGCATGTGGTATCTGACATTGGACACGTTGGACGTATGCCAAAGGAAAGAAAGCGGTGGTGCAGGGAAGCGGGGGTCTTATGCTGGAAAGGTTAGACAAATGTGCCTGATGAAGATAGGAGAAAAAGTTGGGAAGAAAAGAGACACGGTACGATTTGGAACATAATATGAAACAAATATGGAAGTAAGGAGTGTAGATAACTCATAGTGTCTATGCCATGCTCGGTATTTTGACAACAAAAATAATATTTTTGAGGGCTGGAAATAAAATAATATTGAAATATTTTCTTAGAACAGTAAATTTGATATTTTTTTAGCGGAATAATATAGACATCTTTTTTTAGGGGGAAATAATATAGACATCTAAAAAAAAATCTTTGATCGATACAGGCCCTTTTTTCCTAGGCCGGTTGCAGGCCAAGCCCACCAATGACCAATTCTTTAGTTGTACACATGTATCAAAAAATAATTTCATCACTGTATAAAAATATTCAGGCAATGACATATTTTTGTGTTCACTTGCAATATGGGTTTTTCTCTATTATTTCTGATAAAAAAGGAAAGATTAACACAAGCAAGACCATGTTCGCGTGACCTAACTGCAATTTATTTCAAATTCATGAATACATTTTAAAATATACATGGATATTTTCTTGGTTCCTAATCATTGTTCAAGATATGTTTCTACACATACAACACTTTTTATAATCTATCCAAACATTTTTTTACATAATGTATAGAATATATTTTGTATGCACTTTTATGAAATAACGAAACAAATGTCCACTTTGATTCTCTCTGAAAAGGAAGGTCCCGCTTCGGCCTGTTCAGCACTTTGATGATCACATCCATGTTTTTATTAAAAAAACTAGGCAATTTCCCGTACGTTGCTACGGGTGAGCCTCCCTGTCATCCCCGCGCCTCTGTTGACCCATCCATGGCATGTGTTTGTGTGTTTTATGTGAGGTGGGATTTTTATTGTAGTGTGAAAAAAGAATGTAGATTATGGTGTGGTTGATCGTTGGTGGAAAAGGGAAAGTAAATAATGGTGATTACTTGGTAGTGTGGAAAAAGAATATAAATTATGATGATGATTGATCATTGATGAAAAAAGTAATGTAATTAAGTGCGAGAAGGGACATAGGAGAGGACGGTGAAGGTGGAGCGAAATGCGTCTTGGCAGAAAGCAGAATATACATTCTTTTTAGATAGTAGAGATAAGATGCAGGGCAAAAGCCAAAGAATCTTGCAATCCTAGTACAAGAGTGAACATGAAAGGCATACACATTGCACGATGCTACGAAAAAGATCTATGACTAGGCCACCAATATAATGTAACAAACACATTTACAAAAGGTGTACATTGCGCCGACATCTTTGATTATAGCCATGAAGGTCAAAACAAGGGCGGGGATATCCCTTCTCCAAGAAATGAAGGTCAGGACAAGAAATTATATCCTCGTGGCAAAACCAACCAATAGTGCGCTAGATCCATCAGCAAGATGGTGGCTGGAACACTGCTGATGGATCTTCCGAGAGCTACTCCACAAATTACTCTTAATCAGTTCACATTTATGTCCTTCAAAGATAGCCAACCCAAGTCCACCTGTGTAACTCCTCTCGAATCGTGCAACGACTTAGCCAGAATAGTCCTCCACCTCTGCGACAAGCCTACACAAGACAGAGATGACGATGATATTAGGGACAAGAGAGATCCATGAACCCGGATACCCTAGTTGACACATTATGATTATGACCATGGAGCAAGGCTTCATCGCCGCATGGCCACATTTAAGATCGAATACGGGATCTACCATACATCCAGTGGAGGGAAGCTATGTTGTCGAAGCAGTGCCCCGAGGAGCATGAAATTTGACCATTCATAAAATCCACAACAATTGATATGCGATCTAACCACGGAACGTTCTCGTCGGAAAGTTCCTATCCGTGTGTGCCCATGTAAGAAATCTGAGCCTCACCACCGTGACGCCCATCGCATGCGAGAATAGACACAACCACACACGACCATGTGTGCAACGTTCCTGTCCGTGTGTGCCCATGTAAGAAATCCGAGCCTCACCACCGTGACGCCCATCGCCCGCGAGAATAGACCCAACCACACACGACCATGTGTGCTCAAACAAGTGACACCCCCATCCACATGGTCAGAGTGCTAGCTAGAACGGCTTCATCAACCGAATGATAGCCAATTTAGTGAAACAATTGTATCGGCACTAATGATCCACATAACCACATTCTGACCACAATGTTGTCCTTATCTAGCCATTACCGATGTAGATCGAGCAGATGACTTCGTCATGGTGGCAGCTGAGGTGGAAGCGTGGTTTTTTTAGGGTTTTAATGTTTTTCGTAGGAGTTTCTGTGAATTCATTAGAGTTTTTTGAAAAGTCTAATACCGAGCTATACCCTATGCGGGGCCATTACTGAGCTATATGCGGGGCCCCTGGCGGTATCAAGTATGTGGTATGCTATACCCTATGGGAGAATAAATTAGTTCAGCAACTATACCCATGACTCCATGAGGGACATTTTCGCCACCTCTATATAGGAGCTGAATTTCCGAAAAGTCTCTTTGTAGCTCGGGCTACATGTAGCCAGGTTTTTCCTTATGTTTTTTAAATTAATATTTTAAAGTTTCCAAAAATCCTAGAAAAATCGTTGAGGTGGAAAATGACGTACACTAAGGTGCTGCAAATTTGCAATTCGAAATATTTTGCATTCCGGCCTACACGAAAATGACAAATTTCTGACAGATCTGAAAAATTTGAAATCTGCACTGATCACCACCTCAAATCTTCAAATTTGTCATTTTACACACCACAAATTCAGAATATTTCGCATTGATATTTTGCACTGATGGAAGTCATCATTATCTACATCTAGGAATATTTTCAGAATTTTTGAAACTTTAAATTGTCGTTTTTGGATTTTTCAAAAAAAAAAAGAGAGCTCATGTAGCTTGTCCTACAAAACGCCTCTCCTTTCAGAGGTAAGAAATGACTATCAGGCTGGAAAGTGTTATTTGCACCCGAGCTCCAGTGCTCCTTCCACTTAAAAAAAATTGAAAACTATATTTGCGAGTTAAATTTTTTTCTAAAAAACATCACGGGTGTAGCCAATGATGTATCCCATAAAAGTGTGAAATTTCAGTTTTAAATACATTATATTATGAGCTACACAAAAATAACAAAATCTGGTAAAACTTAGAAAGTTTAAAATAGGCATATTTAGATCCACAATTTGTTATTTTTGTGTAACTCAATTTACAAAGTATTTGAAGTTGATATTTTGCAGGTTCGTGGGATATACTACTGGCTACACCGGGATTTGTTTTTCAGAATTTTATGAAACTCATAAATACGATTTTCGAATTTTTAAAATTGGAGGGAGCCAAAAGTCTGTACACGACGAACGCGGAACGCCGATGTGTAAACGCAAAGAAGTCAAACCAAACCAAACCCCGCGCGGCGCCACGCCGCCACCGCGAGTCCGCGACGATGCTTCCGCCACCGCAGTTCTCCCACGGCGACTTCGTCGCCGTCCTCTCCCGCTGCGCCACCCTCGCGCACCTCAAGCAGCTCCACGCCCACTCCTTCGTCACCGCCCGCGCCGCCGCGCAGACCACCACCTTCCACCTCCTCCGCTTCGCGTCCCTCCGCCTCTCCTGCCTCCCCTACGCCCGCCGGCTCTTCGAGTCCACGCCCCACCCCAACGTCTTCCTCTACTCCGCCATGCTATCCGCCTACGCCGCCGCGTCCCCCGCGCACGCCTACTCCCGGGACGCGCTCGCCCTCTTCCTCCGCATGCTCCGCCGCGGCCGCCCCGCGCCCAACCAGTTCGTCTACCCGCTCGCCCTCCGCGCCGCCTGCGCCGTCGGCGTCCAGCTGATCAGGTCGATCCATTCCCACGCCTGCAAGAGCGGGTTCCACGCGTACGATGGTATAAGGACTTCGCTGCTCGATGGGTACTCGAGGTATGGAATGATGCAGGATGCACGGAAGCTGTTTGATGGTTTGACCGAGAGGAATGTGGTCTCCTGGACCGCGTTGGTGTCTGGCTACGCGAGGTCTGGGAAGGTCGGAAATGCGATCGTGATGTTTGAGCGGATGCCCGAGAGGGACGTAGCTGCATGGAATGCGGTGATTGCTGGCTGCTCGCAGAATGGAATGTTTGTGGAGGCCATGGGGATTTGTAGAAGGATGGTGGATGAGGGGTTCCGGCCGAATGGGACCACAGTTGCTTGTGTTCTTTCTGCATGTGGGCATCTTGGGATGCTCAAAATCGGGAAGGTGATCCATGGTTATGCGTGGAGGAGCTGTGTTGGTTTTGGCTCATCTGTTGTCAACGGGTTGATTGATATGTATGGTAAATGTGGAAGTTTGAAGGAGGCGAGGTGGATGTTTGATGAGGTTTCAGATAGGAGTCTGGCCACATGGAATTCTCTGATTAATTGCCTTGCACTACATGGGCACAGCAAAAGTGCAATTGATGTGTTCAAGGAAATGAGGGATGCAGGAATTGAACCCGACGAGGTTACATTCGTTGGACTGTTAAATGCATGCACCCATGGTGGATTTGTCTATGAAGGGCTTATATACTTTGAGCTCATGTGCGATGAGCTGAGGATTGAGCCAGAGATTGAGCATTACGGGTGTATTGTTGACCTTCTTGGCCGAGCGGGTCGTTTTGAAGATGTAATGAATGTTATAAAAAATATGAAAGTTCAGCCAGATGAGGTCATTTGGGGGTCACTACTCAATGCCTGTAGGACACACAGACAGCTAGAGCTAGCTGAGTTTGCTATAAGAAAGCTACTGCAGTTGAATCCAAACAATGCTAATTATGTCGTGATGCTGGCAAACTTGTACAGTGAGGGTGGATTCTGGGAAGAGGTTACGAAGGTAAGGAAGCTCATGCAGGAGGATATTATGGGCAAGAAACTACCTGGTTGTACCTGGATCGAGGTGGATCGCAAGACACACATTTTTTACTCTGGTGACGATGCTCATCCTGAATTGGAGGATATCTGTAACATTCTCGAGGAATTAGCGGCCTCAATGGAGATGTGTCAGGATTGATTTTTTTTTTTGAAATGCGACAGGAGTTCCCCTTTGTATTGATATTAGGAGAACTGGACATTACAGGCCGAAGAAGAAAAAACTACGAGGATCGGTTTGGAGAGATTTACAATTTTAATTTAAAAGTCAGAAACTTCTTTAACAGAAATTAAGTGAGATAAGTTGAAGAAAATGACCTAGGCATCTTTACGCTGGATGTACATGAAGGTGTTCCCTTGAACCCTACTATCAAGCTACTTCATGCCAGAGATAATACTTATGAGGCTACTGTAATGAACTTCTGTACCAGACTATTTCATAACGCAATTGGTGCATAAGGTATGCATGTATTTCATGTAATTCATATTGATTATTCAAGTTATGAATGACATAATATATTTCTGTTAATCCTATTTATTAATTTGGCCCAGTTCAATAATCAGTAGTGCTGCTAGCAGCCCCACATCTTGGTGAACTTTTCTGTCTTTTGTCTTCACTGCTGTTGTGTTCATTAGATCACTATTTGTGTTGTGATATGTTAGCGACTATTCCCTGACAGTCTGACTAGCCATTTTGCCTTGTGACTGGTGGAAGCTAGCGTACTATCTAGTATTTGTCAATGGTAACATGCCAAAGAGAAAATGAACACCTCCTTATTTAGAAACTTACCCTTAACATAATATTTGCTCAATTTTCTCCTCTTTCTTAGTTCGCCACTTTATTAAGAAGTATATCATGTAATCTATGGAAAGTATTAAATAAAAGCCGCATGCATCAATCGATGCAGAGGCTGGGGCGCCCTTTTCTAAAAAAAAAGTGAATGCAAAGTAGCTTAAAGTGTCATTCGAGTTTCTTGCTGTCCAAACTGTTCTTGAGTGGTAACTGGATGATTTTATGAAAATAGGTTCAGCTAGAGGAAATTTCATGAGTTTCCAATGTTTGGGTTGGTGCAAGTGTGCAACTGTTCAAGCAAGCCACACTGTTTTTTTTTTAACGGGTAACCACGCATTATCAGTTACCTAACCCTTTACACAGCATTGGTGGTTTTGAAAATATACTGCACAAAATGATTACATGCTCTGCATTCACATCAGACTATTCTCAAAGCATGGTTTGATTGTGTCCTTCAGTTACCTAACCCTTTACACAGCATTGGTGGTTTTGAAAATATACTGCACAAAATGATTACATGCTCTGCATTCACATCAGACTATTCTCAAAGCATGGTTTGATTGTGTCCTTGGCGTACATGGCTGGCAGAAAAGATCATGACTTGTTGTGGACTTAGATCCACAACGGGATAACAACCGTGCAGAAGATAGCTAGACGGCATGGCTGCAAGGGAGACATTGGTTGAGAAGAGAGAATAACTAGGCAGAGATTAGATTCATTGTTCTTGTTTGTCTCAAACGTGGATACATGTCATCCTTATATAACGGATGCTCAGACTCTTAACCTCTCCTAATACGATTAGACTTATGAGACCTTTCCTTGTACAACTAGACTCTTTCCTAATCCTATACCTTCCTAATGGACTGACGTCCATAACACGACTAATATGGTTTGTGCTAGTTTTTAGGTGAAATTAGTTTTTCTAAGGGTCCAAGCTGTTGTGATGTCTATGAATACTTTAGTAACTTTTTCTACTTTATCTGTTTATTTTCTTTAGAACAAAATAAATTTGTATCATGAAAACAAAAGGATAACTCTGGATGCTTGCACCTGAGATTTTAGGGGCTCAAACTAAAAGTAAGCCCTCCAATTTATTTTTGTTCACGCATTTTTAATGAACTCAAAGTATATGCAGTACGTATTGACCAATTACTTCCACTAGTAAGATGAGATCCTAAGAAGCAAAGGGTGAAGATAAAACGCAGTTGGTACAATTTACAGTGTGCTTCTAATTTTATTATTCTCAATCCTAGGGAAATATTCAAGATAAATATATTTCAATTCACAAAAGTGTAATAGACGAGGGTAAATGATGTTCTATTGTATGGTATAATTAAAATAGATGCATATGAGTTTCTATTTATCCAAGAGATCTCGGGTTTGCTAGGATGCCAGGATATGTTGGATGAATAAAATTATTAGAACTGTCTTAACCCAACTATAACATGGTTGCTAAGTTACTTGAAGCAGTACCAACTTTTTTTTTTTTTGAGTTTTAAGACGGTCGTATCCGTCATCCGATTAGATAGAATAGAATGTTATTTACAGAGTTTAAGACTAGGGAAAAACCCTATAAAGACAAACAAAACTAAGAGTCTCCCGGATCGTGCGTGTGGGCGAAAGCCCGCTGCGCCACCTCTTCCCACACCAAAGCCGCCACCTTCGTAGGCGGACTCGTCACATTGTAGAAGGATCTTCTGTTCCTCTTCCTCCAAGCCGTCCTCCAGAAAGATCTTCTGTTCCTCTTGCAGTACCAACTTTGCTGCATGTGCGCATTGTAATTTTGCAATAGCAACGACTAAGCTTGCAGCTGGAATTATCCTTTGCTGATAGGTGGGCTCTTGTTTCAACTCTTAACTCACTTTGTAGAATGTGCACACATAATTATGAAGTCCAGATGAAAATATGAGTCTGCAAAACCAGTTCAATCAACTGCAGAACTGTTTCTCTTAGGAGATCTTAGGAGCCTTTCGATTGACTGGGAGCAAAACATTGTGTACCATCTATTGCTCCACTTCATGATTACAGCTTCAAATCTTTATGGTTCTTTAACCAATGCTGTTTTTTAATAGTCCCTTCATTCCCCGAAAAGAAGGCGCACCCGTTTTCCGAATTTTACTTTGACCAAGCATTTGATCATTAAAATGTGGGTTACGTGCCACAGAAATTATTCCATTTGAAACTTCTTTTGAATATGAATCTAATGATGTCACTTTTGTATAACGTAAAGCAATATTATTGGATTAATTCTTGGTCAAAGTTAAATTTTGGAAAGCATACACGCCTTCTGTTTGGGTACGGTGGGAGTACCAAATTTTTTATGCATGTTTTTCGACCATTTTTTAATTTGCTCAGTTAAACTGCTGGTTGCCCCTATTTATTTATTTCATCAAATTGATATTACCTCTTTGTTGGTAAATCATATTAAGTTTCTGGTTTATTGTCGAATTTAACATCTATGCTGAATAGTATTCAGAACCAGTATCACAGTGCATAATGTTCCTGTCTCCTGGCATTGTTGTACAGGAGAGCAAAATGAAAGGGGAATTTGAGTGAAGAATATACGATAGAAGTTGAATTTGTGGTATTCAGAACCAGTATCACAGTGCATAAGAAGCTAAAGATGGAGTGAAGAACATATGATAGAAGTTGACTATACATTTGCATGTACATGTCATTTCAGCAGGTAATTCCATAGTTAGTCAATTTGTGGTGTTATCTTAAAAAATTATCAGTTCCAAGTAGTTTGACCTAATAATAAGCATTAGCTTAGCAGATGGAATAGCTAGTTGAAGCAGGGATATATGTGGGAAGTTGGAATCTGCTGCCCAATGCTGTCCTGAAATGCCTGAATTAGTGTCAGCACATTTGCTTGGATGTTAAATGAGAATTGTGGTGACCTGGTCCTAACTCCTAACAATATGCTCTGTGCTGCAGCATTACAATACATATTTCACATTTTTTGCTCTTTATAGCTTATCTGGGTTATCTTTTCCTTATTAATTTATGGTAAACTGAGGTATTCTCGTCCTCTCATTGTGTTTCCACAACTTGGTGAAAAGGTGATTCTATTAACGGAAAAGAGGACCAAGTTAGCAGATGCGTGTACTTCCCATATCTTGCAACTCATATTTTTGTGAAATGGCAGGGTCAAATGAAGACATGGGGATTTGCCACCGGACATTGCCGTTGCAATCTACCAAACAGAGGACATGAAGGTAGAAAAGGATGGTGGAGATTATAAACAAACATGCAAGGTACAATGAAATGAAACAACAATTTGAGACGGAGAATAAAAGCATCAGAGAACAATTCCTGCGATGCCAGTGCAATGCCTCACCATGTAAACTGTGAACCGTACATTTCAGCATGATCATCCAAAGCAGATATCGTGTATCCTTTGAATGATGTGACATGTTGGCTGAAGCCTGTAGCCTGTGAAAACTGATAAGTACAGTTATCTCCCGGCAATTAGTAAGACTCCTTATTTACAAGCTAATTTTGGTGCCTCATTCAAGGTAGGAATAGGATGATTACATAGTCGCAGTTCTGCATGTAGTCAGTTCTGCATGTAGTGTAAGCACCATAGAAGGATGAGTGCATTTTTTCAGCAAGCGATGCGTCACGGTAACGATTGTGCATGATGTGGAGTTGTGGTCTTGTGGACTTGTTGAGTCTTGAAACCCCAAAAGTGGATTGTGCATGATGTGGAGTTGTGGTCTTGTGGACTTGTTGAGTCTTGAAACCCCAAAAGTGGCAGCATCGACCCCAAGTTTCGTGGGGATTTGCTCCTTGTCGAGCGCGCGAGCGGTTGCTCGGTCCTGTGCACGCACCCACGTGGTCTTCTCCCTCTCATGTTTCCTTCTTTCTCCGTTCGTCCCCAATTTCTCTCTCTCCAAAATTTCTCAATCAAACGAGCCAGCGTCGGCGACGCCGCGCCGACCGCCAGGGAGGCGCGAAGGAGAAGGCGTCCGGCGAGCCGGGACCGAGCCGGAGACAGGGCCGACGCGGCCAGCCGCGGCGGCGCCGGCGTAGGGTCGGAAGCAACTTAATGGTGGGGGGTGCGGGCCAGGCTTAGAGGGATGGCCTTGGGCGGCGGTGGGGGCGGTTGGAGGAGGGCGGAACGGTGAGGCGCCGCGGGAGCGGAGCCGACCGTGGGTGGCGTCCGCCGGCGGTCTGGCCGGCGTCGGCAGCGGGGCGACGGCAGCGGGGGGATCGACGGCACGGGGGGTCGACGGCGTTGGCGGCGGGGGCGCGGCGGTCTTCTTCCTCGACGGCCAGCCGCGGCGGCGCTGTCGAAAGGCCCACCTACACGCACGTGCGGCTGTCGGAAACCGAGCGAGCCGTCACGCGCGCGCAAGCTAGCCATGCCCAGTTTCGTGCACCTTAATTAGAAAGTGCAATTGGGGTGACAAATCCATATCCAACATCGGAACCACTTGGACTTGGTAAACGATGAACCTAGTATACGAAAGTGGGATCCCACTTATCCCACTCATGTCTAGTCAAAATTTTGGACCTAAAATTTGAACTAGGCATGTAGAAATATAGTATAAGTGGGATAAGAGGGATCTCACTTTCGCATCCTTAGATGAACCATCCGTTAGCACATGACAGACTATTTATAAGGCACATCAAAGACTCCTGATAAGCATGATAAGGAACGCACAAACAAACAAACAAAAAACCTCACGCAGCATAAGAATTTCTCGTTTGAGCATTCCACATTAAAAAACACCGGACACCATTACATCCACAAAACTGAATCATCAGGCTTCAGGCTGACATTATGAGGCGAATCACGTTGAGATTTGTCAGCCCCTTCGAATATCTGCCCCAGTCCTTTCTGTCCACATACACACCCATTGCTTACACAAAAAAGAGTACTTTCTCCCGTGGACCTTATTATACAATCAAGTACAACCTCCGATCCATATTAATGGACTCAACTTTATCTAGATACGGATGTATCTAGTTAAGATGTTGAGACAATTAATATGGATCGGAGGGAGTACTTAACCCGTACCAGATGAGGAGTTCCAGACCCAACCCGACACAAAAAATAAGAATACAACGATGCGTTGCACTCGCACGCGTGTCATTTGTTCGTGCATATGATATTTTTTCTTCGAAAATTGCATACAAATATGTACTGTAAACTTGACAAAATCGACTAGACCTGGCCGCCCTCGGTGGCCGCGACCTGCGACTGCGAGGCCTGCGCTGACTTGAGCATGAACGACCCGCCGACGCTGCGTTCCGGCCTGCCGCTGGCGTCGTCGTCGTTGTAGGCGTAGGCGAATCCGCCATGCCGCGTCTGGTCCATGCCGGCCATCTCGTCCTCGGCCGAGACGCGCAGCAGCCCGATCTTGTCCAGCACCAGGAACAGCGGGCCCATGGTAGCGCTCACCCACGCGGCGATGACCAGGATCATCACCAGGTGCGCGCCCAGCAGCCGCCCCCCGCCGCCCATGAACAGCCCGTACGGCCGCCCCGGCACGCCGTAGATCTGCTCCACGTACTCCCTGCGCGCGAATAGCGCCGTGAAGATGACGCCCCACGCGCCGCACCCGCCGTGCAGCTGCGCCGCCTCCAGCGGGTCGTCGAACTTGAACCGCGCCGCGACCGCGTTGAGCCCGATGAGCACCCACGCCGACACGAACCCGCAGATGATCGCCGCCCACGGGTCGACCACGCTGCACCCGGCGGTGATGGCCGCGAACCCGCCGAGAAGGCCGTTGCACACGTCGAGCACGTTCCAGTGCCCCGTCTGGAGCCTCTTCCCGAACAGCGTTGTGAGCGCCGCCGTGCTGCCAGCGAGGGTGGTCGTCACGGCCGCGCGGCCCACCGCCGACCACTGACCGTGGATGCTCCCCGCCGGGCCGTACGATTTTAGGATGGTCAGGAACGAGCCAGGGTTGAACCCGTACCACCCGAACCACAGCAGGAATGTGCCGAGCACGACGAGCGACGCGCTGTGCCCGCGCAGCGCCACGGAGCGTCCGGCGTGGTCGAACCGACCAATGCGGGGGCCCTCGATGAGGGCGCCCCAGAGCCCCGCCACGCCGCCGACCATGTGGACAACTCCGGACCCGGCAAAGTCGATGACGCCAGAGTTGAAGAGCAACGGCCCCGAGGTCCGGGAGGCTGAGGCCCACCCGTCGGCGGACCAGATCCAGTGGGAGACCACCGGGTAGACGAAGCCCGTGAGGAAGGCGGAGTAGATGAGGTACGCCACGAACTGCGTCCGCTCCGCGATGGAGCCGGACGTTATCCCCGCGGCGGCGATGGCGAAGGCCCACTGGAAGAGGAAGAAACTGTAGTCGAAGCCGACCTGGGGAACGTCCCGGAGACCAAAGAAGTGCTTCCCGATGAAGCCGTTGGACGGGGCGCCGAAGGCGAAGGCAAAGCCGAAGAGGTAGTAGAAGAGCGCCCCGGCGGCGGCGTCGAGCACGTTGGTGAGCATGATGTTCATGGTGTTCTTGGCCCGTACGGAACCCGCGCAGAGCATGGCGAAGCCGAGCTGCATGGCGAATACGAGGTAGGCGGAGAAGAGCAGGTAGGTGGAGTCCACCGCCGTGGTGGTGTCCGCGAACCTGTTGCATAGGTAGTCGGTCGCGTTAATCGCCGCCGACCCCAGCAGAGGCGCCAGGTCCGCCGCGCACGTCGACATCTTCGGCCGCTTTGCTTCGTTTGCCTTCTCACTCTGCAGGAGGAGCAATGGCAAGTGCAGTGGCTGAGAGCCAGAGGCGCGGCGCGAGATGGAGGTGCAAACGGTGGAGACGGATTTATAGGCGACGCGGGGCTGCCGGAGGCCGACTCAATCAGCATGCCGGGGCCCCCATAACAGTAAACATTCCCGTGTCTCCGACGTGTGCGGACACTGGGACACCGTACGATGAGTGATTGTTGCTCCCCTGTTCGGGTGTGCCTTGATGAATGTGAACTCAAATACACGTGATAAAGCTATCTCAAATCAAACAACTACGTACTTTTTTTTGCGAGAACGATCTATTCGTCGGGCGGTACAAAGAACACCACAAGCAACAAAAATTAGACCACCTAGCGACGACTACAAGCACTAGTGCGAGCCGAAGGCGCGCCGCTGTTATCACCCCTCCATCACCAGAGCCGGGCAAACCTTGTTGTAGTACACAGTCGGAAAGTCATCGTGCTAAGGCCACGTACGACCAGCGCACCAGAACAACAACCGTCACGATAAAAAGAAGCATAAATCAGAAGAATCCAACTTGTGGACGCACGAACAAAGACGGACGAAGATCGGATCCAAGCGGATCCACAGAAGACAAACACCGACCGAATCCCGTGAGATCCGCCAGAGACACACCACCACACGCCCTCCAACGATGCTAGAAGCACCGCCAGAACGGAGGCTAGGTGGGGAGAACCTTATTCCATCTTCAGAGAGCAGCTGCCGCTTCATCTCTCCGTGAGTAGAACACAAACCCTAAGAAAACATAAGAAAACATATGAGAACGGAAGCCTCCTACCGGCAAGTACCGGGATCCACCGCGCCACCATGGCACTAAGGCCACGGAGACGAAATGGATGGGAGGTGGCGCCGGCAGGTGGCAGGGAAACCCTCGTCGTCTGGAGCTGCCTACGAAGAGGTAGGTTTGTTTCGTATATCAAACAACTACGTACAATAAACAATGAAACCGTATTGCTGTGTTTTGTTTCTTCCCTTTGCAAAATGTACTATGCCCTGCGCACTCTACGCACTCTACAGCATACGATCGAGAGCCTCACGTTCCATACTAGGATTGTCTTTATTGAGTTGCATTTCCATTTCTATCACTTTTCCATGTTCTACATATTCCTTCATAATGTTTCAGGTGGTAGGCACCGGTAAATATTCCCAGTATGTGCACCCATTTTTTTTCAAGCCCACGTCTGGCGATCCGGTTGCATTTGACAGTTTTCGGCGACGACGACTGGTGCTCCAGCTCCTACGAGTCGCGATGGGGTGGGTGGCGTCCCCAACTCCAGCTCGTGGAGGTGTGCCAAACTCGGATGGATTCAGAACGACGGTCGGGGGTTGCATCGTGTCGGCGTCCGACGAGTCAGATTCGGCCGACCCAGCCCGTTAGTTGCAGCCCAGGGCTCGGAAGGCGGTGAAAGGGGAATTTTCCTTACTAAATAGTTTTGATGTTAATGCCATCATAATTAGCGGGCCAACAATATGTTTTAGCTATCCGATAGTGCCTAGACTCGTCCAGAGAAAGCATAAGATGAAAGTGAAAAGAGAAAAGATACGGCGTAGAGGGACGATTTTCGGTTATTTGAGTTATTAGGAAACCCATAACGTCATGGGGTTCTTCTTCAGAAGGTATGTGCGGAATCAAATCGCATACATAATATATTCATTTACACCCACTAAACCTTCCTATGGAGTGAGAAAACTTACTTCTAATCTTGCCTTTGAAGTTCGGGTTTTCTAGGCCCAAAACTTTCAGTGTTCAGCCCGGAACTCCGGAATCCAAAACTTCGGAGTAAACTTTTGGTGCAATCCAGAGGGCTGACACTTCATTTCCAGCTCTCGGTTTTGCCCCATATGTTTGCATGGAGGTTGTCCGTGAACTTTCTAGGACTAGAAGTTCCTGCTTCCACAAACGAACCTATGTCTATCTCCTGAGAGTCGGAACCAGGTTTCACCATGTGAAAACGGTCGGTAGTAGCCAAGAGTTGGCCTAGAACTTCCAGGACACACATAAAACGATCTATAGTGACTCGACTCGTGGATTCACTATATACAACCCCTTCTTTCCCGCAAAGATGTAGCCGCATTTATCCTCTCTCCTCCATTGTTGCTAAAGATTATCTCTGAGATCTCCCACCTAGTGCTCAAATCTTGTTTATACTTTAGGGAAAGATATATGAGATATAGATCTACCCATTCACCACAAAATATGACTTCCCCTTGCTATCCATTGTGGATCATGTTACTTTTGGGAGTTTGAAAGCCATAAACGAAACAGGTTATTTTGGAGCCCAATAATTATGGTGTAAAGTTTCGGCGCATTGTTGAGCGCATCCAATTAAGTTGTGATGACCGCCTCGAATTTGTGTAACGGTTGTTGCCCTCAAGGACACAACTTAGTGGATTGAGGCAATCCGTATTGCGTGGAAGGTTAAGGAGAATATAGCGAGACTTTGTGATTGTTGGTGGATATTTTTCATCACACCGCTCCAACGATGATTACCACATTCAAAGGTGGGAACCTCATAACACATCCCCGCTGACGAGGTGTACCCTCATCAAATCCCATGGTTAAGGACCTAGGGTTGAGATTATAGGGAGAGAACATGGTAGTACTGGTAGTTTCGTCGGCTGACAAGCAGAGGCAAAGATTTACCCAGGTTCAGGCCCCTCGGGTGGAGGTAAAGACCCTACTTCCTGCTTGTCTGTTATTGATCGCGGGAGATTATGAGGTTACAAGGTGGCTCCGGCGAGATGATGATCTCGCTAGAGATTTGGTGGCTTGAGTATGGCTTGTCCCTAGATCGGCACCCCTCCCAGCCTTTAAATAGGCTGGGTCTCGGGAGTTCGTAACCGACCTAGTTTACACGTAAGGAAAGTCTAAACCGACTATGGCTATGTCTAATCTTGGAGGGTACTCCATCTTCTTGGGCCTCTTGTCTTGGGCTTCGAGTAGGCTCTTCGCTATTGGGACTTAGTTGTCACGTGCACCAGGTACCCTCACGGTAGGGTACCCGAGATGTATACCCTTGTCAGTAGCCCCCGAGTACTTGTCTGACTCGAAGAATCGGGCATGGACTCGTTCGTAAGTGCACGTCATATGCTTTGTATTCTGTATATTATAATTGGAATTCCTGTAATAGCACATGTTGGCTATGTTGAGTATTTCATCGACTGTGGTTTTTGCTTATGAAGATCAAGGGAAAATAGCTTAGTAGGCCCAGTACACTCGACAGATCGGGACTGGTTAACTACACATTTGGGTAAAACCTTACTAGTTTTCAATCAAACTCGAGTCCCTGGACTCGAATCTGGAACAAACTGGTCAGATTCGACTAGGCCGCTTGAGGTCTTACTGAGTCGATCTGCAGTATAACTTTGAATTTTACCCAACGCGTCCGTCGGGATTTTTCATCGTGTCTACTGACACGGAAAGTATAAGGATTGACGTTGCTGGAACGGTCCTTAGCCCAGCTCGAAAGTTCGGCGGGTCTTACCTTTGCACTATGCGTGCAGCATCCGAGGTATTTGCGACGGACGCAACTCGGGAATGTTTTGAGTATGATTTCGTATATGAACGGAGTCGATATATTTGCCGACTGACCTTTTGACGTTTATTCTATCGGGTGCGCGACAGCGCTCCCGATGGGAGTAGCCCCCGAGATTGTGCTTTATTGCTTGCAATGGAGGATAATCTCAAAATCCTCTTACTCTGCATATGTTAATCGAATAAATTTATGCCGTAATTCTATCGGGTGCACGACAGTGCTCCCGATGGGAGTAGCCCCCGAGATTATGCTGTATTACTTGTGAATGGAGATAATCTCAATCAATGTCTTGAGCATCTTCAGTCGAAGAATTTTTTGAATATGCTCCCGATGGGAGTAATATGAATCAGTCGAAGGAACGGTCGAGTGACCAATATGTATTGAGCGGACTCGAATGTATTTCTGATCAAAGCACTTGTGATGACGTCATGGATGACGTTTTTTGGCGACTGCGCTGCCTGACACGCGTGGCGTGCGTTATGCTGCGATGGATGGGACGTGACACATAGGTGGGCCCTTTTGTGCAGAGCTGACCGAACAACGGTGCAGTTTGGACTTGATTTGACCACTCGGGCCCACTTTTTCCGGAGAGGTGATTATGGCTCCTCTTTTTGCGTGCGTAGTGGGCGGAGTGGCCGGCGACGGTTGCCCTCCGCGTTTGCCACGTGTACGGTGAGATTGCGTGCGTAGCGCACGGTTAGGATCTGAATGGCTGTGATTGCCTTTGATTTGAGGTAAATAGGGGAAACGGCGCTGGCATTGTTTTTTACTAGCCATTTGCTCTGCGCGCCGCCCCTGTTCCATCTTCTTCCGCGCTCCTGCTCCATTGTTCTTGCGCCCAAGCTCTTTCTGTTCTCCTAGCCACCACCGCCATGGCGCCAAAGAGGAAAGCCTCTGCCACCGACGCGCCCGCGACTGACGCGGCCGCTCTGAAGGGGAAGAAAGCTGCGGCTGGCGCATCTGCGGCCGCCGTCGACCTCAAGAAGAGCGACGGTGACTGGATGAAGTCCACATCAAGGCAGCCCATCTCGAGAAGTTCCGCGAGGACGGATTGCTGCCGCCGGCGGACCAGCTTACCGTCCGCGCGCCATCAAAAGAGGTACTCCCCGAGCCTCGCGCAAACGAGCGCGTATGTTTTGCGGAGTTTTGCCTAGGGGTCTATCTTTTCCCCTCCACGACTTCGTTCGTGGTTTGCTGTATGCCTATGGGGTGCAGATCCATGATCTCACCCCGAACGGCATTATGCACATTGCCTGTTTCATGGTATTGTGCGAGTGTTTCCTGGGAGTTGCTCCCAGCTGGGCCTTTGGAAATCTATCTTCATGGTCCGGCCCAACAACCGAGGCGGCCGAACCTATCCAGTTGGAGGCCTTCAGATCCAAGTGCGCAGCGACACCCGATACTTTGCCCTGAAGCCAGTCGACTCGGCGCAAGGGTGGAGGAAAAGGTGGTTTTATGTGCGTCGACCAGGAAGGGGTCCCAGCATTTTCGACTGCTGGTATAGCCGCTAGGACGAAGGCCTGGGACCATGAGCTTTCGACTGAAGAAGTGGCGGAAGCGGCGCCTCTGCTGGAGACGATTGGAGGACTGCTTAACAGCGTCACTGGTGTGCATCTAATTGCCACCTTTGTGAAGATGCGGGTGTGGCCGCTCCGCGCTCGCGCTCACCCTATGTGGCAGTATGAAGGTCCTCTCGACTCCACTCGAATGAACAAGGAGGAGCTGTCTAGAGCGAGCTGGTGGCACATGTGCGGTCCATCACCAGCACAAAATCCAGCGAGCCCTGCAACGTCGACTGCCCTGTCGCTCCTTATGGGGCTGAAAAGCCTTTGCCAGAGGTTAGTGAATCTATCGAGTTTATGATCTCCTGCTTTTGTTATTCTGCTATGCATCTTTGTGACATTCGACTGTTGTATTTTGTGTGCAGGGCCACTCGACCACCTCAACCCTTCCTCCTCTTCCCGAAGATGGCCCAACTCATGAAACAGAGGTGACGGTAGAAGCGAAGGGAGGAGATGAATCGCCTCTTCCTTCGGCTACTACATCTCCCACAGAAGAGGTTGAAGAGGAAGGGGTTGAAGAAGCACAGGACAAGGAGCGTGCCACGACTGATGATGTGAGCGAGGTTCCCTACTCGCAAGCGCCGTCGGGCGGCTCAAGTTGTGTCTTCCTCCATGAGTTCACCCGCAAAGGGATCGGATGTGAGAGATGACGGAGACTCGGGCTCGTCTCCTACGACCACAGCTGCTCCTTTGGACGTGAGCCCGTTGAGCTCGGCTCCTCCTCCTCCTCAGTCGGGTGGGGAGCTACTTTTTGGAGGCCCAAACTTTGAAGACCTTGACACTGATGATGAAGAAGAGCACAGGTTTGCTCCTTTTTGTACTAAATTTTTGTGAGTTGAGTACTGTTGCTTATGTTGTATGTCTTTCGGTCACTCGTAGTGCCGAGACTGTGCGCCCTCCGACTCCTCTAGCCGAGAGAGCTTCGACTCCAGATCAGCCAGAAGCTTCTCCTGTTGCGACTGAAGTCGTGAAGACAGTAGCCACGGCCACTACCATTGAAGCCGCCAAGATTGCGAGTACGTCGACTCCAGAAATTGGGACTTCTGCTGCCAAGCCTGCGCCTTGGGTTGAACACGTAAGTGTCATTTGTCGAGTCCTCATGCTGGGACTATTTGTGTATAACTTATGCTGGTTCCATGTGCATGCAGCCCTTCTACCTCAACCTGGTGGAATCAGGCAAAGCTTTTGTCCAGGTTGAACAGGAGAGAGACAATCTGCGCGCTGTCATGGAGCAACTCAGCCGTAAGTGTTTCGACTTCTGTATTCGAAGCTCTTTTTGCTCTGTCTTTGCGTTGTCGATTGTGAATGACATTTTGCCATCTATCCCAGGTGACAAGGCATCTGCTGAAACGCGAGTGAAGGAGCTAGAAGAAGCTCTTGCCACTCAAGCTGCCGAGTCGAAGAAAGCCGCGGATGCCGCCCAGCGTTCTGCCGCTGCGCGCGAGAAGGAGCATGCTGAGCGACTGGTTGGCCTCGCGCAGAACGTGAGAGGTAAGGAACCATCTTTTTTGTATGCCTCCCATGTACCCGTTGAGTATTATGTAGTAACCTTGCTTTTTCTGGTTCACGTTACAGAGGCGATTGGTGTGCCAACACCTACTGACATGGTCAGTGATGATTTATCACTCGACCAGGTTATAGGTGACCTTGGTGCTACCTTTGTCCAGGCGAAGGATTTCCTTGCCAAGTCTACCAGCACCCTCGGCGCTGTGTACAAGGAGGTGCTCCCACTAGGCGAGGTGCCGTCGACTGCTGACGGATTTGCAGGCGTGCTTGGACCGGGGACTTCAACCATGGCGAATTTTGCTCGCGCCCTCACGGTACGCGGCTCGGAGTCCACCCTCAAGCTGATACTAGGTCATGGGATAGAGGGTAACTTCGAGGCGGCGATGTCTGACTTCCCTCGGAAGGCCGGTGGGAAGCTTATCTCTTTGAAGCATGTTAGCGAGCGAGCCACCCGCCTGGCCAACCTTTTTATGAACACCATGGAACGTCGGGCAACAGAGGTCGCCGCCCGTGCGAGTAGGGCTAGGTCTGAGTCGGTGTCGGAGAAGTAGGGCAGCCGCACTTTTTATGCCTTGTAATTAAACTTATGACCATGCGAGTACGCATGCGCTTTTGCTACCTTTGTATGAACTTAATGTCCTCGTTATGCTTCTGCCTGTAATGCTGTGTGCTTTTATTCACCTAAGCTTTGTGATGAGTTTCTCACGAAACTTTTATGATATTTGGAACAGAAACAACCAGCCGCCACTTCATCCAGCTCGTCGCGGCATCGCCCCACTCGATCTCGAGCTCAGGTGGCGAACGATGCCGCAGTAATGCGTTATATGAAGGCTCGAGTCGCAAAACTGGAGCAAGAGCTGGAGAATACCCGCGGTGAGCTGGATAGGATGAGGGCTAGGCCTGCTTTACCCACTCAACGGGAGGAGTATGTGCTTGGCGAGATGGAGATCGTGAACAGACAGCTCGAGTGTAAGCATGACTGCCTTGATCTTATGAGTTCACAATCTCCTTTTTGTTCACCCAACTTGTGTTGTTGTAGGTTTTGTTCCAGATTTCCAGGCGGAGCAGGCTCGTGTAGAGAGCAGTTGAACAATGCGACTAACGAACCCACGACTGGCCGTCAGCACTTTCGCTTGGATAAGCACCGAGCACGCATACTCGCGACTCTGCAGGATCGAGTGTGGCGGAGCACTATGCTTCTTGAGTTATGCAGGTCGGCCTTCAGTCGAATCAACCAGACGCTTTTTCCGACTGGGCCGCAACCTCAAGGAATCCACGCGTTGCTCGGGCTTTTCCGGACTACAGGTTCCATTCGAGACTTTATCACCCAGAAGCTTGTGGATGGAGCCAACGCAACAATGGCATATATCCGAAGTCAACGTCCAAATATGCAGCTACGTCCACCCGTGCCTGGATCGTCTTTGTCCCAGTCGCATCTTGACGATACAGTCGATCATGCGAGGGTGTTGGTTGAGTGCTATCATGCTCAACTTATGGGCCCTGTTCTTCCAGCAAAGGACGAACCGGAAGATTAGGTTTTTCTGTATAGGGGCAGCCCCCGAGTGTAAATTTTGCCACTTAGTACATATTTGTTCACTTGTATGTATGCAGCCCCCGAGTGTATCGAGTGGGGTTTATGAAAAACTTTGTATAGAACATGCATTCTACAGCCCCGAGTGCTCGAGTGAGGCTGTGAATTTTTACGATGTTTGAAGCTTCAACTCATGTTATTGAGCAACTTTTTGGTTTATGTATGATTTTGTACGACCCAGCCCCCGAGTATTCGAGTGCGCCTGGGTATTATGTTTGAAGGAGCGAGAGCTCACGTTTTGAAGTAGCGCAGCCCCCGAGTATCGGGTGAGGCTAAGGTTGTGCGAGTAGTAAACAGGGAGAAATATGAGGAATTTATTGACTATATTCCATTTATGAATGTTAGGCTGCAGGCCGCCTCATTAAAAACCTTCCAGTCCCCTTAGGTACCCTGGTAAGGAAAAGAGCGCGTCTGAAACCTGCAGCCATCCGACATATGTGCCTATTACATTATGCGACTGAGCAATCTAAGCATAGAAACGGCGCAGCTGCGCAACGTTCCAAGGATTATGCGAGAGTTCGCCTGTCTTCGCGTGCTTCAGTCTGTATGCTCCACCACCAATGACCTCGGTGATGATGAAGGGTCCTTCCCATGGAGAAGCAAGTTTATGCACCTTCTTTTGCTTCAGTCGAAGTACCAAGTCGCCACCTCGAAGGACCTGGTACGCAGTCGACGGCTGTGATAGTTGCGTAGATCTTGCTGGTAGACAGCTGTGCGTGCTAGCGCCGTGTTGCGTGCTTCTTCGAGCAAGTCGACTGCATCTTCGAGTGCTTCATCTGCATCGTCTTCATTGTATGCTTCGACCTTGGTGCGTTGAACCTTACGTCTGATGGCAGGATTGCCTCTGCGCCGTAGACCATGAAGAATGGAGTGAATTGCGTTGAGGCGTTGGGTGTTGTGCGTAGGCTCCATAGCACAGACGGGAGCTCTTCTACCCAAGCACCCGCGGCCCTTTTGAGTGGCACCAGGAGGCGTTTCTTGATTCCGCTTGTCACAAGTCCATTGGCCTTTTCGACTTGGCCATTAGATTGCGGGTGTGCCACAGATGCATAATTGAGCGTGATATCTTGCTCTTTGCAGAAGGATTGGAATTCCTCAGCCGTGAAGTTTGTACCGTTGTCAGTGATGATGCTACTTGGCACACCAAAGCGGTATATGATGGATTTTATGAAATTGACTGCTGTAGTGGCAGTCGAACTTGTGATAGGTACTGCTTCAATCCACTTGGTGAACTTGTCGACCGCCACCAGAAGGTGAGTATGCCCTCCATGGGAGGATTTTTTGAGTGGCCCAACCATATCGAGCCCCCACTGGGCGAAGGGCCAGGCCAATGGTATTGTCTTCAACGCCGATGCGGGTGCGTGCGGCTTTGTGGCGAATTTTTGACAGCCGATGCACCTTTTGACTATGTCCTCCGCGTCTTTGAGTGCTGTGGGCCAGTAGAAGCCTGCGCGAAAGGCTTTGGCTACGAGTGATCGACTGCTGGCGTGATGCCCGCAGGTACCTGCATGAATATCACGAAGGATGGCTTGGCCATCTTCAAATGCTATGCAACGTTGGAACATACCTGATATGCTGCGTTTGTAAGTTCACCGTTGATGACAGTGTATGCTTTAGATCGTCGAGTGACGCGTCTTGACTCTGTTATGTCTTCGGGTACCTCGCCGCGGAGTATGTATGCGAGGAAAGGTTGAGTCCAAGTTGGCTCGATGAGGAGTACCTCGACTGGGGGTCCTCTGTGCTAGGTGCTTTGCTCTTGGCTGGTGCGGCTGATGTAGGAGATGCTCGCTTCTTTTTGATGGATCTGTGCTCGATGCGCTCGAAGAAGACACCAGGTGGAACTGGTGCTTTGGTCGCGCCAATGTTGGCTAACTTATCTGCTTCTTCATTGCTTCACGCCCTATGTGCCGCAACTCGCAGCCTTCGAAGCTGCCCTCCATGATGTTGTACAGGTCACGGTAGGCGATCATGTTATCTGCGATTGCATCGCAGGCCTTCATTGTTTGCTGTACCACAAGATTCGAGTCACCGTAGATCATCAGTCGAGTGCACCCGAGGGCTTTGGCCATCCTCATGCCATGGATCAGGCCTCGTATTCTGCTTCGTTATTGGATGGGAACTCGAATCCCATTGTAGGATGTAGCGGAGCTTGTCGCCTTTTGGTGATATGAGGATGACACCTGCGCCTGCGCCTTCGTTTTTCTTTGAGCCGTCAAAGTACATAGTCCATGAGTTGGACACATCTGGTGCTCCTGGGAGCTGAGCTTCGATCCACTCGGTGTGGAAGTCAGGTAAAACTTGTGCTTTGATGGCCTTCGGGTAATCATACTTGATGTCTCTTGGTGCTAGCTCGATGAGCCATTTTGCTACTCGCCCAGTTGCGTTGGGGTTTGTGAGGATGTCCCCGATCCCTGAGGTGCTGATTACAGTGATCGGGTGCTCGGAGAAGTAATGCGTCAGCTTCCTTGAGGACATGAACACGGCGTAGGCCAGCTTTGATAGTGCGGGTACCGCTGCTTTGATGTGGAGAGCACTTCACTCAAGTAATAGACTGGACGTTGTATGCTTTGGGCGTGTCCCTCCTCCCTTCGTTCGACTACCAGTACGGTGCTTACCACCCTGTTAGTTGCAGAGACATATAGGTACAATGGCTCGCGTTCCCTTGGTGCGACGAGGATTGGAGGGCTTGTGAGGACTCGCTTGAGGTCCGTGAAGGCTGCTTCGGCTTCTGGCGTCCACTCGAATTTATCTGCTTTCTTCATCAGTCGATAGAACGGGAGTGCTTTTTCGCCTAGCTTGCTGATGAATCGACTGAGCGCTGCCACTCGACCCGCTAACTTTTGCACGTCATGGAGCTTTGAAGGCCTTTGCATCGTCAAGATGGCCTGTATTTTCTCCGGGTCGCCTCGATTCCTCGAGCTGAGACTAGATACCCGAGGAGTTGCCCGGCTGGCACGCCGAACGTGCACTTCTTCGGGTTGAGCTTGATGTGGAAGCGTTTGAGGTTTGCGAATGTCTCTCGCAAGTCATCGAGTAGTGTGTTTTCCTCTCTTGTGGTGATGACGATGTCATCTACATAGACCTGGACGTTTCGCCCAATTTGCTTCTTGAGGCAATCTTGCATCATGCGCTGGTAGGTTGCGCCTGCGTTCTTGAGCCCGAAAGGCATTGTGGTGTAGCAGTAGACCCCGAGTGGGGTTATGAACGCCGTTTTCTCTTCATCCTCTTCCTTCATCCTTATCTGGTGGTAACCCGAGTAAGCATCCAGGAAGGACAAGCGAGCGCACCCGGCGGTGGAGTCGACGATCTGGTCGATTCGAGGTAGTGGAAAGTGATCCTTTGGACACATTTATTGAGTGCTGTAAATCTACGCACATCCGAAGGATATCTGTGTGCTTCTTCTCTACGAGTACGGGGTTGGCCACCCATTGTGATTTCTTGATCTCTCTGATGAATCCTGCTGCGAGTAGCCTGTCGACTTCGGCTTCGACTGCAGTTCTTTTTGGGCCGGATATGCGGCGCATTGTTTGCTTGACTGGTTTAGCATCTGGAAATAATTGGAGAGAGTGCTCGGCGAATTCCCTGGGAATACCTGGCATGTCGGCTGGACACCATGCAAATATATCCCAGTTCTCACGGAGGAATTCGACGAGCGCGCTTTCCTATGCGATAGGCAGACTCGACGAGACATTGACTGTCTTGGTCGGGTCAGTCGGGTGCACCTGATGCGATCTTGTGTCATTGGTGGCATTGAATGCTCTGTCGACTGCCACCTTTTTGTGTTCTGGCATAAGTGTTCGATCGTTGGAGACCGCTAGATCAGCGAGTGTTGCTTCCATGCCAAACATCTCAGAGATTTTGCTGAATTCTCGGTCACAAGAGTCAGACTTTTGGAAGTTCCCTTGACTGTGATTACTCCTTTTGGTCCAGGCATCTTCAGCTGGAGGTATGCGTAATGTGGCACCGCCATGAATCGAGCGAACGTCGGGCGTCCAAGTATAGCATGGTATTGTGACTTCCAGTCGACAACTTCGAACTCAATCGATTCTGTCCTGAAGTGGTTCTTGTCCCCGAACGTTACGTCGAGTTGTATGGTGCCTTCTGGGCTTATTGCTTTGCCTGGGACGATACCGTGAAAGGTATTTGAAGACCTTGGCAGGTTTTCGACTGACCTGTTCATTTTGCGGAGCGTATCTGCGAAGATGATGTTTATGCCGCTGCCACCATCCATGAATACCTTGGACATGGCGTAGCCTCCAATTTGCGCGTCGAGTACCAGAGCAGAGTGCCCTGGACGAACAACCGATGGAGGGTGGTCCTCTCTGCTGAAGCTTATTGTGGTTTCAGAACCCTTCAAGAATTCAGTTACAGCGGGAGGTGACATGACCGCCATGTTTACTTGTCGAGTGCGAAGTTTTTGCTCCCTGTTGGAAGGTCGACCTTTCTGTATCATGTACATCTGCCCTTGGGGCGGAGGGTACTGTGGTTCGTCCACCCGAGGTATGTGCTGTATGGCACCCGCGAGATTTCCGCCTGCAGCAGGCTGTGGTGGTGGAGGTGGTGCCATCAGAACAGGCACATTGTTTGGCTGAGGCACGGGTGCAGGTGCTTGTGTGGCTGCTGCCTTTCTGAGATTTACGTAATCAGTCGCCATTTGGTCGAACTCCCTGCAGTTTCTCATCGAGTGATTGGAGCGCAGTTTTCCGTCGTCCCCCTTGTACAGGTGGAATCTGCAATCAGCATCCATCTTTTCTTCGAATGATCGCTCAGATTGTGCCCGTGACTTGCGCCAGTCCTTCCTCTTGTAGCTATCACTGCGTTGGCCGCGGTCTCGACTGTCCCGCGATCATCTCGACTGTCCCGCGATCATCTCGACTGTCCGCCGATCTTCTGACCGTCGGTCGCTTCTGTCTGGTCATTGCGGGGTGTGGAGAACCCAGCCGCCATGAATTCGGGTCTGTCATCGTCGTAGTGACGTTTTGAACGTTTGCGCCTTCGGTCGTCTCTGTACGAGTCTCTGCGGCTTCGACTGCCGCTTTCATGATTGTCACGGGGTGAGGACCCGCGTGTGGTGCGCGCCATGTCTTCTCCGTCTGCCCACTCAGTCGCGGTCATCAAGAGGTTAGCCACAGAGGTTGGCTTTTTGCGACCAAGTGCTTCTTTGGTCCCGCCTGGCGAGTCCCATTATGAAAGCATCCATGGCCATATCTTCTGAAATTACTCCGACTGAGTTGCGTATCTCAGTCCATCGTCTGATGTATGACCTCAACGTTTCGTCTGAACGTTGAACGCAGGCCGCAGCTCCTCGAACGTTTTTGGGCGCTCACATAGAGGCTCGAAGTTTTTGATGAAGTCATCGCGGAAGTGATCCCACGAGTCGTATTTGATGGAGGTAGGGCCTTGAGCCAGTCGCGGGCTGTGCCTTCGAGCATGAGTCGTATGTATTGCATGGCGTGGTGTTTGTGCCTCGCTGGCACGCGACAGCCAGCCTGTAGTCTTCCAGCCACCCAGAAGGTTCCTGTCGACCCGTGTACTTGGGCTGTTCAGATGTGAGTTTGAACCCTTTGGGCATCCGTGTCTCGCGGACGCGTCGAGTGAAGCACAGAGCTCCATGTGGCTCAGGCTCTCGATCAGAGTATGAGTCGCTACTGTAAGATCTGCGTGATCTGCTCCTGGACCTGCGCCTACGCGAGCCGCTTCTTTCCTTCGAGTGGTGGCGGTGACCACTGTGATTATGCTCTTCCGACGTGCGTCGACTAGGGCACGGTCTCGACTCCCACCTGGAGTTCTTGGAATTTGGCGTATGGCCTTCGCCGCTAAGGCGAGTGATTTGATCTGCTGGCGATGCAGTTTTGCATTGGGGTCATCAGCTGGAGGCTTGATTGCCTCTAGGTATGCTGCAGCGGTGAAGAGGGCACCCGCAGCTGTTTTGGGTACTGGCACTCCCTCTTCGTCGTATGTCATGAAAGAGTTGCCTAAGTTGCGGGTGAGTGCCGCCCTTTCGTCTGGCGAGAGGTGTGACAACCTTGATCTGGGTCTTGTGTCTGCTCGCCCGGTGGAGCTCAGGGAGAGCTGTCTTCTTCGCGCACTCGACAAGCTAGCTTGCTTTTTGCGTTCTTCGAGTGTTGCTCTGACCTGCCGCAGTCGAAGTGATTCCTGCCAGTTGAAGTACTGGAAGGTCAACATCTCCTCTTGTGTTGCGTCTGCTGGCATCATTGTGCACTCCTTGATGACTTTATCTGCTTTTGCTGCCATCTCAGCAGTGATTGTGAGAGTTGTGACTCCGTCCGGCATAGTAACTGTGCACGGGAATTCTGTAGGCCTGCGGCTGGCCGCAGCATCTGATGATTCTGCGGCGATGGCGACGTAGACCTGCTGGGGTATCACCCGAGGGTATGTATGTGTTTTCGAGTCCGTCATGGACTCGACATCGTCATCAAGGCTCATGTCGGAGTCGATATGCCCGTCGAGTGGTCCGTCTGGACGGATCTCGCTGTCGATGCCTTCATCGCCTATGCTCATCTCGGCGTCGACGAAGTTGTTATGAATCTCGAGTCGAGGTTGTTGTTGTTGGTGCAGATCTCGGAGTCGACGTGGTTGTCGATATGAGTTTCGAGTTCGTCGAAGTCGCTGAAGGAGATCCCGCAGTCGAAACTATCCTCGAGTGAGAGATCGAGCTCGGGATCGTTTGTGCGGTATGCTGATTCGGCCTCCTCGCCCTGAGTTCTTCGATGAGCTCGTGCATCTCTCGTGTGGACATGGTTGTTGCAGACGAGCAAGCTTGGAGGATCGACGATGGTATGGACAGTTGAGGGATCCGCAGTCGAAGGAGCGCAACCGATGGAGCCTCGGGTGCGGAAGTCGCGAGTTGGCGTGGATCCGTCAAGTCCTGCACACCAAGCTTGTTGACGAAAAAATTGAACGAACCAACGGTTAAACCCAAACCTGACTCGAGATCGGAGAAGGCCTCCTGGAATCCTGGCGAGTGTGGCTCGAAATCCATCAGAGGATCCGATGCGCTTTTTGCGGGTGAAGCTGGCGTGTTGCCGTTTGTCGAGTGAGCCGGCGAGTTGCCGTGTGCCGCCTGAGTCGGCGAGTTCTGGTTTGTTGATGCAGCCGGCGAGTTGCCGTTTGTAGATCCGATCGGCGAGTCGCCGTTTTCCGATGGAACCGAAGAAACCGTGAGTCCAGCACTATTCTTTCCCACAGACGGCGCCAATTGACGAGGTGTACCTCATCAAATCCCATGGTTAAGGACCTAGGGTTGAGATTATGGGGAGAGAACGTGGTAGTACTGGTAGTTTCGTCGGCTGACAAGCAGAGGCAAAGATTTACCCAGGTTCAGGCCCCTCGGGTGGAGGTAAAGACCCTACTTCCTGCTTGTCTGTTATTGATCGAGATTATGAGGTTACAAGGTGGCTCCGGCGAGATGATCGATCTCGCTAGAGCTTTGGTGGTTGAGTATGGCTTGTCCCTAGATCGGCACCCCTCCCAGCCTTTAAATAGGCTGGGTCTCGGGAGTTCGTAACCGACCTAGTTTACACGTAAGGAAAGTCTAAACCGACTATGCCTATGTCTAATCTTGGAGGGTACTCCATCTTCTTGGGCCTCTTGTCTTGGGCTTCGAGTAGGCTCTTCGCTATTGGGCCTTAGTCGTCACGTGCACCAGGTACCCTCACGGTAGGGTACCCGAGATGTATACCCTTGTCACCCGCGTTCATCGTGTTTCTCAACTCCTTTACTTCTTGTTTCTAGCTTGTTATTGTGTTTATCTCGTGATTAGATTGTATCTTGCCATATAGGTTGCTCATAATCTAGAGAATCCATATTCTTTACTCACCCCTAGTTTGTCAAACAAAAGAGTAAAATCTATTGTCGCATATTTACCCTTTTTATTCGACCTCCTCGATTATTTCAGGTGGCTCGTATGTGATGGTGTTACCTCATGAGGTTTTCGCCCACCTTTGTCCGATTGTGTGAGGGTGCAGAGTTAGGGTCTGCTTCAGGGGAAAGCTTGACAAGGCTGTTAGTTGGAGTGTCATGCACATCGGAGTTGTCAACCTTCTGCATGAAGAGTTGTCTTTTTCGCTTGAGCCGTCGCGGGCTTCACGAGGTTGCTTCTGCGAGGTCTTTCTAGCTGGTTGTCCCACGATGTAATCAGTCGCTGAAGAGTGATGGCGAGAACAATGTTGGGCAAACTTGACGATAATCCTCGATTTCTCTGATACATGTGAAGGTTGTGTTGTTACGCAGGGTGTGTGTGCTCGGTGTGCCCACGCGATTGTCGTGTTCGATGAAAGTCGGTGAGTGTATATGTACCCATTTTGGCTGGTTTTTTTTTTGACCTCAAAGTGGTCGATATCCACTGCCCGAATAGATAGAAGAGATAACCTAGTTTATAAGGAAAACCGGCCCAAAAACCATACAAACTTTACAATGCCCTGTTTATGAGGAAAACAGGGCGAAAAAACCGCACAGACGATGCGACCCGCCGCCCACACGACACAAGTCGACCGCCACAACACACACCACCTGTTCCGGAGCCGCTGCCCCGGCGAAGCAACCAGACCGACTTTCGCATTGCCCGAAAACGATCCAGTCATGGTCGCCAAACCCTCTGCCCGCGCAGTCTTCATCCAGGTCGACACCAAAACCACCATGTTTCGGGGCCGCCGCCCCGGCGTAGCAACCAGATCGACCTTCGCATTGCCCGAAGGCGATCCAATCGGATCGACGAACCCTCTGCCCGCGCAGTCTTCATCCAGGTCGCCACCCAGACCCACGCTAAACAACGGCTCTGCCACATAGAACAGTCGTAGCGTGGGAGACCGAGGCCGCCGCCTCGACGTCCACCACCATCCGGGGCCGCCGCCCCGGCATCCGCCTCCTCGACCACGGGGCTATACTGCCATCCATCGCGAAGCCATCGCACCACGAGGGCCAATAACTCCAAGACGACGCCTCCAACAAGGTAGTGACGCGTCCGACACCGTCGCCCGCCCCCGACGGGGCTTAGGTTTTCACCCGGAGAGTCTTGGACCCACTCGCGTCGGACCGGGTCGAGATTCCGCAACGACGCGATCAAGAAGGGAACGACGCCCAAAGGCGCCGCCGTCGTTGGCACAGACTAGAGTCCGTGCAAGCTTTCGCCTGGAATTCTCCCCGCCCGCGAAGCTCAGGGAGCAGCCGGTTGGAAGCATATCTCCGTCGCCACACTCCGATCTTCTCCGCATGCTGCAGCCACTGTGGATCCTCATGCCACAGCAGAAGCCCTGCCTGCCACGCCCTTGCCGCAGCCGCTGTTCCGAGGCCGCCGCCCCGGCCTTCCTCCTCCCCGTGAGCGTGCGCTGGTCGAAAGGAACGGAGGAAAACCTCCGACCTCCCCCGACCCAGCGGCCCGCCCTTCACGCATGCCCACCGCTCCCAGGAGTCACGCTCGCCGCCTCCACGCCGGCGTCGCGCCCGCTGCCTCCACGCTGACACAGCCACGTCCGCTTCAAATCGCGCCGTCCGTGCCCGACTCCCTGCTGGCACGGCCTCCACGGACGACTGGGCACGCCACGGCCAGCAGAGCCCAGCAAGGACCGCAGCAAACGGCGGCCGGACCCCCGCGCCAGCTCGAGCGGGCGCCCACGGCCCTGCGGGGCCAGATCGGGCCCGGCTCCAGCCCGCGACGCCGCCGTCATGGCTGCCTGCGCGCCTCTGCCCTGGGCACCACCGCGCAGCCCAGCGCCGCCGTACCCCGCGCCCCGTCGCCGCCTAGCGCCACCACCTCCACAGCGCCGCCGCACCGCACGCGACCCGCCAGACTACCTCATCCTCGCGCGAAGAGGGAGCCATCGGAGTCCGTCCTCACTCTTCAGCCCCCCATCTTAGACGGACGGGGCGCCGCCACCGCCGCCGCCGGCGGCGGCAGCGGCAGCGGCAGAGGGCGGGCGGATCTGAGGCTTTGGCTTAGGGTGGAGAAGCCTCCGGAGCCGCCGCGCAGGGGCGACCCGGGAGGGAGATTTAGCAGCGTTTCAACCACTTTGTTCTTTGGTATTTTGGCTGGTTTTCGCTAATTAACCGGCAACTCTTTTCTTTTTAATTAAAATGGGTATATCTTTTGCCTGTTTCAAAGAAAAGATCCTTATCTGCCTTTGGAGCGTATGAAGCCGTAATTTGCGTGTGAGCGTCAATAGTTTATCACGAAACGGTGATTCTCTTACTAATCATATCTGTAGAAACTTTCGAGTCAATAAGTTGCCACAGCTACGACTACCAGGCATCGGCCTCGGGATTCGCCGCCATCGATCAGCATATCTCTGCCCCAATTTGTTTACCAGTCGATCGGCAGCTGTGAGAGACGATGATGCAGTGCGACCATCGTGCCGGCAAGGCGGCAAGGACTAACGATCCCCAGAACCGTATGAGCGTCCCGGCGATTGGGCAGATCATCGCCGTCATGCATCCGGCGTAGTGCATGGCCACGCTGACGCCCGGGAGCTGCAGGGAAAGACTGAACACCGGTTCAGAAAACAAATGAAGGCGTCCGTTTCATCTACAGGCCGCAAATCCTAACTTAATCTCCAGTTGCGATTTGTGAATCATCCATCCGACAGCAAAGTTCCCTTTTGCATGTTGGATGATTGATTCCCCTTCCTTCTGGTGTGGCCGCTTCCGTCGCCATGAGAGCTGCTCTGAGTAGTTTATGCTGTGTCCAGACTCCAGAAACATTTAGTATGTTCTTGGGATCTTTCGTTGACTTTGGATTTAGGCAAAGTTTCCTCGTCGTTTAAGTACAGCATGGCCTGACATCACCATCATGAAAAGTACGGCAGGGTATAGAATACCAAGTTTCCGGTGCGTTTTGGCCTGTGCTTCCATTGGATGAGACAACGGCAGTCTGTAATGTCCTGCGCGAGCCATCAGCGAAACTGTGTTATTGGTGTTTCTTGTCAATTATCACAACTCTTGGACGAATACTTACCTATCAAGAGAAAACGTCATACGTACTTACATGGCGTATTAGTCCAACTGGTCTCATCATCTAGGTACGTTTCATCATCCAAGAGGCCAATTCAAGACTCGCAACTGCAAGAACACGGATATCATCGCTTGTTTCGCTTCTCTCTCTCTTTTTAGAAACGAAATCATAAGTACCAAGACAAGAATAAAAAATGCGGAAAAGGCCTAAGGTCATATATTATCTGAAACCAGCCCTTACATGAACATCTTATAAGAAGAAGAAATAATACACAAGTCCTTCAAAAGTTCAGTAGCAAGACAAAAATCATGTGCGTTATGATCTAGCTGCTTTGCTTCAACAAATAAATAAGTGTACCTATTTTCATTTGTGTTATGATAACTAGCTGTTTTGCTTCAAAAAATAAACAACTATACCTATTTTCAGCCGTCTCTTTTAGACTGTGGTGGCTCCACCTGCGGCCTGCCATCTACTCCCTCCGTTTCCAAATATACGTTGTTTTGGCCTTTTCCAAATTCACATGTATCTAACACGTTTTAGTATGTTCACCCATTTATGTTCATATCTATACCATATTTCAAGTTGGTAAAACATGTTATATTTAGGAACTGAGGGAGTAGAATCTAATACCATCGATAACACACATGTTTGGCAATGAGTAGAGGATTCGCTGTGCTTTGCGGTTTGCGTGTATATACTCCCTCCGATTCTTTTTAGTCTGCGCATAACTTTTTACCGATTTTCCCTATTTAGTCTGCGTATTAAGTTGGATGAGCGATTCTTTCCAAACTTACCCCTCCGCTTCACCTTCCGCAATTACTCCTTCTCGTTTCCCATGACTCAGCTGTATCTTCCGCAAGTTGGGAATACTTCACCACGCGCGTAATGGCGCTACGGGCTAGCAGCAGCTATGTTTTTCTCAACAGCAAAAAAAGCAGCTCTGTGATTCATCAATTGTTTTTTTTTTTGGGAGGTGATTCACCAAGATGGCTGGAGGCTGGCAGGCTGCCAAAGCCTTCACCCTGACCCCAAATCGGAGTGGCGTGGGCTGATGGGTGCAACTGTTAGCCCGGTTCGTACTGTGCGCCCTATATGACGCGTTTAGCGTCAAATAAGCAGACGGTACCCCTGACCTTTTTGGGCTGGCCCATTTAGTTTGTTTGGACTGCTTCTCGTTGTGGGCGTACCCTCACTCTCTTTTTCATCGGATGTCCCCGAAGGGACGTACCCTCACTCTCTTGGTTGCACTGATTCGTTTCTTGACTTTTTTTCTTGTTCTTTCAGGTGCTAGAAAAATAATTATGTGTACATCATTAATCTGTCCGCATGCTCGTGTCAAACCCATCAACATATTTTAGACCCATTTTCAAAATTAGAAGGGGAATTCCAAGATTTTTTTTACCACCTCATAGAAACCACTTTGCTCAACCCAAAAATTCTCAAACCAAAAAAGCCTAGCTTTAGAAATATTAGTGCCAATAACCACCACCAAAGAATGTGATCAGAAGTAGATTTAGCCAAAGGCAGCACCATCGTATTAGGGTAAAGAACCAGTCAAGTTGAACCAACAACGGCAAGTCCTGCATATTTAACCAAGTGAAAGATCGACCTTTAATAGGCAGTTCCAATAGCCTCATATGTGCAATCACCTCATTTAATATATACATATCATTTACATCTCCACCCATATTTCTATTATCCAAGGACTGAATAAAGTTGAAATCACCCAATAACAACCAGTTATCATTGAAAGGGATCTGAAGATTATATAGCGCCACGGAACAAAATTATGTCTATCTTGCCCCTGACAGGGGCCATACACATTAACCAAATGCCAGGTTTCAGAATTATGTACCGAAGTAAAGCGATGAACCTAGGGTGGAATGGAAGTTGTCAAGTTGAGAAATAATGATGTTTAAACAAGTTTCGTAGGTGATGTGGGGTTAGTTTTTGTATCTATTTATTTATTAGTCCGGAAAATTATATGCGAGTTACTCCATATATATACTCCATCTGTCCCAAATTACCCTGTGTTTTGGGATTAGTCAAAGTCAAACTTTGTAAATTTTGACTAAACATGTAAGAAAAAATATCCATATCTAAAATATAAAATAAATATTACTAGAATCATCAGAAAATATATTTTTGTACTGTATACATTTCATATTATAAATGTTGATATTTTTTTCTACATGCTTAGTCAAAGTTTGCAAAGTTTGATTTGACTAATCCTAAAATCGCAGGGTAATTTGGGACAGAGGGGGTACTAGCCAAAATATGCTCAATGAGATTGAAGTATATATGTGATATGTTTTTCTAAACTGAATCAAAAAAAAATTGTTTAATGATTCCACAGAACTATTTGTATGTGTGGCAAGTACGTGCTCCTCGACTACGAAGGTACACGTTAGCCTATTCAGATTTGGAACGCCCTGGTAGGCAGGTGCTGTGCTGTGCTGGTGTACATAACTCGTGATGTAAACCTTAAGCACATGACCACTCGTGCAGTAAAGATGTAAAAGTGGGATTAGTGAGATAAGTGAGCTAGTACAAATTAGGTGGGGATACCACTAATTCGTACTAGCCCACTTATTCCACATTGCACATCCTAGCGGGCAGGGACTAGGTCTCGGGAGAAATATCTAGTGCTCCCAGCCTTTAGGGTGCTACCCGTCCTACCGCAAAAAAAGTCAATTTTAAATGTTTCAAAAAATTCTACGAAAAAATTGTGGATGTTCACAAGTATGTTTGTACAACCTCCAAAACTTTTTCAGGTCCAAATTCGAAATAAATATTGAGAAACAAAAAAAGACAAATCTGCCATGAATAGAGTCATTTTTTGGTTTTTGCCTTTTTTGACACACATGACACTATTCATGTCTGATTTGTCTTTTTTTATTTCCTAAGGTTCATTTCGAGTTTGGAGCTGAAAATTTTGGAGGTTGTACAAACATACCTTGTGAATATCCATAATTTCTCGTAGAATTTTTTGACACATTTAAAAATGTTTTTCTTAGTGGTAGCATAGTAAGCACACTACACTGAGCAGTGGGAGCACTAGGTCCTGGCACAGAAGCTACATGTTTGCTGAACGAGGCAGGATGACATACGGGACACCGTGGGTGCTTTGCCTGCAGGCGCAACCATGCATATCCACACCATTCACCACACATAATGCCGAACCATATTCGTCGTCATCCCTGTCGACCTCTTGTGCAGGTGCAGACGGATATGTGCACGGGTCTCAACCTCCCATGCGAAACCATGCAAAAAAAAAAACCTCCCATGCGAACGTGGGCCAAGAACATGGGCCTAGATCCTCCAATACGTTAGGAGTAAAATAAAAAATTAACTCCAATGTTGGAGTGCCAGTCAAAGAGGCGCCACTAAAGCATGAGGATTCACATGCCACAACCGCACTTTCGGTGCCTGATGACTTGCGCATTCAGCCCGCGACCGATGGCAGCTAGCCAAACAAATTAACGAGCCATGGACCATGCGTGCATGGCAGTCCAAGTATCCAGTTCCAACCATCAATTCCAGTCCAGGCTCAACCACCTAGCTAGGAGCCTAGCCAGGACGTACGTGTATAATCGGCAGATCTAGAAAACCAAGTATGGCTAGTGCCATCCAAGAAGTCGGTATTGATCGCTTTTGTGTGAGGTGTACCCTTCCGCCCTCCTGCTTAACAAATTGTTTTTTTTTGTCACCATGCATCTATTGGTGTTGGTTTGGTATTATAGATGTTGAATATGTAGATTTTCGTTACAAACTTAATCGAATTTTTTAAAAAAATCACCAATAAGGCCTATAGTTTGCGAAGAGAGAATTATTAAGAAATAGACTTGCTTATAAGGCACAATAGCATAAAATGATGCAAGTGGCTTGTACATCATAAACTTGCAACTTTCTGAACATTTGACATGGTTTGAACAACATATTTGAACCGTAGCCATATAAGATACAATAGCATAATAATAGTTTGTAATTACGTGTTGATGTTTTCTATAAGGGGTTCCTCATATAGTTTTAGTAGGAAAACTATATTGTTTTCCACGCAAAGGACAGTGGGGAAGGCCCCCACTGCGTCATTTTTCATTTATATAAAAAATAAATATTTAAAAACTGTTTTTGCACAGTTCATAAAATAAATTACATCAAGTCCAACCAATCCTGCATGCCATCAATCAGACTAAGCTTAACCCGGTGTCTGACAGTTTCTATAGAGGATTTGAAAAAGCTATAGCAAAAATTCTGATTTGTACCATCGTTATAAAAAATGATCTTGTTTCTGTGGTTCCAAAGACTCAAGCATCATGCAATCATTGCCACTTTGAAGAAAGGATTATTTGATGTGGTATTAGTTTCAATCAGCATCTCAATTAAGTGGAAGGTTGGTATTCGTTTCTTCTCCAACTTTCTCCCATAATATATGACTGAAATTGCATGAGAAGAACAAGTGTTGCATAGGAAAAACTATATATTCACAATACATTGTTAACATAAAAGATAAAATATGCATTCAACTAGTTTAAGACACGCTAAGGTTAGGGTAGTGTTAGTCAAGGTAAAGACACAAAAACTTCAATACTTGTGTTTGGGATTATTTTGATTATATAAATATCATTTTCCTTTAAATATGTTCCAATGGATCTAAGGAATCTACAAACTAATGGTAACCATTTTCCAAGTGTGTGTGTGTGTGTGTGTGTGGAGAGAGACTATATTAATGTAGGTGTTTCTTAGTCGGTCACTTTAGTCTATATATTGATGGTTGCGTCAAAGAGTAACCGTCGTCATGACATGAAGATGTCAAAGTGTAAGTTTTCACCCTTTCGTATGATCTTTTATACATTTGTTCTTTAAAATTTTGTATTGTTTACGGTTTTGAATTGCTGAGTGTATAGTCTGCCATTTATATTTCAAAATATGAGCTATAGTAATAACATTTTGTGTTGTCACGAAAATATGAAGGAAGAAAATATTGAGATGAAATAATCACAATGAATTGTAGAACTAAGACTTAGTAGAGAAAAAGTAAACACGAAAAGAAACAAGCCAAGATTAATTTGACGGGCCAACTTTAATACTCCCTCCTTGCCATAATGTACTACACATTGGCTTCCGTGGAAGTCAAACTTCACTAACGTTGACAAAAATTGTTGAGAAAATTATCTATATCTACAATATCAAATGCGTACCATATGAAAATATACGTCATGATGAATTCAATGGTATTAAATTGGTATTCTAGATGTTGACATTTTTCTATAAACTTAGTCATAGTTTTTATACGATTTGACTTGCAAAATTTTTTGTTCATATGCACTATATTTTGGTAAGGGGTGAGTGCTATTACTATGCTTTAATTCCAGTGACGTAGGAAAATGAGTATTCATTTTGTTTTTATTTTACTTAATTTTGAGTTATATTGTAACTCGGAATTACTTAAGAATTTAGTAATATAAGGAATTTATATATATATATTTGGTGAGAAAGAATATTATAATCTCCATTTATTCTTAAACAATACATGGTGTTTGGACATATGCATCACCATATATAACACAAATTTAATTTTGAGTATGTTTAGTATAAGTAAAATTTAACTAGAATTGTGAAATTATTTTTCATCACAAATTAGTGTTAATATTTTACCTCGATAACCTTATTGTTGATAATACTCTATTTGAATGTATGTTTTCTAGGTTTTCCATCTATTTATAAACTGAGATAGCACGTTTTATTAGCCAAATTGGATAGTATTAAATCGACAAGCGGTCAATTTTTTTGACAGCACAGATTCTAGAACATATATGCCAAGTAAAAAAATAAACGGAGAGAGTACGTAGCATAATTGTAGTTGGTGGAATAAATTGCGTAAATATATATAGGATATGCTGATCGACAGAAAATTAGAACTCAATTCTCATCTCTCTCAGTTACGCTTTATCATAAAAGCTTAGTAAGTGTGGGTGGTCGATAACCACCATGTATTGCTTAAAGAGAAAGATGACACACACACACACAATGTAGTCCAATGATGCTAGCTGGTCAAAGAAAGCATTCAAAATGGATTTGCACTCAGAGGAATAAATAAGAATACTTTGAACGGCCACTGCATTGACCGGTTTTAGGGGCTACAGAATAACTACGAACCTACACAGGGGGGAGTAGATGCCCCTCGCAACAATATATTTCTTTACACGACGGAAGACAATAGAGATGATATTATCTACTAGAGAATGAGGCTAATAGAGTCACCAATCTAATTAGAAAGCGAATAAGTCACTGAAATCGGCAATTGGAGACGATGCCAAGTCAAGATGAATCGAACTTGTAGTACTTATCGACGGCGGCGACGACGTCCCAGGTGCAGCTGAGCCCCTTGGGGAAGACGACGAGGTCGCCGGCGCCGAACTCCACGGACTCCGACGAGCCCTTGATGTGCGCCCTCACCTTGCCCTTCAGCAGGTAGCACGTCTGCCTCGCGTCAAACTTCAGCGGGAACTTCCCCGTCGGGCAGCCCCACCTGCACGAGCAGGACCAAGAACCATTACATACACGGCGTACGCCTACTTAGACACCATGGAATGGAACAAGGAACAAGAAATGGGTAGTGAACGAGTGACCGATCAGCAGCGCTACTCACTTGGGCCAGGACCTGACGCCGAGCTGAACCAGGCGCGACTCCGGCGGGTTACGCTCGACGGCGATGGAGAGGCCCGGTGGGTCCGTGTCCATGGTGTCCGGGTTTGAGCTTGAGGCCATGAGCGCTTGAGGAGATGGAGAGAGAGTGGTAGCTAGCCTGGATGTAAGAGGGAAGAGTGAGGGAGGTTTGTGTAGTTTGGTAGGTGTTGAGGCCTCTGGGGGTCTAGGGGGAAAGGCAAGGCTCCAATGGCAAGCTTGAGTGGTAGCTTCACTCATTGTATTTTAGAACACCGGAAGGGAGGAATCTCTCTCTAGCTTCTCGTCGTTAGCGATGAGCGTGGGTGATTTTTTATTATTTCCTTCCAGCATGTGTATATATTAGGACAGTTGATTCAGTTGGCGATATATCGTGATATATCAAGTGTTTTCGATGAAAACATGCTACTCCCTCCGATGAAAATAAAGTTTTACAAAATACAATTTTTCTACCTAATCGAATAGCAAACGACTGCTTTATCCTCAAAAAAAAAGTTTTACTCCCTCTGTTTGAAAATAGATGTTTTACCTATCTCAAAATTTGGATGTATGACATCTATTTCCGGACAGAGCGAGTACAAAATATGTGTCAATTAATTTGGAACGGGAAATAGTATAGTTTGTTGGGGTCGACTCTGAAATACCAGGCAACGACACATATGGGTGTGTTCTACACTTTAGTACTGACCGCACCACATAGAGGCTCAATTGGATAACCCTTAAGCAGCACTGGGCATGGTGGGTTCAAGCCGATTTTAAATCTCAGTTTCTAAATACTTCGGACATTATCGAAAGTATTGAAATTCAGGTGCAAACCCAGACTTCTCGTGAAGAGCAGGATTGTAACTGAAACACCATATAGTTTCCCAACAATTCTCTATTCATTTTGTAGTTCTTTTATACTCCATTCGTCTGTATTTATGTGGATTTTCATTTTGCTTGATCAACTTTTACCATCATTTTGACAAATATTACATGAATATGTGTTAGAAATGTTTTTACGATGAGAAACATTTTTCGAATATAAGTACAATGGTATATTTTTAAAAGCATAATATACGGTTTATGGTCAAATCAATGGTCAAAGTTAAATGACGAGATGTGTGTGCCCACCTAAATAGGGACATAGGGAGTGTACGACTTAGGAGATCGGTATAGCGAGACGCTTAATAACATGACGACCACATGCACAACCACGTCACCCATAATTTCATCATGATGTCACAAAGTTGCAACACCCTACAACGTAGTCTTGCGTCGCGCATTTGGACGTTAAAGGACGTGCCCTCCTTATAATTAACCCGGGTTAAATCGCCTCTGGTTTCCCGGTAAACAGGGTTAAATTGCCTCTGGTTCAGAAACTAGTTGAGTGGGTGGCTAGTTTCTTACACTAGCCTTTTTCTTTCTTTTTTTGTTCTGCTGGGTCATTTTGTTGTGACCCTTTTTTCACCTTTTTTATTTATCATGTAAACATTTTTAGTCTCTGCTTCATTTAATTGAAAATTGACCGTAGGGGTTTCCTCTACGGTAGCACGGTCTAAAAAAATATTTAACCCGGAAATTATGGTGAGATGTGATGAAATTTTACATTGCGCTCACAAAGCAGAAGTTTGTGTGGGGTTTCAGACCTTTCTATTATAAGAAAGTCTTTTATTACAAACCAGGTGGTGCTCTCGGTTAATTAAGATGTGTGCTCAACAAAGGAATAACATAACAGACTTAATATCAGAAAACTTCGAAGCAAGTTCAGTTCACCACCATGAGCTAGAAACGCGATATTTAAACCTGTGAAATTTGAAAATCTAGTGAAGTGTTATTTTCGAATGGTTTGGTCGAAAATCCAGACCTATGAACCTATCAATGTAGCATTAAATCCGCACCTAATTTGAAACAGAGTGGGCAATGAACATGGTTGCTTCCGACCGAATTGTTTGCCCATGTGGTTCGTCACTCGCCATCTTTCTCCGGCAAAAACGACAATTCTGACCCTCACGGCAAAGTTTAGCACAAAATGAACCATTTTCGAAAGTTTAGCCGGATCTAACCCTTTTTCGTACCGCTCAACATCTTGGCGGTAGGATACACTGGGTACCGCCTATGACCCTGGCGGTAGCCGTCCTGGTCCACGGTCGACAAGGGAGCGTTGACCGAGCTGACGTGGCGATACCGCCGATGGCCGGGACGGTAGGCTTCTTTTAATACCGCCGCGATAACAGGCGGTACACCTAAAGACGGTACCGCCTGGATCATTGGCGGTACGAGCTCGGCAGTTAAGTGGCGCTTCGGCCCCAGCCCGCATCTTCCCTTCGTTCCTCTTCTCCCCTCAAGAACAGATGGCGGTGGCGCGAGCTTCTCCCCTCTCCATTCGGCGGCGGCAGTGGCGGCGTGAACCGACGGCGGCGGCTCGGCGCGAGCCCTCTCTCCCGTCAGGTAAGCCTCCCTTAGCTCTCTCAATTTCGTCCATAAATGTGCCCGAATCTAGATGATTTGTTGAAACCTAGATGATCAAAGGAAAATCTAGATGATTTGTTCAAACCTAGATGGTATGTTTCGTTTAGATGGTGTAAACTTGGCCGAATGTAGATGATTAGGTCTAGATTTTATGGATTGGCCGAATCTAGATGCTATATTTGTTCAAACCCTAGATGCTCTAGATGATGCCTAATGCTCAAGATGGTTTGCTCTAGATGAAATGAAGCCGAATTTAGATGATTTTCTCTAGAGGATGCCTTAGTTGATATAGTTTCATGAGCAATTCTTTGTGTTTACACAATGTTATGGTCATTTACGAGATTGTTTTGCATTAGGATGGATGACCCGCCGGAACGTTATTACCCTGGGCTTGATTTGGTGTACGACAAGGAATATCGTGCCCGGCTTATCGAGAGGGGAGATATGGACTTAGCTGAGAAGGTAAATAATGTTCTCCATTTTTTTGTTGCAATTACAAAGATAGTGAGCACATCATGTTTTTATCTTTCGCAGCCTATCGGTCCTATGCGCATGAGGGGCCATATTGCGGAGGACATGCCCTATGATGTTCGGTACGAGCCATACTTTGAGGCGGCTGGTCTTCTCCCATTTGTCCTTCGGTTCAAGCGTAAGCCGCCGGCGTTCAACCACACGGCCATTACCGCCCTTATTGATCGTTGGAGACCCGAGACCCACAGTTTCCATTTGCCGTGTGGAGAGATGACGGTCACTCTTGAGGATTTTGCCATGATCACGGCTCTTCCGATCGACGGAGCCGCTTTGACTGGGAGGGTGGATCTTGTCGGGTGGCGCCAGCGGGTTCTTGGTCTCACCAGCAGATTACCACCGGTGCCGTCGGAAGGAGTGAAAGATACTAGGTCAGCGGGTGTCTCGTATTCGTGGCTTCGACAGTTTGGGCCATGCCCGGCGGATGCCGATGCACCGATGGTGCAGCAGTATGCCCGGGCATACATGTGGTATGTGTTAGCCCGGGTGATCTTTTCAGATGGGTCAGGGGACACGGCCTCGTGGATGTGGCTTGATCCATTACGTGATTGGAACGTCAAGTACAGCTGGGGGTCGGCGGGTGTAGCCTTTCTTTACCGTCAGGTAGTTTATTTGCATACCTTTCTTGTGTATGTTACTTTCATTTGGCATTTGACATGATTGTTATTGTGCAGCTGGACCATGCATGTCGTAAGAAGGGAAAGGGAGCCTCGTTAAACGGCGTTGCCTGGCCCCTCACGATTTGGATGTGGGAGCGGATTCCGGTTGGACGTCCTCGCAAACTCCCACCAACTCCATGGGATTATGACCTTGATAGTGATGATGAATGGCGGCTGCCAACTGTCGCGTACACATGGGATAGAGTGGAGGGGTACAAAGACTTGTCCATGGGCCGTTACAAGAGCTATACCAACGAGCTTGACACGCTGTCTTACGACTTGGTATGTTTAGCCTTGAAAGTAATGCTTTTGGTTTTGTAGGTCATATGGATGCCATACAAGCGGGAAAGGGATTTCCGTCTGAACGCAATGTGTACGCGTGACGAGAACCTATGGCGCATTAAGTGTCCGATGATATGTTTCTATGCCGTCGAGTGGCACCTCCCACAACGAGTTGCAACACAATTTGGAAGGAGGCAACGAACCCCGCCGGCAAGCCAGAGCACAAGTGTTGATCTTCATAGGTTACTGTTGGAATGCCCGGGTAAACCGATGACTTGTCAATATGAATTGTTGATGATATGTTTGTTATTTGTGCATAGGATTGATCGGAAGAGGTGCCCAAAAGTGAAGGAATGGGATCGTAAACACAACCAGTGGATTGAGATGTGGAATGATAGAGAAAAGTACCGTGAACTAGACGGTACAATGGTTAGGGAGAGCGAATATGAGGCGCACCTTGCTTGGTATGAAGAACAACACCGCCTTAAGCTAAAGCCCACTTGGACCACACAAGATTGTCTAGATTTAGGCACCGAAGATGGTGATAATGAATATAACTTGGCGGTTAAGGAGAGCACAGGAACATCTAGGGACTACGCACCCGTTTTCAACCGTGTGGTACGACACAAATTGAACTTAAATTTAATGTGTCATGTCTATTTGTGACTAAATTGTCTTCCATGTTTTTAGGGCCTGGAGCTTACTCGGAGCGTTAACGAGGCGGCACATTCTCTTTCGCATATGCCCGGTACGGTGGAGTCTGAGACAAATCTTAGGGAAACCATGATGGTATGCATTTTTATATATCCATGAGTGGAGTCCGGGTGGTGTGCACTATGGTAGTGCTATTGATGTATGCACCTTTGTTTGTTTTGCAGAGGTTAATGGAGCGATCTCGTCGGCTGGCGGCTATGCTTGCCTGCCACGGTGCAAAGGCAACCGAAGCCCATGAGACAGATGACGAGGAGGACGAAGACGAGGAGGGCGAGGAGGAGCAGCAGTCGGAGGAGGAGGAGCAGGAGCACTCGGAGGAGCACTCGGAGGAAGAGGAACAGGAGCAATCAGAGGAAGAAGCGGAGGAGCAGGACCCGAGCTGGGAGGAGATACCTTTTTCACAGTTGAAGGATGCACCACAACCATCTCAGCCGAGCCAAACGCCCGTAAGGAACCGAAAGCAGAAGAAATTGTTCAGTCCAGTTGGACAAATAGTCCGCAAGTTGGCAGCCAAGAGGGGAAGGAAAAAGTGACAATATGTAATAATTATACCAGTCGAACTATGTGATTGTATGACTTATGCGATACCTAGGTTGAACTATGTAATAACTGCCTTATTATGCATTGTCATGAACTTACTTTGTGGTTTTCTGAATTATTACAATGTGGTTTTCTGAACTGACTTATGTGGTTTCCGAAAACTTGATACAGAAACTACAATGTGGTTTTCTGAATTATTCCAGGTCGTTACCGCCTACTTATCCGGCGGTATGGTTCAGAGATCTACCGCCTTCTTGTCCGGCGGTACGGCTGTACCGCCTCCCCATCCGGCGGTATCACCCGAACGTGCCTGGCTAAGGAGCTCCTGTCGTGGACATTTTCGTGGCGGTACAGTTAGGCTCTGTACCGCCAGTTGTAACGGCGGTACGTCCGTACCGCCCCTTACTTCGGCGGTATCACCCAAACGGGCCTGGGACTTGAGCTCCTGCCGTGCACATTTTCCCGGCGGTATCTCGGGTATCCTACCGCTAGCTCCATTGGCGGTGCGACCTGGAACTAAATCATTGAGATGTTTCAAATACATGGCATTGCCCAAATACATACATAGAGAAAATAGATAACTAAAATCCATTACATGACCAAATCCATTACAAGTTCACACGAAATAGATAACTAAAATCCATTACATGACCAAATCCATTACAAGTTCACACACAGCCAATGTCCACAATCTCTAAGACATAGATGTTGAAGGCTCTATTGGGTCCAACGCGGATACTTTCCCTTGCGCTTTCCCGATGCTTCATCCTCCATAGCACGACGAGCTATTCCACGTTTGACTTCCCGCTCGGCCTCATGAGCCTTGGCCTCTTCACGCTTCTTCTTCGCTTTCTCCTTACGTTCCTTTTCCTTCTTCAACCTCAACTTCTCTTTCCTCTCCTCTTCTTGTTTCCTTTCCAATATGCACCGTTCTGCAGCTCGACGCTCCCATTCGACCTCATTCTTGAAGTAGCTATTTTGGACCAAGTCTATCCATTTGAAGTAGGGACAAAGGGGCGGCGGTGACTACAAAAGAGACAACACACATTAGCAATTATTACACAAATATACGTAAATTGTCATGCATAAGGAGGACACATACCTTGGGACGGTCATAAGCAGACTTGGGTTCTTCCTTGTCCCTACAATAGTTGGGACACAACCAAAACCTTCGTCCTCTTGTCTCATCCCAATCATCGGACTGCTTGGCCTTGCAAATGTCTTGGCAAAAACACTTCGGTGGGTCCTCCTTGGGCTGGTCAGTCGCCCTCCTCCATGCCCACGGCCTCTCCAACCAGTTCGACGACCCCATACCTACGTAAGTTAGAAAAATTGTTAGTACAGTAAAATGAACAACATTCGAAATAAAAGACAATAACCAAATAATTTTCGTTCATACCAATCATCTACGACTACCACCTCTACGCCTTCTACGAGTACCCCCTCTTAGCTCGTCAAACATTGATGTTCAACCACCACGCCACCACCACCGCCACCACCATGGTGGCTTGTGCTACCACCACCACCACTACTACCCCCTCTACCACTAGCAACACCGTTACCACCACCACCACCACTCCCACCCCCACTACCACTAGCTCCACCACCACCACTCCCACCCCTCTACCACCTCCACTACCACTACCACCACCATTGTCTCCTTTCGATTTTTTCCTCCCTTGAGAGCAAGTTCTGTTGTTGTGTGCTGAATCATTGCATTGACCACATTGGTTGGTAGTACGAGGCTCCATAAAATGCCCGCTGCCCCATTCTCCCATGCGGGTTGTGTATCCACCAAGTGCATCCATGTCATTTCTATACCTCTTCGTCCTCCTTCTACCTTTGGTTTTAACCATTAGTTCCAGATCTGGCCTAATTACAGGGCCATGATATTCCGGCCATTGAGATTGATCCAAGTAAGGCTCAAATCGTGCTGTCCAAGTCATGGCCACCCTCTCCAACGAGTGCTCGTTCATCCTTACCGTATCCGGATGACAAAGATCAACAGATCTTATGTTGGCCGCCGTAATCAAGTGCGAGCAAGGTAAGTGCAGCAACTTGGGCAACTCACGTGTCTTTAGCTTAACCTTGAATGCACGACCTCCGAATTGCACGCCATCTTTTGTTGTCCCACCGGGATCGTTGACTTGGTAAATCCACTCGTTGTTGTCATAGCAATACGCTTGTTGTCTCTCGGATTTGCTATTTTGCAGCTCCATCCATTCTTCTACTTTAGGAGGATACAATTTCCCTTCGTCTATCAATTTATCCGTCTCCATGGAATGTTTCTGGAAATAAGCGCATCACTTCTCGAAGGTATATTCCGCAATGGCCGTCACAGGCAGTGCACGCACACCTTTTAGAACATTGTTAAAACATTCCGTCATGTTGCTTGTCATGTCACCATATCTTCTACCTCCATGATCATGGGCCCTTGACCACTTGTGCCTCTCTCCCAAATACCTCCTCAAGAACTCTTTACCTCCGGCATTAGACGCGGCAAGGAGCTTGTCAAACCGTCTTGTGAAAGACCGGTTGGTGAATGCCACACAAACATCTGTTAGGTCATCAGCCAATTCTTTATTCTTGCAAGCCCTATAAAAATTTGCGACAAAATGCCTCATACACCATCGGTGGTGGAGCCGTGCATACCCCGGAATTTCAATCTCCATGGCATTGAGTATACCTTGGTGTCGATCCGATATGATGCATACCTCTCTACTAGGAGAAAACACCTTAGTCCTCACATGCTTCATGAACCATTCCCAGTTGTCATTGTTCTCTCCAGACACCAAAACAAAGGCCACAGGTAACACCCGGTCACCGGAGTCGTGCGCGATTGCAGTCAACATCGACCCCTTGTACTTGCCGGTTAAAAATTTACCATCTATTGATACAACCGGTCTACAATGGTGAAATGCCCGAATGCATTGGTCGAAGGTCCAAAAGGCATGGCGGAACACTCCATCAACATGTTCAACCGCGTAAAACATGCCCGGGTTTCTATAGGCCATCCCTCCCAACAACCTCGGGAGGCGGTTGTACGCTTCTTTCCATCAACCATACAACATCTTAAATGCGGCATGCTTGACCTTCCATGCCTTCCCATACTCGATGTTGTATCCAAAGAATTCCTTTACAAGGCCCATCAAAAACCTCGGTTTAATGGTTCATTCTTTATACTATTGATGAATTTGTATGCAATGAAATCAGAGGTGAGCTGACGGTGCTTTGTGGATGGATTTCGGCCCCGTTTCTTGCACATGTGATGGGCTTCACAACTTGTTATCTTCCATTGCCCGTGGCGGTTTGGTCTTGCACGGACTACCCATGGGCATCCTTTTTGTCGCAAATCACGGTGTAACAATGCTTCTCGTCCGAGTGCTTCACTATGAATGGCCTATGGTGCTTCACCGCATATTCCCTAAGCCACATTTGCAATTCTACCAAGTCCGGAAACTTCAAACCTTTCTTTATGCGAGAATTATTGTCATCGTCGTCTTGAGTTGTGCTTGGTGTTGCTTCTAGATCTTTATACTTTCCACCATCCACCATAGCTTTATCGGCAAGCGTGAGATCACGAAATAATGGAATTCGGTGATCCCGACCTACAACTTTTAAAAAGGCTTGGGCTTCTCTCGCCGTGAACCCATCTTCGTCCACTTCTTCTGGGCCCTCGTCCTCCGAGTCGGAGGTATAGCAACGGCGATGGAAGGTGTCACGGTCAATGCCATCCTCCTCGACTTGTGCCTCTACATCTCCAATATAAATGTCATGATACTCGTCCTCCCGCTCGGACACATCACCCTCCATGTCTCCTTCCTCCCTATCTTCATCGTCAATGCCAAAGCCATAACCATGATCCACATTGACATATTTTTCTTGTTCATCGACTTGGTCGCCATCATTCATCTCCAAGTCAATTTGTTGGCTCAAAGGAGGTTGGCTCATATTATTCAACTCGACCGCATCATCAAGTGACACATTTCAAGTGGGGGTCATTGCATCATGTGTGGGGGAGGCACACCGGTTCAAGTCAAAATGCAACCGATCACCGCCAACCTTGGTAGCAAATAACTCGAGCAGTACCAGAAAGGGTTAGATCCGGCTAAACTTTCGAAAAGGGTTCATTTTGTGCTGAACTTTGCCGTGAGGGTCAGAATTGTCGTTTTTGCCTCTTTCTCCTAGCAGCTACTATGTCTTTTAAAATTGTTTATGGGGATAGCACAAGACAAAACCTTTTGGAATAAATTCAACTGATCTGTCATATAAAGAAACCACTGCACCGCTACACATGGTGGAAAAAACAGGGCTAGCAGGGTCAATGATCGCATGCTATCTATAAATTTTCAATAAAATTGTCAATACTCCCATAATTTAGTTCATCCTTTCGGTTTTGTTGCATTGCTGATTTATTTGACCAACTCAATTACTAAACCATTTGACCAACTCAATTTTTTTAAATAATACATGAAAATTATTTAATTCCAGAAATAATACGTGTTTTTATTTATTTTTTTCAAAAATATTACCCAATCGGTCGCGTCGAAACCGACAGGACCTAATCGGTCGCGTCGAAACCGATAGGTCCCACTCGTCCACGCGGAAGACGATAAGTGGATGGACCACGTCGCCACGGCTCCACTCGTCCTGGGCGGGCAGTCGTCTTCGTCGACGCCGACATGCGGGCCCAGTCGGTCACGCCGAAACCGATAGGACCCTGGAAGGCATCGACCGCCCGAGCGCCCTTCTCTTTCCTTCTTTCTTCTTCCTTGCCCTGCGCGTGTTCTTCCTTTCCTCTCTCCACTCCCCACACGAACTGAATTAAACCCGCGATTTAGACCAGTAATCTTCACGTTTGCCACCATTAATCGATGCTAGAAGGTTGAGGGAGGCTAGGGGAACTCCGATCTCCTGATGGGATAGCTCGTGGTGGTGGTGGTGATGGTTGGCGGGTGGTGGTGGTGGTGATGGTGGTGGTGGTGCTGGAAGGCTGCATGGTGGTGGTGGTGCTGGAGGGCTGCATTGTGGTGGTGCTGCTCGTGTTGGTGCGCCGTTGATTCGAGTCCGCCGGACGCCGTCACCTCTCACGCTTCTAGGGTATGATTCGATTTATCAAAATTGTAGTGCTATATTTGTTACATGTATGAACATGTATTGTTAAAAAATAGTTTGTGACGGTAGTAAATATTGTAGCTATATTTGTAGGTTAATTCGAAAAAATGTAGCTATATTTTTTAGGAATTTAGACGTATATGTTGCTAAATTGGTTGTGGCGGTAGTAAATATTGTAGCTATCTATGTAGATTAATTATAATATATGTAGTAATAATTTTTTTAAACATGGTGTAGGTAGCTATATATTTGAAGTCGCTTCTAAGGTATATTTAGCTATATGTATAGATTAATTCTAATATATAGGTGGTGGTGTTATATGCGGAATAATATTAACAATGGTCAATATTTTTTATGTCAGCGGAGATGTCTGATTTAGTGAAGATCAGGTTTTTTTATGGTCCTGGTAGAGTCCAAATGTGTGATACGGGAGCTGATCTGAGTGAGTTTGATTCTATAGATGTCGACCTGCCAGCTCCTGAAACATGGTCTCTAAGTCAGGTCAAAGATTGGTTGACGGGAAGTTTAGGGTTTGATAGTCAGACACAGACCGTCAGTGTTCATGCTTGGTGGAGCCATTCAAGGACAAATATTTACTTCGTTCTGAGACCACTAGAGTGTGATTCTGATTGGGTGCGATGGTTAAAAGGCTACGCAAAAAGGAATTGCTTTCCTTGTGCCCTAGTTCTTCCCGCCTTGAACGAGGTCAGTGCACCTGAGTACGAGTTTAGTGCCCATGAAGGTGAGGGTGCTTATGATCCTGGCCAGGGAAGTGAAGAGATGAACATATCTATGTCAAATTATGGGTCTGATTTTGGTGGTGGTGGTTACGAGTCGGGGCAGAGCAGTCAAGTAGAAGGAGGGGACACAGAGGTATATGACAGTGCGGAGGCGGATGGCGACGAGGTAGATGGGCACATGCAGAACGAGATGGAAGATGAAGATACAGATGGCTATAGTGCTCAAGGCGATGATTCCGATGAGTCAGACGGGGAAGAGAACGTAAATGAGGTACCTAATCCTGCAGCATGGAATCATGACCACTCTTTGTCGATGATCGTAAACGATGGTCATGATTCGGCATGGCAATATCATGAGAACAACATTGCGAAGGGTGCTTTGTATACTGACAAGCAAGCTTTGAGAGATGCAGTCATTAAATGGGCATTGTCCACCCACAGGGTTATGAAAACTGTGGTGTCAAGTCAGAAATATTTGACAATGGAATGCGAAGACATAAATTGTCCCGGCAGGGTGCATGGACATCTCCCAAAGAATGGCTATAGTTGGAGGATAAGTGACTTCGTCCCTCACTCATGTAAAATTGATAGTATCCCTGAAGATCATCGTAATCTTTCTTCCACGCTTATAGCTCGGTTGCTATACAGCGAGATAGTGTCCTGCGCAGCGATGGAAGTGAGTGCCATCATTACAAAAGTGGCTGTCAGCTTGAAGTACACAATATCTTATGGTAAGGCTTGGAGGGCTAAGCATACGGCGCTTGAGAACATATTTGGTTCATATTTGGACGCATATGACTCTGTTATCCGGCTGCTGCACACTCTGCAGTACCGGAATCCAGGCACCTATATAGATATCCAAGATTTGTTCAGGCCAGAGTTCCCAACTGTGAGGGTGCTGCATCGAGTGTTTTTCTCATTCGCGGTATGCATTGAGGCTTTCAGACATTGTCGTCCGGTGATATGTGTAGATGGCACCTTTCTCACAGGCAAGTATAGGGGACAGATCCTGACCGCCATTGGTCAAGATGGTAACAATATGGTTTTGCCCCTCGCATTTGCTTTTGTGGAGAGCGAGAACATTGACAGTTGGACTTGGTTCTTCAGGCAACTGAAAATAGCAGTTGTGAAGGATAAGCCGAACGTGTGCATCCTTCATGACAGGCATGCAGGTATACTCAGCGCGATAAAGACATTCACCAATCCTGCGCCTGAGGAACATACTCCATGGCAGGACATGCAGAGCCGTTGGTGCATGCGCCATCTAGGTGCCAACTTCTACTCGCAGTTTAGAAATAAGGACCTGATGAACCTATTCAAGAAACTCTGCAAGCAGAACCAAGAATGGAAGTACACGAAGATACTGTGGCGCCCTGACCCGACTGCTATACAGTGATGTTGTGTGTCACCGGTTAAGCGATACAACCGGAGGTTACGGGTTTACCAATCCCCTGCCAAAACCTTTGGCAGGCGTTGCTGGGTACACCTCACTCCAGACAACGCAACACCCCGATTGATGCCTCAACACAGGCACAACTATCAAAGCATAATAGTAAGATCAAGACTTGTGGAACAACTGGCACATCACAGACTCTACGACACGAAAAATATATAATTCAACTCTTATAATAGAGAAAGATAGCAAATGACATCCAGAGGTCACAGACCCAACATTACAACAAGCGGAAGCGAATTAAGTTGTCTAACAACAAGATCCAAATATGGCCTAAGAGGCCTACAGATAACATCACAGCGCCAGCTATTCCGAGATGTCCCAAGCTGCCACCTGGGAACCCCAGACTACTCGTCAACGTCCACAAAGAACCCACCTTCGAGGTCGGTGAAGTCCTCTCCTGAAAATAAGCAAACGACGTTGAGTTCGACGAACTCGCAAGATTAAGAGCTAATATATGCTCGATGATTGGCTTTCAAAGGTTTTATGGCTGTTTTGCATAAAGCTGATTTTATTTATAAAACACAACCCCATGGCATCGACTAATCAGACATTTTTAAAAAGAGGTAAGAAGTAACTCTTTTCTCTTGAGTCACATTTCTCATCATCACCCATCATCACCATCATAACACCTGTTCATCAAAGGCACCTCCCCGAATCACCCTCGAGGAAGCTCACCTTACAATCGTGAGTGGTACCTCTAGTACCCAGTTTTTAATCATTCCGTTAAAGTTATTCTATGATCTTACCTTCACTTCCCAAGTCGTCCATAACCGCGGACACGGCTTTTCGAAAAGATTTAACCCTGCAGGGGTGTACAAATGTTTGCCACGCGTACCGTCCGGCCCATTACCTAGCTTTTAGCTCTCTTCCTTGGAGAGCCGGCTGGGTGGGAGCGGTGTCGACTTCTCCCTCGTTAAGGACTCTCTAGGATCATCAGTGAGGACGGAGCAGCAGCTCCAACTAACTGCCCCGTGGCCACTCATTTTCCTAACGCCATCAGCCTCATCACAGTTCACCACCATCACGCACGCGTAAATGGAAAGCCAAACTAGAGGACCCTGGCTAGCCCCGCTCGAGTTATTTAGTCTATGAGGGTTCCTGCGAATGCATAGGCCTCACGCATGGTTGCACGCTCAGTCTTGGTTCAAGAGGTATAGAACTCGCACCTAGGCGGCGAGAACGAGACAAAGCACCACAACCACAGTGGCCTCTCATCCCCACCTTTAAGCATTTTATTATCCGTCACCACAATCTCTCCACCATCATTCTCATTTCATCACCTGTTTCCAACATAAACCATCCACCATATAGCTATGCAATTAACTAAGCATGGCTAAGCAACAACATAGCATAGTAAGTACCTCGGCCAACAATACAAACCTATGGATAATAGGAGGGAAAACAGGTATTGGCATCGGAAACCTAATGCAACTATAGGATACTCTAATCCAATAAAATTGACATTTGGAACCGCATGCAATATTGTAGTGGAGAAAATATTTGCGGAAATATAGGATAAGACATGCTCAGAGGGGGGGATTACGCTTGCCTTGTTGAGCGGAGGAGTCAAACTGCTCGTCGGAGTGATGATGCTCAACTCCGAACTCGTGATCTACCGGAGAGCAAACAACACCGGAAAGCAGAAACAACAATCAACACATGGCAGTTGTGCAATGCATACAGAAATGATGATATGACATTTTAAATGCACCCTAGAAGCATTAAACATGATCAACAAGTTAAATGGGGTCCCCGTTATTTTATTTGCAGTACTTGGAATAACCCCATAGTAAAACTTAGTGATTTTAGGACTACTAGAAGTACATTAATGTAGTGGTGATCAAATATGCATGCTGATGATTATTCTGGATTACTCAAGTTTTTCTGAACAATTCGGTATATCGAACACCTTTTTCCGAGGTCCCGATAGAAAGTTATTATTTTTAGAATTTCTCTTTTTAATTAAGTGCTTTTAAGTATTTTAATTACTTTCAACAACAATAGTAATAACTAGTCGAGTTCTCGCGTGGACGATGGAACTCGAAGGAATCATCGAGTTTCGATAACCCTAGCGTCGTGAGGGAGTAGCGGGAACATGTGCTACGAGGGGGAAAAAGAAAAACATCAGCAGAAAAAAAAAGAACTGCCTAGCCGGCATGTGGCCCGGCTGGGCCGGTTTCTGTGCCGGCCTGGCAACAGAGGGCTCCGGCTTTCAGCCCGGCATGGGCCGGCCCAGCAGCCGGTCACGGGCCCGAGAGCGACGGCTCCCAGCCCGGCTGAGCCGGTTCCTCGACCGGTCTCGCGTGGAAAAAGAAAAAGGCGACGAACGCCGGCGTACGGTGGCGGCACGGCGCGGACCATTTCGAAGAACCAGCGCGGGAGGGGGAGGGAGAAGAGGTGCTTCAGCACTGGGCGCTCACCACGAGTGCATTGGTGCAGATGGCGTGGCAGGGGACGGCGTGACGGCGGCGAAATCCCGCGGCGGTGGCGGAGAGGAAAATTGACGGCGATGGCGAATGCACAGCCTCAGGGCTCGATTCCGGCCACGAGGAGGGGGAGGGAAGCACGGCGGCGCGGATGGTCGGGCTCGATCTGCTCGGGGTGAGCTCAAACGGCGGCGACGAGCTCGACAACCATGGCGGCCATGGCGCTCTCGTGGGGAAGAAAAGAGGAGAGGGAGCAGGGCACGGGAGCAGGTGGGGAATGGGGCAGCGGGGACTCGTGCGCGTGCTCCTCGTGCCTGTAGAGGCAGTGGGGGCCCGGCGACGTGCACGGCGACCTCGGTTCGAGCTGGTCCGGCGCGACCTTGCCCTGTGGCTACAGGGCAGAGGATGAAGACGGCAGAATTGCAAAGAGGCCCCTGGCCTAATTGTTCCATCACCAACAAGTCCTTCCTCCTTTTAATTTTAAAACCAGAGACATCTCCCAGGTTTACTTGAGGCATTTAAACATTTTATAAAATCCTGCAAAAATTTGGGTAGCCTCCCAATAACATGTAGAGGCACCACAAAAAAATGGTGTTGCCAAATAAAATAATTTGGGCAACATTTGTTCATAGTGTTGGATTAAGACATTTTGCTCAATTTCCAAATGGTGCTACTTTAATATTTTGGGAGCAAGTGCAAACTTAACATTGTGAACTCTGGGAACTTCCTCGACAAACATAAGATGTCGGGGTAATTTTGCTTGCAAGTTTGATTGTCTCCTTTGTTTGGGGATCATGTTGAAACAAGTTTTCCATTAATTGTTTTCAACATGGCCAAGAATAATTTGTGGGTGGCTTAGCAATTTAAAGGGATGCAATGATGCATGCATGCCATGACACAAAAGAGGACACAAAAGTGAAAATTTGGTACTCAAATTTTGGGGCTGTTACAATTCTACCCTCCTTACAGGAATCTCGTCCCGAGATTCTAAGACTGCAAAAAGAAGTCGGGATACTCCTCACGTAGACTAGACTCTCGTTCCCAAGTTGCTTCTTCCTCGGAATGATGAGACCACTGAACTTTGAGGAACTTGGTAGTCTTGTTACGGTCTTTCTTTCGGCTTCATCCAGGATACGGATAGGATGCTCGCGATAAGTAAGATCTTCCTGGAGATCCAGCTCTTCATGATTGACCCCATGGATAGGATCTTTGAAACACCGGCGAAGTTGAGATACATGGAACACATCATGCACATTGGGAAAGATGACCGGTAACTCCAACTTATAAGAAAGATCTCCTCGCTTGGCCAGAACGGTGAAGGGGCCAACATAGCGAGGTGCCAATTTCCCTTTGATTCCGAAGCGGCGAACGCCACGGAGGGGAGAGACGCGGAGATAAGCTTTATCACCAATTTCATAGTGAACCTCTTGATGATGCTTGTCATAGTAGCTCTTCTGCCTAGACTGAGCAATCTTCAGATTCTCTCTTATGATTCGAACCTTCTCCTCAGCTTCATTGATACATGGACCAAAGAGTGCCCTCTCTCCGGTCTCAGACCAATTTAGAGGAGTGGCATTTTCTTCCATAGAGAACCTCAAATGGAGCCATGCCCAGACTAGCTTGATAGCTATTGTTGTAGGAGAATTCCGCGAAAGGGAGATACTTTTCCCAATCCTTACCGAAAGAGATTACACATGCCCTAAGCATGTCTTCCAAAACTTGGTTCACTCTTTCGGTCTGACCATCAGTTTGGGGATGGAAAGCGGTGCTGAAGTTAAGACGAGTTCCCATAGCAGTTTGGAAACTAGTCCAAAACTTGGAGGTGAATAGGCTTCCACGATCAGAAATTATCTTCTTGGGAATGCCGTGAAGGACGACGATACGAGAGGTATACAGGTCTGCCAACTTGGCAGCTGTAATGTCAACACGAACTGGGAGGAAGTGAGCCACTTTTGATAGTCGATCAATGATGACCCAGATGGCATCATGTCCCTTTGGAGACTTCGGCAGACCAGTAATGAAGTCCATACCAATTTCATCCCATTTCCACTCGGGAATAGCAATAGGGTGAAGAGTGCCGGCAGGCCTTTGATGTTCAGCCTTTACCCGTCGACAGGTGTCGCATTCAGCAACATACTTGGCAATTTCCCGTTTCATACGGGTCCACCAGAATTGTGGTCGAAGGTCTTGGTACATTTTGGTACTACCGGGATGAATAGAGAGAGGAGATTCATGAGCTTCTTGGAGGATCAACTCCCTCAATTTTCGTTTCTTTGGCACTACCAAGCGGTCACCAAAATAAACAACTCCAGATTCATTGACAGAAAACATTTGGCCTTCCCGCTAGCAATGTTCTCCTTGATTTTAGAATACCCTTGTCACGCTTTGAGCATCCTTAATCTGGTCCACAAGAGTAGATTTGATCTCCAGATTTGCAAGGTAGCCGGAAGGAACAATTTCCAGGTTCAAACGGGCAAACTCTTCATAGAGGGCAGGTTGGGCCTCTTCAATCATCAGATTGTTGCAATAGGACTTCCGACTTAGCGCGTCAGCCACGACGTTTGCTTTGCCGGGTTGATAGTTCAGACTCACATTGTAGTCCGTGATTAACTCCAACCAACGCCTTTGCCTGAGATTTAAATCCGGCTGGGTGAAGAGGTACTTCAGACTCTTGTGATCCGAGAAGATCTCGCAACGGTTACCAAACAGGTATGGTCTCCATTGCTTCAAAGCATAGACCACGCGGCAAGTTCTAGATCATGAGTTGGGTAGTTGAGCTCATGCGGCTTAATTGGCGAGAAGCATATGCCACCACATGGCCATCTTGCATCAATACACAACCCAAACCTTGTAGAGAGGCGTCACAGAAGACGACGAAATCCTTGCTTGTGTCCGGCAGGACAAGCACAGGAGCGGACGTGAGCTTGGCTTTCAGTGTTTAAACTCTCTTCAGCTTCGGCCGACCATACAAACTTTTTATCCTTCTTGAGAAGGTCAGTCAGGCCTTGGCTATCTTGGAGAAACCTTCGATGAATCGGCGGTAGTAACCCGCCAATCCGAGAAAGCTTCGAATGTCCTTGACTGACATTGGAGTTTTCCAATCCAAATGGACTGAATCTTGTCAGGAATGACAGCCACACCATCAGCGGATATCACATGACCAAGGAAGATGAGATTATCCAACCAAAACTCACACTTGGAGAACTTGGCATAGAGGCGGTGTTCTCGAAGTCTTGTCAGAACCAAACGAAGATGTTCCTCATGCTCTTCATTGGTTTTGGAATAGATGAGATGTCATCAATGTAAATGACGACAAACTTATCAAGATAATCCATGAAGATGGAGTTCATGAGCCTCATGAAAGTAGCTGGGCATTTGTGAGACCAAAGGACATGACGGTATACTCATATGAGCCATAACGAGTAACAAATGCCGTCTTTGGAATATCCTCCTTTCTGATTTTTATCTGATGGTAGCCTGACCTCAGATCCATCTTGGAGAATACCGTTGCACCAGCTAACTGATCCAACAGATCATTGATGCGAGGAATAGGATACTTGTTCTTGATTGTCACCGCATTCAACGGTCGATAGTCAGAGACTAGACGAGGCACGGTAGAATCCCTCTTCTTGACAAAGAGTACCGGACAACCCCAAGGTGAACTGCTAGGCTGGATGAACTCCTTAGCTAACAGCTGATCAATTTGCTCTTTCAACAGAGCCAACTCTTCCACCGGCATACGGTAGGGCTTCTTGGAAATTGGAGCGGTACCGGGAAGTAGCTCTATGACAAACTCCACACTTCGGTCAGGAGGCATGCCAGGCAACTCTTCCGGGAACACATCCGGGAAGTCACACACCACGTGTATGTCCTGGATTTCAGGAGGGGATTCGCCTTCCATAAAGCAAAGGAGAATCTCAGGTGAGCGGGGTACGATGGCGGACGGAGGTATTGATGTTGCAGGCCAATACTTCACAATGTCACCGGAAGGAGCGGTCACAGTAATGGTCTTGGCGGCACAGTCGAGATTAGCCTGGTATTTGGTAGCCAGTTCATGCCCAGTATGACATCAATGCCTTTGGACTTCAGAGCTACCAAGGCATAAGGAAAGACAAGGAACCTATATTAATCTGGACCTCAGGAGTAACCCCATCGGTTTGCCATTTGGAACCAGGAGTAGAGATCACCAAGGACGCTCATTTTCTCGAACGGTATTTGTGGTCTTTTGCAAAGCTATGGATATGAATGAATGCGATGCTCCAGAGTCAAACAAAACTGTAGCTGTATTGCCGTTGATTCGTAACTCACCCATAAGAACGCCGGGGTCCTCTTCAGCTTCTTCAGCAGAGATGTGGTTCAGGCGACCACGCACATAGGTCCAGCCTTGCCAGTTGGAGTGGCAGGGGCTCGTGCAGGAGTTATCGCGAGAGGTGCCTTCTGGGGGCACTCCCTGGAGTAGTGACCAGCCTGGCCACAGGTGTAGCAAGTGACTCCAGGTGGAGCAGGTAGCATAGGACGGTACCCACTTCCGCCTATCCCAAGTGTCGAAGTAGTGGGCGCGGAGGAGGTGGCCTATATCCTGCTGCCCTCGGCATGAAGGGAGCACGAGGTACGGCGCTGTAGGGAACAAACACCCTGCGCTTCTTGCTCTCAGAACCCGAGGAACTCTGGTGGTCCCCATGTGCGGGCCTCTTGGAAGCTTCAAGTTCCTTTCTTCCTTGCTCAAGAGTGAAAGCCTGGTTGAACAGCTCCTGATAGGTCTGGAACCTGAAGGGGCAACTCATAGCGGAGCTGCGGAGTCAGACCCTTGCGGAACAGCTCTTGCTTGTCAGCATCATTGGTCACGTCCCTTGGGGCGTAACGAGAGATGGTTGAACTCACGACCATAAGTGCGGAGGTCCATCCGTCCCTGTTGCAAATCCAGGAACTCCCTCCTCTTCAATCCATGATGGCTGGGGAATGTACTCCGCACGGAAGGCAGTGCGGAAATCCCCAGTGAAGACATGGTTGGCTGGAAACAAAGCCACATGGCTTTCCCACCAACAGCCAGCAGCACCAACCAAGAGATAGGTGGCAAAGTTGACTTGCTCAGCCAATGGGACATGCAGCGCGGAGAACTTGCGCTCCAAAGCACGAAGCCAATCATCAGCTTCCAGTGGCTCCTTAGCATCAGCAAAGGTGGGTGGCTGGGAACGCAGGAACTCGGTGAGAGTGTTGCACTCGTTCCTCCGTGCATTCTGCTGCACCAACTGCTCAGCAAGCGCTCATTGCGCCCACGGTTCTCCTCAATGGCCATCAAGACTCAGCCATCGAGGGTGGTGGCGGCAGATCATCCTCATCATCATTGTGGTTACCGCGACCACCACGGCCTCCACGACCTCCTCGAGCCATTCTGGAGATTTGACAATGACACAGTTAGTATCTTTCTCCGAATGGTCGAACAATAGCATTAGCGTCTACTCAAGTACACAGACTAGGGACGATAATACTTTGCGAGAAGGAAAACAACAAGATAGAACTTGGGTCAAAGATCAGCATCATGTGCTACTAGTGAGAGTTAAGAAATCACAACTTAACACACTCTAGTTGGCACAATCCGGGACCTTATGTTCAAGTCCGTGGGTTAAAACCCAAAGAAAGGATCAAAAGATTAACTCGGTAGAAACATCTGAGTTGATTTGGGATTGACAACGCAGCGGGAGCAACGTGACACATAACACTAAAGGTCGAACCCACCCCGTTTCTAATTTTGAAGTAACAGGTGAGAAGTAAAACCTTTAAACTCAAATCGAGGTAAGATTGCTCCGAGATTAGAGGGTAACCAGATAAGGAGTAAAAAGAATCCTAAGATGGTTTTCACAACTCATTTTTAGGTTAAAAATATTTTCACAAACACTAGACTCAACATCGACCAGTAGAAGGGTTTCCTACAGGCAGTACTGCTCTGATACCAACTTGTGGCGCCCTGACCCGACTGCTATACAGTGATGCTGTGTGTCACCGGTTAAGCGATACAACCGGAGGTTACGGGTTTACCAATCCCCGGCCAAAACCTTTGGCAGGCGTTGCTGGGTACATCATCCAGACAACGCAACACCCCGATTGATGCCTTAACACAGGCACAACTATCAAGCATAATAGAAGATCAAGACTTGTGGAACAACTGGCACATCACAGACTCTACGACACAAATCATATAGTTCAACTCTTATAATAGAGAAAGATAGCAAATGACAACCAGAGGTCACAGACCCAACATTACAACAAGCGGAAGCGAATTAGGTTGTTCTAAACAACAAGATCCAAATATGGCCTAAGAGGCCTACAGATAAACATCACAGCGCCAGCTGTTCCGGATGTCCCAAGCTGCCACCTGGGAACCCCAGACTACTCGTCGACGTCCACAAAGAACCCACCTTCGAGGTCGGTGAAGTCCTCTCTGAAAAAAACAAACGACGTTGAGTTCGACGAACTCGCAAGATTAAGAGCTAATATATGCTCGATGAGGCTTTCAAAGGTTTTATGGCTGTTTTGCATAAAGCTGATTTTATTTATAAAACACAACTCAAAGGCATCGACTAATCAGAATTTTAAAAGAGGTAAGAAGTAACTCTTTCTTTCATCACCTTCTCATCATCACACCATCATCACCACTGTACCTGTTCATCAAAGGCACCTCCCCGAATCACCCTCGAGGAAGCTCACCTTGCATGTGAGTGGTACCTCTAGTACCCAGTTTTTAATCATTCCGTTAAAGTTATTCTATGATCTTACCTTCACTTCCCAAGTCGTCCATAACCGCGGACACGGCTTTTCGAAAAGATTTAACCCTGCAGGGGTGTACAAATGTTTGCCACGCGTACCGTCCGGCCCATTACCTAGCTTTTAGCTCTCTTCCTTGGAAAGCCGGCTGGGTGGGAGCGGTGTCGACTTCTCCCTCGTTAAGGACTTTCCAGGATCATCAGTGAGGACGGAGCAGCATCCAACAACTGCCCCGTGGCCACTCATTTTCCTAACACCATCCTCATCACAGTTCACCACCATCACGCACGCGCAAATGGAAGCCGAACTAGAGGACCCTGGCTAGCCCCGCTCGAGTTATTTAGTCTATGAGGGTTCCTGCGAATGCATAGGCCTCACGCATGGTTGCACGCTCAGTCTTGGTTCAAGAGGTATAGAACTCGCACCTAGGCGGCGAGAACGAGACAAAGCACCACAACCACAGTGGCCTCTCATCCCCACCTTTAAGCATTTTATTATCCGTCACCACAATCTCTCCACCATCATTCTCATTTCATCACCTGTTTCCAACATAAACCATCCACCATATAGCTATGCAATTAACTAAGCATGGCTAAGCAACAACATAGCATAGTAAGTACCTCGGCCAACAATACAAACCTATGGATAATAGGAGGGAAAACAGGTATTGGCATCGGAAACCTAATGCAACTATAGGATACTCTAATCCAATAAAATTGACATTTGGAACCGCATGCAATATTGTAGTGGAGAAAATATTTGCGGAAATATAGGATAAGACATGCTCAGAGGGGGGGATTACGCTTGCCTTGTTGAGCGGAGGAGTCAAACTGCTCGTCGGAGTGATGATGCTCAACTCCGAACTCGTGATCTACCGGAGAGCAAACAACACCGGAAAGCAGAAACAACAATCAACACATGGCAGTTGTGCAATGCATACAGAAATGATGATATGACATTTTAAATGCACCCTAGAAGCATTAAACATGATCAACAAGTTAAATGGGGTCCCCGTTATTTTATTTGCAGTACTTGGAATAACCCCATAGTAAAACTTAGTGATTTTAGGACTACTAGAAGTACATTAATGTAGTGGTGATCAAATATGCATGCTGATGATTATTCTGGATTACTCAAGTTTTTCTGAACAATTCGGTATATCGAACACCTTTTTCCGAGGTCCCGATAGAAAGTTATTATTTTTAGAATTTCTCTTTTTAATTAAGTGCTTTTAAGTATTTTAATTACTTTCAACAACAATAGTAATAACTAGTCGAGTTCTCGCGTGGACGATGGAACTCGAAGGAATCATCGAGTTTCGATAACCCTAGCGTCGTGAGGGAGTAGCGGGAACATGTGCTACGAGGGGGAAAAAGAAAAACATCAGCAGAAAAAAAAAAAGAACTGCCTAGCCGGCATGTGGCCCGGCTGGGCCGGTTTCTGTGCCGGCCTGGCAACAGAGGGCTCCGGCTTTCAGCCCGGCATGGGCCGGCCCAGCAGCCGGTCACGGGCCCGAGAGCGACGGCTCCCAGCCCGGCTGAGCCGGTTCCTCGACCGGTCTCGCGTGGAAAAAGAAAAAGGCGACGAACGCCGGCGTACGGTGGCGGCACGGCGCGGACCATTTCGAAGAACCAGCGCGGGAGGGGGAGGGAGAAGAGGTGCTTCAGCACTGGGCGCTCACCACGAGTGCATTGGTGCAGATGGCGTGGCAGGGGACGGCGTGACGGCGGCGAAATCCCGCGGCGGTGGCGGAGAGGAAAATTGACGGCGACGGCGAATGCACAGCCTCAGGGCTCGATTCCGGCCACGAGGAGGGGGAGGGAAGCACGGCGGCGCGGATGGTCGGACTCGATCTGCTCGGGGTGAGCTCAAACGGCGGCGACGAGCTCGACAACCATGGCGGCCATGGCGCTCTCGTGGGGAAGAAAAGAGGAGAGGGAGCAGGGCACGGGAGCAGGTGGGGAATGGGGCAGCGGGGACTCGTGCGCGTGCTCCTCGTGCCTGTAGAGGCAGTAGGGGCCCGGCGACGTGCACGGCGACCTCGGTTCGAGCTGGTCCGGCGTGACCTTGCCCTGTGGCTACAGGGCAGAGGATGAAGACGGCAGAATTGCAAAGAGGCCCCTGGCCTAATTGTTCCATCACCAACAAGTCCTTCCTCCTTTTAATTTTAAAACTAGAGACATCTCCCAGGTTTACTTGAGGCATTTAAACATTTTATAAAATCCTGCAAAAATTTGGGTAGCCTCCCAATAACATGTAGAGGCACCACAAAAAAATGGTGTTGCCAAATAAAATAATTTGGGCAACATTTGTTCATAGTGTTGGATTAAGACATTTTGCTCAATTTCCAAATGGTGCTACTTTAATATTTTGGGAGCAAGTGCAAACTTAACATTGTGAACTCTGGGAACTTCCTCGACAAACATAAGATGTCGGGGTAATTTTGCTTGCAAGTTTGATTGTCTCCTTTGTTTGGGGATCATGTTGAAACAAGTTTTCCATTAATTGTTTTCAACATGGCCAAGAATAATTTGTGGGTGGCTTAGCAATTTAAAGGGATGCAATGATGCATGCATGCCATGACACAAAAGAGGACACAAAAGTGAAAATTTGGTACTCAAATTTTGGGGCTGTTACAGATACGTGAAAGACTTGATTTGTGCACGCAGAGACATGTTCGGGACAGGAAGAGGGCACGAGCAGCAGCTGTTCTTGCACATGCAGAAGCTGTTGCTGCATAGTTAGCTACAGGACCACCTGTCGAGGAGGACGAGCCTCTTGGTCTTTGCGACCTACCCGGATTTGACCCGCCTGGAACTAGGAGAAGAGGTGGGAGGACAATTAAAACTTTTCAGCAGTGGATAGAGCATGAACCTTTGGAGAGGTGATCTTTGTTGCACGACACACATGGAGCGAGATACGGTGTCATGACAACGAACCTGGCTGAAACATACAACTTTGTCCCCAGAGGAAACCGTGCGTTGCCACTAACAGCCATCGTGGAGGGTATTTTCTATGGCACAGTGAAATATTTCAGAGAAAGACGTGAAAGAGCTGAGAAGCATATGATGGACAACCCGACCTCGCCTTACTGTGAGAAGGTTATGAAGTACATGAATGAGAAGCTGGCAAAATGTTGCTCCCACACTGTAACTGCCGTTGGGAATCAAGAAAGGAGGTTTGAGGTCCGGTTAGCCCACAACAAGTTTGGATGTGCAAACGAGGTGAGGACGCATGAGGTGAAGATTGGTAATGAGGCTTGGCCAACTTGCGAGTGCACCTACAACAAACCAAAATTGCTTCACCTTCCTTGCTCTCATGTCCTCGCTGCCTGCAGGCAGTTACGGTTGAACGCAATCTCCTTCATGTCTCCATATTATATGAAAGAGGCAGTTATCAATACTTGGACAGGTGAGATGATGGGATTTCGATCAATGGGTAACTTCAACACTGTACCCCTGGTGAGAGGCGGTACATTCCAGCTCCTGAGCTATTGCGTACAGGCGTAGGCAGACGACAGTGTCGTCGCATCAGGAATGATATGGATGAATCCGAAGCCGGAGGCCCCACAATGCAATGCCTACATTGCAACAGATTTGGCCATAGGGACCCTGATTGTCCCATTTTTCCTGGGGTAACCGGCGTGGGCGAGGACAAAGAGCGAGAGGAAGAAAGTAGGTGGCACTATGTTTAAATTTGTATTAAGTGTGGAACTATGTTTAAATTTGTATTAAGTGTGGCACTATGTTTAAATTTATATTAAGTGTGGCACTATGTTTAAACTTGTATTAAGTGTGGCACTATGTTTAAATTTGTATTAAGTGTGGCACTATGTTTAAATTTGTATTAAGTGTGGCACTATGTTTAAATTTGTATTAATTGTGGCACTATGTTGGAATCTGTATTAAATATGGAACTATGTTTGTATTTCTACTAATTGAAATTCTGTATGCAACTATATTCTAATAAGTGCAGTGATGGAGGGAATGTGGTTGCTTGATGCTACAATTGATAGTGGGCACCGTGCTAAGGTATTAGAGGGGGATCCAAAGAAACTGAAGCCCCTAATCACTCGCACGCCAAAGGAAAACTGGAGGATTCACCCTACGTGGGTACAGAGGTATTGGTTCTATTTATTTTACAGACACATGTTTTCTATTTATATTATTGTGCTAAACTAGATTGTTATGTTCTTTTGGATACGCAGGTTGAAATGGGTCGGGCTCTTACCTTTCGCGCGTCTAGTAGAGGCCACTGATACCTCTTCGCGTATGACGATCGACGGATCTTTACTGAGCTGCTTGGTGGACCGATGGAGGCCGGAGACCCACACGTTCCACTTTCGCTGGGGAGAGATGGCTCCTACTCTACAGGATGTCTCATTCTTGCTAGGTTTACCTTTGGCGGGTGAGGCTATTGGACCTTTGGAGGCACCGGATAATTGGAAGCAGGATTTGATAAACCGTTTTGAGGGTATTTTCGACGGTGCTCCCACTTTACAGGCGGATTCTCACGGACCCAAGCTTGATTGGTTGCTTGGCTTTCAGGTTATATTTCTCATCTTCTCATTTATAGTTCACATGTCTCATAATCTGTTATTTCTCATTTTTCGTTATACTAATTATATTTTTTACCATGAATATAGGTCAACAAGTTTCCAGGTTATCCAGATGAGTTGGTACCGATACAACTCAATCGCAGCTTGGAGGCATACATCATGTGGCTTCTTGGTAAGGTGATGTTCACCGAGAACCATGTCGACACTATTACCGCGCGCTACCTCCCTTTGGCACGGGAGATCACTGATGCTACTGAGCCGGCGCACATCAGACAGAGGAGTTGGGGTTCCGCTGTCTTAGCGGCTACATACCGAGCTATGTGCAACGCTTGCATGCTGCATTCAGGCAAGTCAGCCATTCTCGGATGCCCTCTATTTCTGCAGCTCTGGTCGTGGGAGAGGTTCTCTATAGGACGGCCAGCCATACCTGACGTGCCTTTCCCATTGTGGGAGATCTTTGACGGTGACAACATCGACAAGCCTACTTTTGCGACCGTCTATACACGCTACAAGGTACGTATCTTGTTAAAATTTTGTGAATACATCCCGTGAACTGTGTATGGAACTAACTTGTGTTGTACGCAGAGACGACATGCTACTGAGCAGACGAAGCAGTGCTACATTGCTTTTAACGAGCAATTTGATATGTACACTTCGGTGATCTGGGAGACGTACACGGAGGACCTCATTCACCGAAGATACCCCGGAGGTATTTCTGATCTCTGCACACGTGACCGAGCGTATTGGATGACACAATCGAAGATCATCTTCGATTTCTTCGTGGAGCAGATGTCTCAAGAGAGGGTTATGAGGCAATTTGGTCTTCGACAGTTGGTAGATCCTCCGCCAATAGAGCATCCCATCCAGATATGCACCACAGGTATGTCTAAAGTTGTTATTTTCCCTACTTTGTTCATACTAAATCAATTTGTACTGATAAAACACTCACCCACATTGCAGGACCACAAGGAAGGGGCTTACTTGGAGCGCGACAGCGTGGCTGCGGAGGCTACAACCTTACGTTACAGACTGGGACACTGCGACGACACGGCTCTGGGTCGAGACTGTCGGGTTTGATATCAGTCTATACAATGCCTACTTGCAGAGGTACATGTCCGGAACACGGCTACTTATTGCTCGACACTCCCACCCGGAGGTTATACCTGCCCCTACTACGTGGGATACATACCCGAGCTATGATACGTCTGCGTCCAGACAGCACGCGGTAATATTTTATTTCCATTCACTTATTCATCTAACTATTGGTACCACGTGTCTCATACTTTGTATTTCTATTGTCAGGCTAATTTGACCCACGAGATTATTCAGACTGATATCGCTGAGTATGGACGTTCTCTTTCCGCTGGCCCTCTTATACCACGGGAGCAGTCGATATCCTGGCTCAAGAGGCTGGAGGGGAAGCTACGGGACGTCTATGCGACACTCACTTGCACCCGCACAGAGGACGTTGTTCGCCACCCGGTGGCACAACGACCCCCGCGCCCCTCGGCACGACGCCAGCAGCAGCGGAAGCAGCAGCAGATGCATCAGGAGCACGAGGAGGAGCAGCTGCACGACGACCAGCATCTCCTGCACCAGCAGCATGTGGAGCAGCCGCATCGCCGACATGAGCCGCGTCCACGTCTAGTACCTCAGCCGAGGCCACCTCCTCCTGACTAGGCAGGAGGTTCGGCATGGCAGGGTCCCACTTCCAGTTACGGGTATCGGCCACAGTCTCCTCCTCAGTACCGAGGTCCCGCCCCGGAATTCCCGGATTACGGTACGTATATTGTTTTCATATTTCATCTGTATTCCAATTGGGACTGCGTATTTCTTATGTACTAATGATTCCATCTGTAGGAGCCTATGGCTATCACACGGCTACGTCCGGACACCAGGCGTCAGGATCTGGATCAGGGTGGGGGAGTGACCAGGAGGCTCGGGCCCACGCGGGGGACGAAATGTCCAGCTGGTTGAGCATTTTCGACACTCCAGATTTCCCCGCGCAGCCGCGACAGGGTCCCATTCACCAGACTCCTCCACCATACCCCACACAGGATACACAGGATGACGTGGACTTGACAGTGCCTCGTCAAACCTGGGTACCTCACAGGTTCGACTGGACGACGCCCGTCCAGCCCCCTCCTTGTCAGGCTCGGCCACGCAGGGGTCAGTGATATCTTCGAGACATATTCGTACGTAGGTGCATGAGACATATCCGTATATCTATTTCTATGTGAGACATATTCATATTTATGTTCGTATGTACGAGACATATTATTATCTATGTACGAGACATATTATTATCTATGTACGAGACATTCCACTGGTACAAATATTACAAATTAATTTAACATACAACACTACAGGTCCACGTTACAACTTCACTAGTTCTAAACACTGCATAGAACAACTACTGGTACAAATATTACATGGAACTCCACGATAACTAATTCGAATCAACGACTTCACTTCCCTCTGCCACGTGCTCGTGTTGGAGGCATGAAGTCGTCATCACTATTTTCATCGGCGACAGCCTTCGATGCACCAACACTTTTCAACTTGCGTCTAGAGTTGCCTCGTTTAGGAGGCATGGAATCATCATCACTATCATCTTGAACGGCTTTCTTGGATGATCCACCACTCTTCGCCTTCGATATAGCCCTCTTCACTGCATCAGCGTGAAGAGTATCCTGTGGACGCCCATCAGGACAAGCGCCAAAAAGCATTTCCATCCAGCCAAAATGAGAGATCTCTTTGTTCAGAAACTGTGCGTCGGCGAGCCAGTGCTGGAAATTAACAATATCAGACGAAAATAAATTAGTACGATAACACTAGAGTCTAACGTAATATAACTTCCGTACTCAGTTACCTCCACGTGAAATGCATAGGCCTTCGGCGCAAAATGGATTATCTTTGACTTAGGTGTCATAGGCATGTCCCGAAGACCTGCCTCGATATATTTTAGCTCATTCACTCTCTGCCACTTCCACCGCCACCCATCAATTTCATGAAATTTCTTCTGGGGTCATCTGGATTTTGTTTTTTTGGCTATAATTTCTCCCAGCTCACGAATGTTGCCCCACTCACTAACTAGCTCCCTATAACAGCTCTTGGCCCTACCCTCCCTAATACTACCTTCAGTCCATATTGCGGCTTCATATAGAACACACCACGACCTATGCTCCAAACTAGGACCCGAACTACCAGACATCGTTCCTATGCGACTGAGAAAATAACCACGCACCACACCCCTCCTCCATCACAAAATCTGCTGGGGTATATATAGGCTCACCCGGGAGAAAAAGAGCGGGAGAAAAATGGCGGGAGAAAAAGGGCGGGAGGAAAACGGAGCGAGAAATATGGCGGGAGAAGAAGGGCGGGAGAAATATGGCGAGAGAAGAAGGGCGGGGATTAATGGCGGACGCAAGATCCATGCAGTACTCGGCTACCCCTAAGCCGATTAGGCGTAATCGGCTTTGCCACAGCCGATTAGGGCCTGTCGTCCTCGCCGAAACCGATTACAACATGCACCTGGGGACGACAGGCTTGTCGTCTTCACCGCGACCAATTGGCTTGCAGTCGGTTTCGCCGCGACCGATTGGGTAATATTTTTGAAAAAAAAATTGCGTATTACTTTCGGAATTAAATAATTTTCGTGCATTATTTAAAAAAATTAGCAACTTTACCTATGTAATATAAATTATATAACACAAAAGTTATATCATTTTAAAATATAATATCTAAAGTTTATAATGGGTTTTTCTAATATATTGTGTATATTATCATGGTTAAATTGACTACTATGGGTACGCGCATGTCGTGTAAACTGAACCGGAGTGAGTATACAACCAGTACATCAGCCATTGGTTGCTTACTAATGGAGACCGACTTGCGTTTGAGCAGAACGAATTATACTCCCTCCGTTCATATGAATAAGGTGCACGCGCATTTCGAGATAAATTTTGACCCGAAGAATTGAGCAGCAATATTTCAATTAAGTAGTACATTATTGATATTGTTAGATTCGTATTGAAAAACACTTTCTAATGATATCAATTCTATATCAAAAAGTTCTTATATATATATGAATTATTTCTTCGACAAAGAGAAATATTGAAAAGCACGTGCACGCCTTATTCATTGGAATGGAGGTAGTAAAATCGGGAGAGGAACAAATGAGGAGATACCGACATGTTAGACTGTTAATCTAATGTTACACGCATCAGTCCATTAGCACCTCGCATGGATAGTAGTTTGACGATGATATTAACGGTTTACCGGGAAACACAAATGGAGTATGAACTACACTTTAGGTTTTTATTTTTTTAAATCCAAAAATCATATTTCGAAGCTCCAAATAGATCTGAAAAAAAATCCCGGATGTAAACAATAGCGCATTCTGCCAAACTACAAAATCTTAACACAAAATAATTCGTATTCTGGGCTACACAAAATCTGGCAGATTTTTGGAGAGTTCAAATTTTGTGCTGCTCACTACTTTCAAACTCATATTTTGTCACTTCTGCATAGCGCAAAATACAACATATTTCTATTTGAAATTTCATATATTGGCTCTTGTGACTTTCCCCTCTCCTCGCCGCTCTCGTTTTGAGAGTCGTTTCTAGCTTTTTTTTCTCCTCCGCCGGCTCGCTCCCGTTTCTCTCTCGCGGCGCCGCCGCTTGGGATGGTTACGGATGCGCAGCTTGGCGTGTACATATTAGATGTAGGTTTAGAGTAGTTTTGCCTTCGTGGCGTGTGCCCTCTGTGGCGTCTGAGGGTAGCTTGAAGATCTCCGGCGACCAGATCTTCTTCCCCTTGTTCTTCCTCTGCTCGGTGGCTCTCTGGTGGTGGCAATCGGAGTTGCTGGCGACGCAGAGAGGAGTGTGCATCCCTCCAAATAAGGTCAGCCCTGGGTGCTTCGAGGCGGAGGCGTTGGATCTCCTCCTCTTCGATGCGGTCCCTCTCTCTCCAGCAAGGAGGCTCCCATGGTGGGAGCTGGCGCTGCACGAGATCACCGCTCGCCCTCAGAATAAGATCCAGGTGAACTTCCCCTTCTGCAATCTTTGGCTGCCTCCTCTGGTTCGTGGCAAGGATCTGGAGTCCGACGGCGGCTCGTTTCTTCTGCGGCGGTGGGGTGGAGTTTGCGGTTGCCTCTTCTGTTTTCAGCTTTTCTTCGTGCTTTCACTCCCTCCGGCCGGCCGTGGTGGCGAGGGGAGATTGGGTGAAGCTTCGATGATCTGCAGATCCAGAAGTGGTCTTTTGGGAAATCAAGCTACTGCTGTTATTAGGTGTTCATCCAGCGCGGGACTTGCGATGGTCGTCACCATCTTGCCCGTGCTCTTCTTGGCTAAAGGGAGCCCTCCTCAGCCACATGTCGTTGGCTGCTTTTCAACCTCCAGGTGTGATGCCGTTGCGGAGGCCATCTTCTTGCTCTATCCTGGTGCTTCTCAGATGCGTCGCTCCAAGTGGTGCGTCCCCGGCGGTGGCGCAGCTGGCCAGGACATCGAGCAGAGTTCATCACGGCGGTGGAGAAGAACCCAGGGACCTGATTGCTTTTCGTATTTTGTTTCTAGGGTTCTTGATGTAAAAGATCCGGTCTTGTGTGTAATTTTCTTTCTTTTTCTGGACTGTGTTGTAATTCTGCCACCGTTGGAATTTAGCAGCTAGGTCCCTCGGACCTTTCCCCTGGTTCAAAAAAAATATCTACGAACTCAGGTCAAAACAGCAATCTGGCCGTACCTATCCGCTCGGCTGACGTGGCGCCACCGGCTGCTGGTCAGGCCTTTGACCGCCAGGTCCGGGTGGATCCCGTGAGGCGACAGCCCGTGTGGCCCGTCGTCAACACGTGCGGCGTGTGGGGACGACGCGACGGGGTCATCCGATCAGATCGTTGGCGTTAGCGTGGTTTGGACGGTGGCGATGTGACGAAGCCTGAGAAGCGCGTCGGTCCAGGTCGGCACGCACGACAACACCCAAACATGTGGGGCGCCAGTGCCCGGTCGACGCGTGGTCGGCCCAGGGGACCGGATTTCCTTGCGTTTTGGTCAGGAAAAGGAGCGGATCATATATGCATCACATTTAATTTGCTGCCGTGCCGCCTGTGGCATTGGCAATGCTCACAGGCCGACACCATGAATTTGCTCTACCTGGCACCGCACAGTACAGTTTTCGAGCCTCTAAATGTTTTCAAAACAGTAAAATTGTTTTGTGGTCGTTGGATCCGGTGAGCTTGATTTGTCTCCGGACGCGTATTTTTTGACAAATCTGACCTTTTGCGTAACTAAATACATATATGACCTCTTATCAAAACTATTTACAAATCTGGCCTCTTAAGATCGGCACCAAATAGGATGGAGCCGAACTTGTTCAGTTCCGCGCCATCCAAAAAGTCCCACAATTTTCCTAAGCATTTAAAAAATATTAAAACGGGGGGTCGGCGCCAACGAGGATGGAGCCGATTTGAGAATAGTTTCACAGAGAGGCCAGATTCATCATTACTTTCGTAAAAGGGCCAGATTTGACAAAAAAATACTCTGGACGCCGAGGTCCAAATAGAGATTATTAGAGCATCTCCACCGGGTCCTCCAAATCGGTGTCCGACCCCCCCCCCCCCCCCCCCCCCCCCCCCCAATTGAGCCCACAGCGGCGCACCCCAAAGATAAAAAAATATTGAATTCAAACGAATTTAAAGGCATTTCAAATCTCATTCATATTCGGTACAAATTACAAAATATTTGGACGAAATTTGAAAAAACCTAAACCCTAGCCTAGCTGCCGCCTAGCCTTCTCATCTCTGTCGCACCACGACTCGTCATCGCTGTCGTCCTCGATGTTCACCACCGTGGCGGAGGTGGTAGCACGACAGGTGGAGGCTCCGTCGTGGCGCGGCGCGCGGCTGGAGGAGGCGCCGTCGTGGCCCGGCGCACGGCTGGTAGAGGGGCCGCCGGAGGAGGAGGAGGCTGACATCTGGGCAGAGGTCGCCAGGGTCGCCATGAGGCTCGGCGAGTTGTGAGGACCCCGGATTAGCTATCCGAGATACTCGTTATGTTTCCTGCAACAATCCCATGATCAGTCTGTTGTTGCACATAACTCGAATTGGCATCACAGGACATCCATAAATACCGACTAAATATACTTACGTGATTTGAAGTCATAAGCTTCAACAGGTACTTGCAGCGGAAATCACCAAACAACGTGGAGCCCAAGTCATTCGCATTAACCCTACAGGCAGCTGACTGGGAAGCGCCCTAGTTCGCAAAGACGCCAGTGAACTCCTCTTCTTCGAACTGCTCCTCTTTAAAATCTGGCTAAGACAATAGCCAGGGACGAAACCAATATGAGTACATTTGATTGTACTCGCAAACTACCCCAACTTGAGCATGCACTAGTTTTGATAATCTTTAAAACCTTTAGTTTTAGAAAAACATCTCTATATCTTTATTGAAAAAGAGAAGGGTAGATCTTATATCCTTGTTGAAGGCAAAATATTTTGAAAAGTAGTTTCTCAATATCTTGGTTGGAACAAACCCTTTGGAAAAAAATAGTTTTCTCACCATGTTTGTTGAAAAAGGGGTAAGAAGTCTTTTTAAACCTTTTTCTCGAAAATATACCTTTGGTTGAAAAGGTAAGAAATCTCTTTTAAAACTTTTTCCTCGAAAATCACCATCCTGTCCGTTTCTCCAAACTCCACCTTTCCCGAACATAGCCCCTTTAGGGTCACTCATTTTCCAGCAACCTCATACCACTCATTGGAACAGGTATGAAACATCATCTCCACTTCAATTTCATTTTAAACCTAAACACTTTTCAAAACTTGCAAAGCTTGCACATGGTCTTAGTAGTTCTTCCCAACTGTCCATATCCGAGGACTCGGCTATTCGAATAGTTTTACCCTCTGCAGAGATAGTACGCTTTTCCCACACCCATCCGGTTACTCATCGTGTCAGCCACGTCCCGCCATACCAGGGGTATGCGAAGTTGAGTTCCCGGCCATAGCCTGTCCTTTGCTCATACTAGTATAGGACCCTGCCTCTACGACACTTTCCATCGACACTTAAATCCTCAGAAACTAAGTGTGAGGACTCGTAGTTCTGCCCGGCGGACCCAAGGGAGCCCTTCAATCCTCTTTCTCCAATACACTCATACCGGCTTCCGGTAGACTTCACTTAAGAGGACCCAGGTCAGGGGGTAGGTCCTCAGACCATCCCCTCATGGAACGAGGTTATCCTCGTTATTGAGGCATCCAGTACTAACACGAGCAAATTATATGACTACGCCCTTTCCCATATGTGGGTAAATGTGGTCGCACAGATTTTCGGTTGGGGATGTAAGTACAAGGACACAATGTGCATTTTTGTAAACATCATCTTACTCCATTTCTCCATTTCATCACCGACATCTCGGCATACCATAATTCATCCAAGGATTTTCAAAGGAGTTTTGAATAAACAATGTTTTTCCCATCCTATAGTTTTATATCAACAAACTGATATTTCTACATAGAGTGGCAAAATAGTTTTTCATAAACTTTTGAAAAGGTTTTCACAATCATTTCCCATTTCCATAGCAAAATACTTTTGACCAAAACTTGGGTGGATCGTAATCTCACCAAAAGATTTTTTTTATAAAAGGTTTTTGAGTAAAAACAAATACATTTAGAAATTACTGCACACTACTAACACCTCTATATCGGGTGTCTCAATAATGTACCTGTATTTTGTAAAAGGGGTTTTCAAAATCATAACTTTAGTGGCAAACACCACGTAAATCACTTATGCTTCTTATACGTAAAACATGCGAATCAAAATAGATGTATATAGATGCAAGCTCAGTGAAGTAGCTTGCCTTGCTCAACCAAGTGGTACTGGTCCTGATCTTCTGGTTCAACAAAACCTCCTTCCTCGATGAATCCGTCAACGGTATCGTCTAAACGTTAAACCAGCAAAACAAACAATCACTATACTAACTCAAGCATCATCACAACCTTACAATCACAAATGCTATAAATAGCCACTGCATACATCAAGCAACACAATGTGGTTTCAATTTAATCGAATTAACCTTTATTTAATTATTTTCAAACCAAGGCAGAAACTAGTTGTACACCATTTAATTCACCAATTAATCTAGGTTGGTCACAAAATTTCAAACTAAAATTCTATGGATAGCTACTGATGTGTAGAAGACAACCCAATTGGATTGAGGTCTTTTGGAGTTATCAAGCTCCCTGCACAAATGTTTTAGTTCAGAAGGTCTTAAATCAAGTTTTAGCTACTTCTTAAGTTTTATTGATCAATAAATTAAATCCTTTTAGGGGTAACTAACCTTGGTTGAATGTGACCTAACAAAATTGGGTTTAGTTTGATTGGACCTACTATTAATTCACACTAATTGGTTTAGTGCAGAAGGGTTTACTGAAGTTCAACCAAAGGCTAAGGATTTTACACTGCTCAATTAATTCTACCAAAATTTGGGGAGCTAAAGGATCCTAGTACAAAGCTACCAAAATTGGTTTCAAGTTATTTGGACTAATATAACTCCAGAAACAAATGGTTTGGTGTTTTAAACCTTATGGAGCATTTTTATTAATACACTTTTATTATTTAACTAAATGAGATGAGACCACTTTGGTGAGTTAAATAATTTCATAAGCTTTCCAGATCATTTGAGTTTGATTTATTTGGATTCTTAAAACTCGAGATATTGAATTTATAAACTAGGTCCAGTACTGAAATTCCAGAGAAAAAGAATTAGGAAATTCCTCTCCTCTGGATAATGTTGATAATCCTGACATGTGGGGCCTACTAGTCAGTGACTCAGTGGATAATTCCCGCGTGTGGATAATGTTTAAACTTATGACAGGTGGGGCCAACCCTGTCAGCCTACTGGAAATGAAACGGTATGTGGCCGTTGGATCTAGATCCAACGGCTCACAGAGCCCGCGATGATCAACACGTTACCCGCGGCGGCGCCGGAGCTCCGGCGACGGCGAGGGTGGCCAGGGGGTGTACCTGGGTGTCCTAGGGACAAGGCAGAGGATGGCATTCGACGGCGGAGGGTACGGGAAGGCTCGGGGGCGAACTTGTGCGTGCTGGGGAAGGCTGCAACGACGTCGGTGAAGTTCTCCTCCTCCGCGGCCGTGCGTCAACTCCGGCGGGTCTTCCTCGACTCGTCTGTGCACGAAACAAGGGGAAAACGCGGCGGTTGAGTGCGGTGATCATGGTGAAGAGCATGCAGGCCAGAGAAGGGAGAAAGGGGAAGCATCACGGCCCGGCCGTGATCGACATTCACCCTTCTGCTCCGGTGAACTTCGAGGAAGCTCCGGGGCAGCAGAGGCTGCGAGGCAGCGGCTCCGCCCTCCTGGCGGTGCACGGGGTGTGTGGGGAGTGGGGGAGAGGGTTGTGACGGTGTGTGGAGGCACAGGGTGTGTGGGTGGCCTTTTATCGGCGGGATCGGGCTCGCCGTGGACTCGGTGCAGGAAGGGGGGCTGGGGCGTGGGAGAGCACGGCAGTGGGGGCGGTGTGGTGTGGCGACGGCGTTGCGGTGCTCTGTTAGGGCTTAGAGGGAGAAGGGGGTCACGGGTGGCTCGAGTGCCCGCTCGGGGACTGACGACGTCCACGGCGTGGCAGCGGAGTGCGACGGGTCGCTGGCGTCGCTGCAGGGAACCAGAGGTGGTGTTGGCGTGTCCGGGAGGTTGAGGGGTGACAGGAGAGGGTCTGTGGCGAGTTGTGCGAGCTGGGGTGCCGTGGTGGTGAAGATCGGCATCGGCGTCCACGCACGGCCTGGACACGGCGGCTGCGGCATGGCTGCACGGGTACGGCGATGCAGGGCGTCAGGGCGTGGTCTACTCCGTTCTGATGAACGCGGGGCAGAGTGGAGGTGACGGTAGACGCAGAGAGGGGCCAGTGCGGCTGCTCTCCTCGACACGCCATCATCGGCCGGCATGGGCAGTGCGGTGGCGTGCGCACGGGCATGGCCACGGGTCCCTCGACCAAATTGCTCGCTCTCCCCTTGCTCTGGTGGCTCAGTGAGGTGAGAGGAGAGTGTGGCAGTGAGGAATCGACGAAGGAAACATCCAATCGTTCGATTCGATTTCGTTTTCAAGAATTTGGGGAAGAACACGTGCAGTGCTTGCAACGTGTTCGATGAAATGCGTCAACTAAAAGTTAATTCAAATTTTTGAAATTCATTTCCCTGATTTGATTCACATGTATAAACATGTATTTTTTTGATATGGTGGTGGAATTTATTTGATATGTGCAACATAGCACATTTTGTGATTTGAAAACAATAAAGAAAGATATAGAATTTTAATCTCAGATTTTAAGAAATATTTTTGGAGAGGGAAGAGATGTAATAGAAAAGTGGGGTGATCCTTACGTCACTCCACTGAATTTGGTTGGAAATATAATATCAATTCTCTTTTGGAGAATTTTGTGACATTTGTCACACATGGTTTTATGTGTTGATGTTACTCATGATTTTATGTGTTGATCTTTTTATTTTGATTTCTTTTCTTTCTTCAGGTCCTTATTTAGCAAACAATCAACACAAGAAATCAATTTGGCAGGAATTAACAACCAACACTAGACAACCAATTATAAGTTTTCAACCAAGTTTTTATTACTCAGACAAGTGGTGGGGTGGTGATCCAGTATCATCCTGACAAGAATAAGGTGGGAAAAGCTCACTTCATAATTTGATATTTTTCCAAAAAGGGTTGCTAAAATATATGGGCCATATACTTCCCACCTTTATTGTTTTCAAAGAAATGAAAGTATGAGTTAAAGATAAGGGCTACCAGTACAAGGGAAATAGCAAGGTTGGAGATAGTATATAGATCTCCATATTTTTGGAAACACATAATTTAAAAAATACTTTTATTCTCTCAAGGAGTGGGTATTTTGGTTGTTGCTAAACAAAGCATCCTTTGAAAATAAGTTGGTCCAAGAAAAAGAGTAGAGAAGATGTATGGAATATTTTATTCTTGTCATAACATGATCACCAAGTTTAATATATATTTATATTGGTTGGGTCTTAGGTTTACTAGTCAAACAACTCAAACAACAAGTCACACCAGTTCAAACATAGCAATGGGAAGGAAAACACAATCATCAGCAAAACATTTCAAAAAGTTTTTGTTGGTTCTGAATTTTGGGGTCTGGTAAAACTAAGTTTTTTTTTTTTGGTTCCAAAATTTGGGATGTTACAGGATGTGAGAGATCCTGGCTCAGGGCTCAATAGGATTGATAGGATACTCATGTCAACAAGTTGCAACTTCTTTTCCGGAAGCTCATCTGGAAAGAACTCCGAGGTTAAGCGTGCTTGGCCCGGAGCACTCCAAGGATGGGTGACCGACCGGGAACTCGTTCCCGGGTGCGCACGAGTGAGGACAAAGTGCACAGAAAAGACTAGTGTTGATCTGTGGGGCCAGTCTAGAGATCCTAGAGAGCTGCCAGGGGTGACAGGCCCGTCCCGGGGGTGGGTCGGGGTGTTACATTTGGTATCAGGGCCGACCCTCGCGGTAACTCGGGAGTGTGCGGGTCAATGGGTGGACATGTGGAGCATGTGCCGGCACTGGGCGCACAGACGGGTGCCAAGGGGGGAAGTTCCTGGACTGGGGGCATACCGACGAGGGCGTCGGTCTTCTAAGGGGGGAAGGATGTGAGAGTTCCCGGGTGCGCATGAGTGAGGACAAAGTGCGCAGAAAAGACTAGTGTTGATCTGTGGGGCCAGTCTAGAGATCCTAGAGAGCTGCCAGGGGTGACAGGCCCGTCCTGGGGGTGGGTCGGGGTGTTACACGAGTCCTGCTCGATGTCGACCACCGACTCGGAGAGCGCCGCCAGCAAGCCGGGGCAGTCGCCGTCGTGCTCGTTCCGCATCTCGCATGGCACGTCAACAAGTTGCAACTTCTTTTCCGGAAGCTCATCTGGAAAGAACTCCGAGGTTAAGCGTGCTTGGCCCGGAGCACTCCAAGGATGGGTGACCGACCGGGAACTCGTTCCCGGGTACGCACAAGTGAGGACAAAGTGCGCAGAAAAGACTAGTGTTGATCTGTGGGGCCAGTCTAGAGATCCTAGAGAGCTGCCAGGGGTGACAGGCCCGTCCCGGGGGTGGGTCGGGGTGTTACATTTGGTATCAGGGCCGACCCTCGTGGTAACTCGGGCGTGTGCGGGTCAATGGGTGGACATGTGGAGCATGTGCCGGCACTGGGCGCACAGACGGGTGCCAAGGGGGGAAGTTCCTGGACTGGGGGCATACCGACGAGGGCGTCGGTCTTCTAAGGGGGGAAGGATGTGAGAGTTCCCGGGTGCGCACGAGTGAGGACAAAGTGCGCAGAAAAGACTAGTGTTGATCTGTGGGGCCAGTCTAGAGATCCTAGAGAGCTGCCAGGGGTGACAGGCCCGTCCCGGGGGTGGGTCGGGGTGTTACACGAGTCCTGCTCGATGTCGACCACCGACTCGGAGAGCGCCGCCAGCAAGCCGGGGCAGTCGCCGTCGTGCTCGTTCCGCATCTCGCATGGCACGTCGTAGCCCGCCGGGATAACCTCCACCGGCATTGCCTCCGCCCTGGGGCGACGTAGGCAGAGGCGCCCGCGCGGGCGTGGTGGCGAACGCGCTAGCGAACGTTGGCGGCGTTCGCGGATGGTGATGTCGCCTCCACCACGCGGCGGTGAGCGGCGCTCCGCCTTCACCACCTAGAGCGGCACGGGGCACGGTGGAGGGAAGCGCGGTACCGGAGGAAGGAGGCGGAAGGGGATGGCGCTGCCCGTGGCAGCGTGTCGGCGCGCGGCTTTGATCGCGGAGGCAACCGTGTGGCCGGTTGCCTCCCACCAGTCGTGGCGCCCCTCAGTGGTGTAGTGCGTCCGCAGCGTTTTGGGGCCATCGACGGTGGCGATGACCGCCTCCCGCTCGCGCTCGAAGCGCTCGAGCCAACGGCCCAAGTTCGCCTGGCCCTCGTCATTCTCGGGGAGGCGCCGCTCCGCCGGCGAGCGATGAACCGACGCATCTGCTCCGCCGTCTCGGGCAGCGGTGGCACAGGAAGACCACCAGACGAGACGGCCCAGTGCTTGGGCAGGCGGTAGTCCGGAGGGGCGAGGAGCCCGTACCGGTGCATCTCCCAAGCGACGTCGCTAAGGATCGTGCGCCCGCCGTACGCCATGGGTGTGAGGAGAGTTTGGGCGAGGAAAGTGAGGAGAGAGTGAAGGGGAGAGAGAAGACGGGGTGGATAAGCACGGCGGGGGCGCCGGCTTATATCTAGGCGATGGGCGGTGCGACCGACGTAAATGCGACGTGTGGGGAATCCGCAACACCGGCCGCGTGGCCTGGGGAGCCGTCGCGTCGCCTGGCCGCCATTAATGGCATGCGTGTGTGCAGACGCACCGGCGTCCAGTCGCGTCGCGTTGGAAACCACCGCCGACTGCGCCATTAACGCGGCCAGACCAGCCTCCTGCACGGCACGATTAATGACGCCTGAACGCGACGAGTGTATGACGGGCGGGCCACACCTGTCAGAGGCCATGTCCGCCCCATGGAGGCCCTCTCGGGGGTGCCGGACATGATTTCGCGAGGCCCGACCCTTTGGAGGTGCCGGTGGTGGGCGATTTTGCCGTCAGGACCCCCATTGGGCCTTTGGGGGGCCGTTTAGAGGGTGCCGCTGGAGATGCTCTTATTTTATGATTTTTCGATGCTACATGTATGTGTTTTACTATGAACAAACACGTGATCGAGATGTTTGTACGATTCAGGTCGTCCGCTGCAAAATCTATTCAATGATCCAAATCTTTTTGCGAGATGCTGCAAACGTTTTCGAGAGAAGATACATACATGAGTACGTCTTTTTTCGACATTAGTTGCGAGCGACACGGGTTTGCTACATTTAGCGATGATTTGCTACATACATGTTATTAAAATTGTTGCAATGTTTTTATACAGTTTTTACCCACCGCGGAACAAAATACTATAATGGCGGAAGCAATCCTAATTGCTCCAATCTAACTTCAAAACAAGTGAAATAAATCCAAAAAAATAAGAAATAAATAAGGCATCATTATTACTTGTAAGTTCATCAATTACACACAAAGTTCATCTAGCAAATCACAAAGTTCATCCGGTGATCCTCTATAACATGAAGAAACCGGGGAAGGGAGTTGGAATAGCGACGTCAGGGTCATCTATGCTCGCTCATATTGGGTCTCACCGATTGTATTAACAACAACGTCGAAATTGGACTCAATGGCATTTGGATTGGTAGCAAGCGCAGTCATGGCAGTGACGCCAGACTAAACAGACTATAAAAGGGGAGAAAAAGACGGAGGTCGAGCATGAATCTCATAAACGTCCTTGGAGCAAGGAGTGGGATGGACGCTATGACTTGAGAGTTTCTGTTTTATGTCATTGTTACTATGTACCGAGGCGTGTTCCATAATTCCAGTTTACCACCAATTTACCACTCATATTAAGGTGACATACTTAGTGTCATATTAAGGCGACACACTTGGTACCCGCAAAAAAAAAAAGGTGACACACTTAGTGCGTCTTCATACTCCGTGGAGCTTATCATGGTGACTGAAAGCAAAACCAATGGCAATCCAGAGGGTAGTCAGGACGGAAGCAGTTATGACGCAATCAAAAACCACACAAAGCCATATATGCATCAATTCACAAAATAACATGATTGTTTTACTGTTTCGCAGCAACGCGTGGGCATTACTATAGTCAAAGGTGATGCTCCCGTTCACAAACAAGATCATAGTTACCTTCGTTACAGGAGAAGGTTCATGACCAAACAACTGACAGAAATCACGGATATTCAAACCGGGTGGTGGGTCTAGATGCACCCATTAGCTAATTTATTTTTGGTTTTTTTTTCAGAATGTCAAAAAAATTCAGAAAAAAATCCGGATGTACATTACAGCGTGATGTGTTAGCACAAAAATTGGCATGGTGAAAAAACTTTTTTAGCTTCTTGTACAAAAAGACAAAATTCCGACACGTATATGTACATTTCGGTATGTCCAAATTTGTCTTTTTTGCACAGGTTGCAAAAAAAGTTTTTTCACCATGCCAATTTTTGTGCTGACTTGAAATGTGTTGGACTACATGCAAAAATTTTATTTTGAATTTTTTGACATTTGGAAAAATGTTTTTTGGGTAGTGGGTGCCCAAATCGCCGCCTCCCAGAAATCATTACTACTCAGAGAAAAATCATCTAACCAAAATTTGTTAACATCATTTCACATATCCAAATATCATTACCGAATTGCTAAATTTCACACGTTATTTCTGAATTGCAAATCCTGCTGATAGTACGTCCAGGCATATGCAATTGTGGTCTTAAAAGAAAAGTACAATAAGCAATTAGTTACTGTGAAGGGGGGAAAACTTGCCATAGAAAATGAAGCAAGAATCAAATTCAAGTAGACTTTGGATGCTAGGTCGACAAAAGTTTAACAAGTCTTTGCTGCTACTTGCAACTTCTTATCAGCACAAAGTCCAACAAATCAGTCCAGGACAAACTATGAGAAGAACTCGTTAGTGGAGACCCCAAAGAATATAAAGAAACTTCAACATTTACAGTTGGTATCAACTCTACCAAAATGCAACGGCAGTTTGTACTACGGAGTAAATTTTTTTTTTTGCAAGAAAAATAACAAGCAACTCTAGCATCTTCAGGGTGGTTGTGAACCTGTGATCTATATTGGAACTAAGGATATACTGCCAGTTCCGAAATAGCAATTTTGATTTTAAAAACATTCCCTAAAGTTCCAGACAGGATTTCCAAATAACAAGGGTTCAACTCTACCAAGATGCAACGGCAGTTTTTACTATTTTTTGCAAGAAAAATAACGAGGAACTCTAGCATCTTCAGGGTGGTTGTGAACCTGTGATCTATTATCTATATTGGAACTAAGGATATACTACCAGTTCCGAAATAGCAATTTGATTTCAAAAACATTTCCTAAAGTTTCAGACAGGATTTCGAAACAATAAGGGTTCAATTTTCTGTGTTACTGGAGTGTCCATCGCAGTGCACCATCGATCAAAAGAGATATGATAATTATCCTAGTATATCCTCCCAGTTATGGATTTAACTTCTCCACAACAGTGTAATAATGCAATGACAATATGAAAAGAAAATCATAGATGTGATCCTAATTTGGAACCACAAAATATCTCTTAAAGTTCCAGATAGGATATATCCAAAAAAGAAAGGTTCAATATCCCATACTAATGGAATGCCCCTTGCAATGCAACATTGATCAAAAGGGATATGCTAAGTACACTAGTATATCCTACCGGTTATGGATTTAACTTCTCCACAACAGTGTAATAATGCAATGACAATCTGAATTGAAAATCATAAGTGATACTAATTTGCAACTATAAATATCTCTTAAAGTTCCAGATAGGGTTTCCAAACAAGAAAGGTTCAATATCCCATCCTAATGGAATGCCCCTTGCAATGCAACATTGATCAAAAAGGATATGCTAAGTATACTAAGTATATCCTCCCAGTTATGGATATAACTTCTCCACACCAGTGTAATGATGCAATTGCAACCTGAATTGAAAATCATAAAAGTGGTTCTAATGTGCATATGGACGTTCACTGCAATTGCAGCATTGGTTAAGGGTATATTGTGGCCATCCTAGTCAACCGAGGAACTAACAAATCGCTAGATAGTGTTTCCAGTGCACTTCTCGGTGCTAATAGACTTTCGAGTGCAATAACACTCCTGATCAAAGAGATCTGCGAATCAAGTGTTCCTATTATTTAATAACAGCAGCAAAAACTGAAGCTAATTGATCAACGTAGGCTTGAGCAAAAAACATAGTAACGAACAGATCCCAAATTAATTTGACTATACAGACAAGATAACCAGAAGGAACTCGCAGAGATTATTCTAATCAAGTCAAAAGCCAACTTGCACATTAACCAAGCAATAACCTAACTAAAATCACCATCATAAAGTAGTTTCACTTGACCGATAATAACCTAACTAAAATGGCCATCATAAACCAAATATCGACATAGTAGCAACCTCTCAACTTTCCAATCAAGAAAGGTCCAATTTCCAATCATAATGGAATGCCCCTTGCAATGTACTATCGATCAAAAGAATTCAAGGTCCATACTGAATATGGACGTTCAGCATTGGTAAGGTCATATTGTGGCCATCCTAGCTGATCGAGGAACTAACTAATCACCAAATAGTGCCTAGTACAATTCTCGGTGCTAATAGAATTTCCAGTGCAATAACACTACTGATCAAAGAGATCTGCGAATCAAGTGTTCCTAGCATTTAAAATAAAACAGTAGACCATCTCTGTATCCTCCTCCAGATGAACAGCAGCAAAAACTGAAGCTAATTGATCAACTAGGCACATATCGAGCAGAAAAAAATATACGGAGTAGCAACGAACAGGTCCCAAATTAATTCGACTACGATAACCAAAAGGAACTCGCAGAGATGATACGAACCAAGTCAAATGCCAATGCACATTAACAACCAAGCAACATGATATCCAAGACCAACGCAGCAGTAAGATAGCCGGATCAATCCCCACAAGTCTCGAGACATCTCACAGTAGTAGTTTCACTGGACCGATAATAATAACCTAACTAGAAAGGACCATCATCATAAACCATATATCGACATAGTAGCAACCTCCTTAGGACCCCAATTACTTAGTACCGGGACACACGCCGCCTCCGGATCAGGCGAGGTCGGCGTCGTCGAAGTCGGCGCCGTCGAAGGCGTTGAAGAAGCCGGCGAAGGCGAGGGGGCCCGCACCTCGTTGACGCGTCCGCCCATGCGGTGGGAGTGGAGCAGGTCCCCCTCGTCGTCGTCGTCGAGGAAGCCGGCGCCGGCGGCGCTGCGGGGGGAGTCGTCGATGTCCATGAGCGTGGTGATGGCGTCGTCCTCCATGGAGCGCGGGGAGAGCGGGGCGGCGGCGGAGGGGGTGTAGTGGCGGGTAGGGTTTTGGCCGGGGTAGCGAGCCTGGAAGGCCGTCGGTGGGCCGCGCGGGGTGCGGAGCCTTTGGTGCCGGGGCGTCCTCGCGTCCATGTTTTTTAGGTTGAGGCCAATATCGCGAGGGTTTGGATTGGAGATCTGTGTGGCGTGGCGTGGCGTGGCCCACGGGATATTTTTATAGAGGTAGGCGCCGGTGCGTTTTCGTTTCGGTGCTCTTTCTGGTTTCTCCATGGATACGGTGATCTGTAGAAAGAAGAGGAGACGCCTGGTCTTCTTCCGGCGTTGGCTCTTTGCCCTGTTTCTTTCTACAGCTTTGCCTAGATCTTCAAACTAGTTGTATTGCACGTGATTCTTATGCATCTGTACAATTTTATCAAAAAATAATTATTATTTGTGGCCTCCATAAAATTCGATCTATTTTTCATCTGAAATAAACATCAGTTAACACACACCATCCTCATCGTCGGACAGACAACCAGATAAAAGGAAATAGCTCCAAGGTTTGAGTAAATATGGCAGAAATGGGATACTCCAGAAAGAATGGGTAGGGAGCAAATCCGCTAGATTTATGCCCCAAGACCCTTTGTACATGCATAAGCACAGCAGCGCAGAAGATAGTATCGCCTGAAACGAAATTCTTTTGAAATCCTCAAACCACTAGAGGTCTTGCAGAATGCTGGAAACTGGAGAGTGCTAGTGGTCTTTGGGTTGTATCTGGACAAACAAAAACCTCTGAAACAATTTATACATGATTGCCATATGATACATCTTGACATATACATACAGCTGTTCTGATAGAATTGCAGATCAGGTTTACATCGCATAGGCAACTAGCGAGAAGGTAGCTGGACAAGATTACGGCGGAGCTAGCACCGAAAGGAGATGACTAGTCTACATCCTGATATGGCAAAGGCCGCACAACAACGTGAGCTTACTCCTCCCGCAAGCCATTCAAAGCCTCATTCACCTCTTGAATGTCTTTGGTGCTAGCACCGGAACCTGCAAGACAATGTAGTGAGAACAAATTACCCCACAGATACGCACACGACGAACGAAGATGTGTAGGGAAGATGATGGCGGTACCCTTACCCAATGCTAACCGCTTCTGGTCTCTAAGACTGCTGACGTTCCAAACTTTTTGATGCACCATGCTCTCAACCTCAACTTTTTTCCTTTTCATAACCTTCATTTTCTGGTGCAACTTCGGTATTGTGTTTACAAGAGCTGCAGTTGAGTAGGCATACATTCAGAACCAGTAATAATAGAGCACAAGTAGTAATCCTAGATTAATAGCTGGCAGCATGGTCTAGACAAAATATAATTATAGGGCTATGATCTTTGGAATGTCAATCATCCTGGAATATATATTCAGCTATACTTATAAACGAAGGAAACAGCTCCTCCCTCTGTTCCACAATATATAGCAAGCTAAACAGTAGAACACAGCCTGACAAAAACAGGGAAGCCATAATTAAGTGTGAGAACCTTCTGGTTGATAAGGCTAACACATCAGAGCAAAAGTTCAAGAAGATGACCAAAGCTTTGATTGTCTATTGAATTACTGTTCAGAAATCAATGGCCCATGACTAATACACTGATAGGCACAGCACTTACTACCAAATTACTAAATATCCCGATTGCCTAGCAATGTGATAGGAAGAATATTGGCATCAGGGTTTGTTGGTGATAACATAACCAAGCACAACTGGCTCGGTTTACTAAACCCAAGCTATCTGAACTGGCAAGTGCCTATGTAAACAAGCAAACAAAGTAAAGTTCTGATCATTTTGAGAAAATTGAACTTTCTAATCACCCTTCTTAAAGGATATTAGTCTTGTAGTGCTCTAAAGAAATAAACCTTGAGCATGCCATCAATGTTGATGTTAAACTGCAAACTGAGCGTACTAGTACAATACTGGTGGGCAACAACAGACAGTCAGACATAGTGAACAGAGTGACGTCTTATATTTATGAACAGAGGTAGTAGTAGTAGACTTCTTTGCCCTTTTCTTTTTTCATGGTATTTACTACTGAATCTAGTAGCGTACCTTGAATATTATCCTGAACAGTTTTGTCTTCAAACAATTTCAGTACTTCAGCTATAGAGGAACTAACGTTACTCTTGTACGTAGTTTGCCTTTCCAAGGAAAAAATCTCTCTTTGCAGCTCTCCAGATTCCTTGTTAGCCTAATTAAACAACATTAGAGTTTCTTAGATTAACTGTAGATATGTTAACAAGGCAATTCCTTATGAGTAAGTTGCTTACATCTTCTAGTTTTTTTCTCAATAAATTAAGTTCTGCATCCAGCTCCGAATCATTATTTCCATCTTTATGCGACACCTTTGCAGAAGAATTATCCTGATGAAGAAAATACATTATATTTATACTCATTTATATGACTATAGATTTTATTGAAATGGGGGGTTGCAATGCAAAGTAAGTATAAAATACAGAAAAGGATATGTACATGCAATGATGCTGAGTTTATGGTTTACCTAATTATATATGTTAAAAAATCCCAAACATGCTCATCTATGATTTTTTTTAGAGTTTTTAAATATGCATGATTAGGTAAACCCTAAACTCAGGCACCCACCCTTGCATGTACAGAGTCCATTTTCAAAAATGCATGGCTTCACTGAACCAAATTTTCCGTAAACATGTATCTTTGTTGAGTACCTTAGAGCAATCAAGCATTGACCTTAAGCTTAACCATATCCAAACTGATTCACTTTACAAGATCCAAGACCTCTACTGCAAATAACACACCAGAAACTTTGTTCTGTATGATAATATCTTAATTGTGTAATAACAAGCTACTGTTTTTCAGTGCAACCACAACCAAACAAATTAATTGTGTACATGAGTCTGGCAAAAAAAAAAGGTACCAATAAGAAATATCTTGACATATGTTAACCTGAGCATCACAAAGTCTTGTTCATATTACTATTTATTATGTTACATTCTCGGTTGAACAAAAAGTAGACCATTGGGTCTTACAGAAACTAAAAATGAATAATGCTCCCTCCGTCCCTATTTAGGCAGCGCACGCATTTTTCGAGATCTATGTTTGACCATTAATTTGACAAACGAAACATATGATTAGATATCACGAAAGTTATCCCATTGTATTCATATATGAATAATGTTTTTAATGGTACAATTTTTATAAAAAATAACACATGTTTGATTGATCAAAGTTCAAACACGGAAAACGAGGGCGCCACATGCATTGGGACGGAGGGAGCACCATGTACTCCCTCCATTCGTATATATAAGGCCACTTAATCTTGTCTTAAGTAAAACTAGCTTTATTTTGACGGACGTTATAGAAAAGTTATCCACATCCACATTACCCAACTAATATATTATGAAACATATTTCGTGATAAATTTAGTGATACTGATTTGGTTTTATAGGTGTTTTTTTTATATAAAGTTGGTCAAACTTAAATAGGTTTGACCTAAAAGAAGATTAAGTGGCCTTGTATAGGTTAATGGAGGGAGCAGCTCAAACAAGATAGAGAAAAAATCATGTTTTCGTATTTTAGTGTAAGTTTGAAAGTCGGAGAAGAAGATGAAATGCCAATCACCATAGAATAGAGAACAGAACCCAAATAGTGTAATTAGCTTACCATTTAGTTCTAGCCTGAAAGCGATTAACTGTACATATAATTTATCGTGAAAGGTTAAAGTGGGCATTCGGAAAATAAACTATGGTATTGGGGAATTTTTGGAATTGACGCTTACTCCTCTATTTCCCACATGGCTATACAGTATACAGATGCATATACATGGGCCGAATGGGCCCTAAATCACGCACTGGCATCCCAAATTAGTCAACAGAAACTATGTAAATTGCTGAGTCAACTGAATAAATTGAGACTATTTTTCACGACAAATTAGTACAAGATGAAGCATCACTTTCCATATTATGAACCCCCAAGACGAAGGTATCGGTTACAATAATATACAGAAATTCATGTGGAACGGGGATGATAATTGTGTAAATCAAATCTAAACTGAGTGTTAAAGTCAAATAAGAAATCTGGCTATAACAAATCAATTACTTTGAGATAAGGAACGTACATCTTCAGGCGCCACAAAACCTTCAGGTACAGTTAAGCACTTCTGAAGGCAATACATCTCCCACTTGCTCATTCTCTTATCCAATACATCCCTTACCAAGTAGTGAATGTGATTTACCCCCTAAAAACAGAAAACATCACCAATTCCACACTTCAGAATGACTGGTTTGCAAAAATATAAAACATTTTATAATGTGAATGTTACCAAATGGCTTTAGGAAGAAAGATCTCAATGGCATAGATGCAACATAGTAAAAACAGAACATTTTTAGATATCTTACAGCATGATAAAGGTAAAACCAGATGAATTATAGGTCATAAACTAAAGTTATCTTGAGGATTGTTCTGACTGTTCCAGACTTTCATTCTGTAACCCTTTTACATTTAAGATTTGCGGATAATTTCTTGTATCACATATATGATTAAGCAATTACTCACTCCAGGCAGAGCAAAGTGCTGATACACAGTGTGCAGCAGAAGAAAGTCACATGAATTTGGTACAAAAAGGGATCACCAAAGTGGTAAATATAAGTTATATAACTCCTACAACTTGAAAGGTACATCTACTTGTTAGGCTTAATCGCTGTATCAGTTCCCTTTGGAATTGTATGCTCCCACATAACAATCCTATCTATCACTGAATTATGGCACAAGTTCAAGCGTTGAAGGGTGGTTCGGTGAGGGTGTATATTACTACTGAATTAGATGAAGTAGCATCGGTATGTCAAACACCACAACACTGTCCAAGACACCATATCCCAACCCTGAATCTAGTTCAAGCACACAGCGATACTGCCTGAACTCCCAAAAAAAATCTAGCGGCAATTAGGTTTGAACTGTCTACCGAATCCTGAGGTCGGAAGGAACTTACCCGCTCCAGCTCCTCGGCCTTTTGGGCCGCCGTGGCGGCGCCGACGGCTCCGGGGGCGCCTTGCCTGGAGAACGACGGCGAAAGGGGGAAGTTAATTAACGAAAAAAAGTAGGCAGCGAGAGGGGATTGAGCTGGTGCTACGGGGAGGGAGGGAGGCGAGGCGTAACTGGAGGCAGTAGTCGAAGCCGTCGGAGCGGAGGTCGTCGACGAAGTTGAGGACCTCGTTGATGAAGAGCTGGGGGCTCAGCCCCAGCGCCGCCTCTGCCACCGAGCTCCCGTCTTCCCCTTCCATACCTCCGGCCCGGCCCGGCGCTTCTAGAGTGACTGGCGCGTGTCTCGAGTCGTGGCGGGCTGGCGGCGGCGGCGTGTGGGTAGCGATGATGTGGGGAGCGGTGGCTGATTGAACTGGAAACTGGAGTATGTGGTGAGGACTCGGCCGCCGGCGCGGGGGCGGCGGTTTCGTTCAAATTTTCCACTGGCCGCGGTCGATTTCGGAGGAAGATCTGAATGTTTTTTTTCCTTTGAGCGGATTGTGGGGAAGATCTGAATGCGTTGTCGAATCCGACGCCACTGTTCGGCGCGGCCTTGCAGGTGATCAGGAATGGGCCTGGTTCATCTGATGGGCTTGAACTTATATCCTTACGTGGATCATTACATCTTGGATGCCCATTGCCTTGCATATAAATTGGTCCAAACTTGGGCCTTCATCTGTTGGGAAGGGGTATTCTCAAAAAAAAAAAATCTGTTGGGAAGGGGAAAAAACTGCACTTTTTTGTTACTACTACTATGTACACCCGAAGAGATACATCACTTGTATTCATAAATAAAAAAAGCATACAAAGTTTATACGAATACAAATAACATAAAACTAGGAGGATGCAAATGGTTGAACCGTCGCATACCACTCTTGCCGCAACTATCAAGCACCCATGTCCTTCTCCGTTGCCGAATAAACCCCTTGTCATGAGGCGGTAACGACCCGCGATAGCCAGCAGTCCCAAAAGATTGGATTTAACCCGATAAAAAACAACGGCCACGGGAGCCCTCGGAACCTTTTCAACGCTCGATCCGGGGGCAAAACCACCTCACCCTTACTCTGGCGGCTGGATCCCACACCATTTTCCGCAGATTTACGTCAGTAAACACCGTCGCACTCAAAGAACAACCCATCCCCGCCGCCACGCCAAGACGCAACGCCGGATCGAAGTCGCTCCAACAGCTTGGACTACACAAGGCTCTCGCAGCAACAACAACAACACCTCCGACAAGCAGGAGCACGGGCTGAGAGACCATTATTTCTACTGGCACCACCAACATCCGTCCCAGCATGACGCCGGCAGAGGAAACTCGGAAACCAAAACACACGCACATGCGTGAACCGAAGCTCCCCTCCCCCTTGTGATGCAAAGAAGGCACTGTTCCGCTTACAACGTACAAACGGTCCAACAGGTATGGGGCATTTGCTCCTATTTCGAAAAAACATTTTCGAAATGTTTAAAATTACTGAATAAAAGTTACGTGCGTAGATCTGCATGTTCCATGTGTGCGTAGAAAGTTTCGCGGAGAAACGACTTGTTAGTTGGCCTATTTAAAAAAGACAAAAAATATGTCACGTGATTACAGTTATATAGCACGGAAAATTTCTCTTTTTTACATAGGCAAAATAAATAGTAATTTTGTCACGAAACTCATGTGCAGGCACATATTTCGCGAGACCTATGCATCCATGGGAAAAAAATCAGATTTTTTGGACATGTTTTTGATATATTTTTGACATTTCAAATAGAGGGAGCATATGTCCACATGTTCACTACTCTCACTCTCACGTCTGACCACATGTAACATGCTAACATAGACCTCCGAAGTCCGATCGCGTATGCGCAGTGTTACCGTCGAGATGCAAAGCCTGATGTGAACAAAACAGGATCAAACATTCCGCGGACGACACCACTGAGACATAGCAGCACCTCCCAAAGTGCATGCAGCCGCTTCAGTTGACCAACCAAGGTCAAACAGCAACCCAAAATTTCAGAGTCCTATAAACGCGCGCGCACGAGGATACGATCGGGAACGCCGAGACTGACATGACGAAAATGATGGGGGGAAAGCGGCACCATCACAAATGGGTTCAACCTTTTTCCCTTGTGCGCGCGGCGTAAAGTCAGCTCAAAGCGGCTCTTTTTGTAAAGGCGAACGAAAGGCGGGCCCTTTTTCGCGCGCGGGAGCATCCGAGCGTGCGCTCCTTCTCAACTTGTTTCTCTCGGTAGAGTTCGCGTACTGCTCCTACGTTGCTGACGACAGGAGGCATATGCAGGAGAAAGCAACGTTGTACGCGCTAGCACATCAGCCAAACCAAAACGACTCCCCGCAAACACACTCATCGAATTACCCGGACCGGAGCCCAACGAAGGAGCGGTATCATCGTCATGAGCAGCCAGCCGTTCCAAGGGTAAAGTCAACAAGAAAGCGAGCTTTCCGCATACATGGCTCTTTTCGGCGAGGTTGCCATGGCAATTGCTTGCTCTCCCGCCCGCCTCCGCTCTTCCGGAGACAGATGGACACGTAGTGCTGCCTGTGGCGTACCCTTCTTGCAGGAGTACGTGCTCGACCAATAAATCGAGTACTAGCTACGTGGAGCGTTAGGCTGTGTAAGCTTAACTGAGATCATCTCGTACGATCGACCCTTTGTCATAAAGCCCATGCTACTTTTGTGGCAGAAAGTCGCACTACCGAGCATGGAAAAGGGCATACCTAGCTTAGCTACCCGTTTAATCTAGACGCTTAAGCCATATGATTCTCGCAGCGCTAGCTATCATCATGGCACAAATTGCACACACAGGCGCACGCCTCGGTTGTTGCACACTTGCTCCGCTTTGCTTGCATGGCCCTCGATCTCTCGCACCAGCAGCAGGGGTTTGCAACACAGGATGGAGTATCTAGGGCGTCGCAGGATCGCGATATGGCCTAAACCTGCAAAGTACCCTTGTTTGCACTGCCTCCATGACTTGGATCCGGTGATGGTCCAAAGGTTAAAACAGGCGGGTGAGTGATGCATGGGTCGCAATTGCGGTTTGGACATACAGAGATCGATGAGGATGCATGCCTCGTGCAGGGAGCGGTGGTGACTATGCAAAGGCCATGGGAATCTCCGGGTGGGATCGCGCGGCGGATTCGTATCCCCTCGACCCGCCGCTATACGCTGACTTGTGCAATGCCGGAAATGGCTCGCGGAGTGGCCGGCAAACCAGACCCACCTTCGTTTGCTGGCGACTTGAAAAACACAAGTACTAGTGCAAGGTAAAAAAAAAACACAAGTACTACTCACTCCATTTTTATTAACTTCGCGTTCTAAATTTAGTCAAAGTCAAATTTTGTCAAGTTTGACCAAGAATATAGTAAAAAAATAACATTCACAATACCAAATGCATATAATATGAAAATATACTTTATGATGATTCTAATACTAAAGATTTTACATTGTAAATATTGATATATTTTTTGACTAAACCCAAAATGCAAATTAAATAAAAACGGAGGGAGTATGACACACGTACTAAACCGAATGTGATTGCTTTGAGCATTTCTACCGGTACTCCATATAGCGTTATTGGGCGCATCGACACGAAAAAAGCCCCCGACAACGGCTGGAATGGATCCGATTCTATTGAGTGTGACTCGTAGTGATCATTTCTCTTTAGCAAAGAATGACCTTGGTTATAGGAATCAATTTACTTATGATACCTAGTTGGCGTTGATAAAAGGATCTAATGAATTATGAGTTTAATAAATAGATCGCTTAGCAGAAACACCAATAGTGACAAAGTTGTTGGACATGCCCAATTATGTGTTGAGCAACCCTGTTTCACGTCCGGTTCATAAAGGGAAGTGGGAGTGTCGGTAGGCATGGCAACCGACGCCATGTCGGATACCGACAGGCAGACCCAACGTGTCAGCGAGTCAATTCCAGTCAACACAAATTTATTGCGGGCGAACGAAGGCAAATCTCCCTAATTTAAGACTCGGAGGAGTTGAAGCACGCCGAGACGCGTCACGTTTCGCCTCCCCGACACGCGGCGTTGGCATAATGGTGCCTTGGAAACCATCGCCGGTTTCCCGCCCACCGTGTGTTGCGTTCCCACGCTTTCGCACCGCCCCTTCGCGCTTTATAAGGATCAGCGCGCGCCGCTTCTCCGCATCTTCACCACAGACACGGTCCCTCTCCTCTCTCTCGTCCCTCTCGCTAACTATACGCTGACTTGTACATTGCCGGAAACGGCTGGCGCGCGGATTAACCAGACCCACATTCTTGTGCTGGCAACTTATAAAACATTACAAAGCCTCTCCTCGAATGTGATTGCTTGTCTGCACACTAATGGCACACCCGTCTGCAATTGCACACGCTTAAGTAGAAGTGTAGCGCATGCGTCAAGCATGATGGTTGATGGTGGATGCACAGCTAACACATGGACCGTCTGATCTTATCTATTCAAGTATAGTTGGCCGTTGTCGACCGGATCGGCTGTCAGTTGTCGAGCTGGATTTGGATTTGGTTGCACTAGTCGACACGTGCATCCACACGGGCTATTTTTGTAATACTCAATATTAAAAAATAATGTAAGAGAACTTCTAATTTGAATCCCAATTCTAAGTTTTGCATTTTAAATTGTATTTATCTATATGCAAGTATATATACATACATACTTTGAGTTTATTCTTGTATGTCTCAGCTATTTTCCAAAAAGCTTAAATATTAAATGCAGGCGTATGCCTCTAATATTTATAGACGTTAAATCAGATCACTGCGATTGTTTCACAAAAAAGTTAGATCCGTTACTACACTAATCTCATGTAGTATGTTTTTTAAGAGAAAACATAGAGGACTGTCAACCTTAGATCTTCTTAGATTATTGATTAGTTACATCTACAAATTCACAGCCAATGTTACAGCCAGCAAGGAAAAGAGAGAAAAAAAAGCCATAATACATGAGACATACCCTGAAACTTTTCAGCACATTCCCGTTGCTGTTCATGCTAGTTGTGTGACCGTGTGGCCAAGAGCTTGAAGATTACTGGAGCCGTAGCTGTAGCTGTGGCCTGGCTGTAGATTCCATCATTCCTCACTCTTCAGATAATCAGCTAGCACGTGGCAAAGTATTATTAATTTTTTAACTGTGCCACAGATTTTTACAGCAAGCATGCAGAAGTTCTAGTTTTTCACAGCTAATTGTTCACGATCTAGTCTTTTACACAGAGTCATCTAGAGAAACTGCAAGCATAAATTCAAAATGCACATATTCCCCTCAGAAAAAATCAATACAACCCCAAAATACGTTAAGATCATGGTTTTTCGGAAGGATGTAGTTGATCACAGGAAAAGTTTTTACATGCCGAGACTGGCACGACCCATGATTTGCTACGCTTGAAAAGAGAATATTAACCTAGTTTTCTATTGTTGGTGCCTACCGAGTCAACCATTTGGTTGGCTAAATATCTTCTAGCAACCATATTACATAATTTTCTAAGCAAGAAAGCTGTGGGAGTGGTGCACGAAAATACATTGGTAATATAATCTCATCCAGATGTTGAAAGTTATGCCACATTTAAATATTCTCCAAAATGAAATATATAGCTAGAAATATTAATCGTTTCAAAATATTTAACGACTATGTTCTAAATATGAACTACGTCCCACTATTTTGTGGAACCATCATTCACACTGCAACAATATTTTTTATCAGTTGTGTGTTGAATTTATAACTGGAGGACTATCCTAATTTATTCAAGGTGCCAGAAACCCACAAAAACTTCTGACGGAACTGCTATGTGTATGACGATTTCACGGCGTGCTCTTTTACGGCAGTGTTGACTAATCTGTTGTGCCGTGGCCAAATTCGGCCCAAATGGAAACCTGCCACGTAAAGTCGGACGGAAATCGTACAGACTTTTGTCGTACTTATAGCACGACTCAACTTCTAAACATGGCACCTATGATTTTCCTATTTTAGGTAGCAATATTAGCAAATACTATACACAAATTTTGAAATAAACGCGCATAATTAATATGTAAAATGTAAATAGTTTGTCTTGATGATATGGTAAGCCGTAGGTTTTATCCGACTATATTTACCTGAGATATCAGAGATAATCTACCATGACTTCTAGAGGATCTTCAAGCATAAAAATGCTAATTGCCCAGTATGCTAATCATCAAACCATTGAGCTAATTAGGCGAACTAATACATATCGCATAGATAACTATCAAGCCTGAACATGATTGCATCTTCTTAGGGTGAGAAATCATAAAATCATTTACATGCCATATCCAAGATCGGTGAATGGTAATAAAATTATTTTAATGAAGCTATAGAACAATTACAGCTGATGATGATGTGCGTCCACCTTCACCATTGCACTGTTTAAAGCAGAAAGGATCGACAACTGTGATATTAATTTTATAAAGGACATGCTGTTTAATTTCAACAACACAACAAATTGCATGCTGTTTAATTTCCACTTCACTACAAACTGTATGCTCGATTCTGATTATTTAAGAAAGAGTGCGCTGGTATGATTTATCCATTGTGCATACAATTACATTAAGAAAAAACAGGTCGCTTAAGAGCTATGCATAGGCTGAATCACAACTATATATCTGGCACAAAATCGCAAGGATTAATCAATTATTTTTTTGGTTCCATGCATCTAAACGTATTGGCCATCACGGATTGCACATGAAGCAGCGAACCATCTAATTTGCATCCAAACTTATTCCCTACAACTGCATATCTTGCATGCGAAATCCCAAATAGAATGATATGCTATTTATTGATTAAGTTAGAAGACCAAACCTGAAAGGTGGATAGAGTTGCGTTGGTGCTGGAGAAACACCGCCATGCCCCCACGAATAATTTTTCCAAGCTAGTCGTGCCGATCTATATAATCACTGCCGATCCTGTGTCCGTCCTTCCATGACTCCCGCCTGACATGCATAAGCAGAAATCAACGATTAATCTAATCGCTGGTCGCATGGTAGTGAGAAAGAATTCGTACAGCCCGACATGCATCAGATCAGATCGATCGATCTTAGGCGTGCATGAGGCTGGATCAGTGATGCACCGTCCGCATCACAACCGAGGTGATTAGATTTGTTTCCTATTTTCCTTCTTTTGCAGGGAGGAGGGTCGTGGAGGTATATGACACTGCAATATTTTATTATTTGATATGCATTATTCGTTGATGGGATTCGAACTCAGGTGGAGAAAGGTAGACGTGAGAAGGCTTAAGTGCGCACGTTCGAAAATCAATTTTAATCCAACGGCTTAAAGCAGATTATAGGTAGATCGAATGGACAAAATTTCCTAACCTCTAGGATTAACATGGAGCCTCGTATGGTGCCTCCAATTAGTAAATATAAGATAAGATGGATATCAGGATAATGCATGGCTTTGAAGCCGATCTGGTCGCATTTGACAAGCTAGCTAGAGCGAAACGGTATTCACAACACGTGCTAAAGTTTTGACTTCTGGAATTACTTGATTCCTGGATGTGGAAAATGATACCCTTGTTTGTAAGTATAATTTGGCGATTTGAACTGGGAACTGGGATTACTAGTACTTCGTAAAAGGTCGTATGCTAGCTTGTCGCCTAGAGCAGGTAGGCTCGTTGAATGGAGCGCACAGCGGCTACTCACGGAAATCAAATGGTTCCTTGACGCCACCTTGGATGCTGCGTTGGATTCCTGTCACCTTACACTACTCCATTATGGGCCATTTGTCTATATTCACAATTCACCACAAGTCCCTGAACTACAGTGGCGGCGCCAGGAACTAAAGCCTGGGTATTCCGCCCAAAAAATTTTTTTGCTCTAAATGTAGTATATGAAGAGATGTTTTACGGTGCATCTACGCAACGTGGGCCGTTGAAGCCAGGTGATCGGGCGGTGCAGATCTAATATACTACGCCAATTTTTTGGTAGTACATCTGAGCTCAAGGGGCATTTTAGGAATTACACTAAAACAGAAAACCGATACTAAGGAATCATATCGTGCGAAGGGTCAGCAGGTCCTGGGCAAGCGTAGAAATCCTTGGTTTCCAGGACTCCTTCCACGTCGCGGCGCGGTTGATTCTGCTGTTCTTTCTTCTACGAGAGCACCCCGACCTCATGTCGTTCCTTGCATCGTCAGCTAACTCAGCTTCTCACTAGCCGTCACTCCGCCCGACGTGCCCTTCTTTCTTCCCTTCGCCGGCAAGCTCTCCTTCCGTCCCTCCTCCGGCGGCGTCGTCGTGGACTGCACCCCGTCCGTCGTCTCCTCGGGCGTCAAGTGCGTGTAGGTCGAGTTCTCCGACGGCACCGACGCCACATGTCGCCTCGCCGCCAACGAGGAAACGACATAGAGGCGTTCGTGTGGCTGGTCCTTAATGACGACGGGAAGCTCCCTGAACCATGCTCCTGGGCAGCACGACGTTGATGGTGAAGAGGGAGACGGTGTATATGGCAATGACCATGTATTTTCCGGTAGCGGCGTCGCCGGAGGGAGTAGTCAGGTGGGACCATGCACTAGTAGAAACAAGACCTTTAGTCTCGGGTGGTAAGGACCTTTGGTCCCGGATGCCCACCCGGGACGCCGGAATCGGGACTAGAGGCCCCCCCTCTAGTCCCGGGTGGCTTACGGCCCGGTACAAGAGAGGTCCACGCGGGGCCGTGGCAGAGCGCGTGGCTGAGGACTTCTTGTACCGGGCCGTAATACGACCCGGGACAAGAGAGTCCCCACGTGGCGGCCTCTGCCTTTTTTTGTTTTTCCAGCTTATTGCTACGATTAATCTTGCAAAATATATGGTTAATTAATTACAAATCAGAAAAATAAATATAGCATATCAAAATATTCATAAAAGAAATATTTATGAGAATTCGACCGGGACTAGAGCCCGTCTATTCGATTACAACCGGGACTAGATCCCGTCTATTCGATTACAACCGGGAATAGAGCCGTCTATTCGATTACAACCGGGACTAGAGCCCATGTATTCGATTACATAGAGGTCGACCGGGACTAGAACCCGTCTGTTCGATTACATGGAGATCATTTCCTGGACCCGTCCATGGCATTGTATCTTCCCTTTGTGTTTATGACATAGTCCATAAAAAATCCCGCAATTTCCTCTTGAAGTGGTCGAAAGCAGTCCTTTAGTTCCAGGTTCCTCCGCATGCTATCCATCTATAAAAGAAGGAGATCAATGTGAATATCAATCATCATAACAGAAATTATGAATGACACTCAACACAATTGATTGTAATAAAATAAAACTGTGAATATATTTTGTTCACTTACGTCTAGAAATGTCTGTGGGTTCCGCTCACTGACCTCCCGGCGAATCCACTGGCACACGAAGTATCCACATAAATTGGTCCCCGGTGGCTGCCTCTAGCAGTACTTTACGAGAATAGATTTCAATCAAATAATAATCAAGCATGGTATGATGGTATTGAAATTTGAATTAAAGAGATGCGCGAACCTAGCTCGTACTACTTACCTTGTCAGGATAAAAACTAAGCACCTCTTTAAATTGACCTGCTGTCCTCACTCTGAATTCTTTCCAAATGCTGCCCGGCAAACAAATGAATAAATATCAAGTAATTGAACAAATTAAAGAGACCGATATAGTACGATAGAAAATACCTTTGGAGGACATCTATAATTAGTTGGTACCTCTCTTGGGGCCACCCCAATGAGTCGAAGATGTCAACTCTTGCATCATCAACTTGAATGATTAGCAGAATGTAATGGTCGCTGCGCACGTTTATATATGTCAGTAACTAATCAGTTACACTTAACATCGAGTAAGCAAAAATTAATGTGTACAAGACAGTAACACTCTTAATTACCTGAAGTGGTAAGGAAACAATATCTTCCTTTTATAACCTTGCCTCTGTATGAACCTAAACAAGTTGGCCTTCGTTTCCTCGGGGTAATCCCGTAGCAATTTTTCATTAATTCGGACCGGGTCAACGAACCCAAAGTCAAATATTCTCATTCTGTCACATTCATCACTCTTCATTCTGCATAATAGCGTAGTGAGCATAATTAGAACAAGCAATGACCAAGCTGAGCTATAGACTTTATTTTAGAAATAAATGAATTGAATCACTTACAGACAATAGGTACTGACGATACTCAAGTCCAGGGAGTCAAGCTGGTATAACTGATAGAGTTCTTCAAGATAAACAGTTAACTCGTCTTTACCTATGTAATGTTCTTCTGTAACTTGCACAAGGAGCACTTTTCGACCTTCCCTTGTGACATTCATGTACCAGTCATGCAGTCTTCGCATTTGTGTTGGTAGAAACTCGATCTGATCAGGTGGCACTAGAGACTTCCCGTATTCCCAGGTCCATTTATCTACATGCATATAGGGGGGGAGCTCTTCTGCATCCAGTTGAGAAAGTGACATACCAACTTCTGCAGCAAATTTCGCGCGGTAGGCTAAATCATCAGTGTCCGCCACGCGCGCGGAGCCCTTATCAGTGGTCACCTTGAGCGGGGAGATCGACTGTTTTGACTGTGCTCCGAGCTGGGCAACGTCTCTTTTTCTTTTCCCGCTGTCACTGGTACTTGTCGTCTTGCTGGGGCAAATTCTACTCAGACAGCGTGCATAGTTATCTTTCCAATTTATCTCGACTTGCGATGGATGATTAAGAAAATCCGTAGCCCACTTTTTTTGATCTGTCGTATATACTTGCTTCGGCGGGGGCTTTTTCGGTTCCATCTGTCTTTTAATGTGGGCTGCCACGGCCGCGGCGTTTTCCTCTACAGTCCTATCCCAAGGTCTCGGGGGAGGAACCTTCGGTACTTTTGGGAGGGGCTCTTGTCGGGGTACCGGCGATCGGTCGCGACGGAAACCCATTAGTGACGAAACGACGGAACGACGGTCTTCGTCGACTGGTTGCTCCTAGTGGGCGGAGGCGGCGGAGGAGACGGCTGAGGGTCTGCTGAGGCAGCGGCGGAGAGACAGCTGAGGCGGCGGCGAAGATCGAGATGGACTCGTGTTGTGGTGGTCGTCCAAGTCGTCATCATCTGGACTTGGAGGCGATGGTGGCTGATACGTCTCAAACGTATCTATAATTTCTGATGTTCCATGCTTATATTATACCAATTGTCACATATTTTATATACACTTCATAGCATTTTTATGCATTTATTGGACTAACCTATTAACAAGATGCCACAGTGCCAGTTTCTGTTTATTATGTCTGTGTATTGCAGAAAAGGCCCGAAAACCGAAGTGCTCGAAAAAATTCTGAAAAAATTACAGAAATTCTAAAACGCCAGAAGACTCCGGGAGCCAGAAGGACAAGTCTGGGGGAGGCCCATAGCCTCCACACCATGCCCCCGCGCGGTTTGGCCTGGGCCGCACCGTGGGGTGGTGTGGCCACCTCGTGCACCGCCTCGCGACGCCGTTTGGACTATATATTGCCTCCGCGGTGAAAACCCTAAAACAATTGACGATTTCTTCAGAAGAGTTCCGTAGCTCCGCCGCCACCAAAAACCCTAATTCGGGGGATAGAAGTCTCTGTTTCGGCACCTTGCCGGGACGGGGAATTGCCCCCGGAGCCATCTCCATCGACGCCACTGCCTCCATCATCGACGTTGCTGCCTCCCGTGATGAGGAGGGAGTAGTTCTTCATCGGGGCTGAGGGCTCTACCGGTAGCTATGTGGTTTATCTCTCTCCCATGGTGTGATCTTTATGTGATCATGAGCTTTGTAATCTAGTTGAATCCATAGATGTTACTCTTCATTATCTTATATGCTACTTGAGTGGTTTTATTAATGTAAACTCCGGAGTCACCTTTGTCCCACGGTGCGAAGTTGACAGTGTGCGCACCGTGTGTGGCTCTTAGGCTAAAGATTACAGGAATACTTATCATGAGTTATTATTTGTGTTGGATGTCTCTATGAAATTGCGGTGTTTGTCTAGTACTATTTAGGGCGCTCAAGTTGACAGTGTGGGGTTCCCTAGATGTGGAATGCGACTTTAAGGTGTGCTTTTATAGCCCTACGCAGTGGATTGGTGTTCGTTATCCAACGAGAGAATAATTCAGAGTAGCATAGTGAAGAGGAAATATCTATGTATTCAATTATATTATTATTGTTGAGAGTGTCCACTAGTGAAAGTATGATCCCTAGGCCTTGTTTCTAAGCATTGAAACACCGTTTACAACCAGTTATGCTACATGTTTGCTTGCTGCCATTTTTATTTCAGATTGCAATTACCACTTATAATCATCCATATCACTTGCATTTTAATATTTCTTCGCCGAACTAGTGCACCTATACACCTGACAAGTGTATTGGGTGTGTTGGGGACACAAGAGACTTCTTGTATCTTAATTGCAGGGTTGCTTGAGAGGGATATCTTTGACCTCTACCTACCTGAGTTCGATAAACCTTGGGTGATTCATTTAAGTGAAACTTGCTGTTGTTCTACAAACCTCTGCACTTGGAGGCCCAACACTGTCTACAAGAATAGAAGCGTGCGTAGACATCAAGCTATTTTCTGGCGTCGTTGCCGGGGAGGTAAAGTAAAAGGTACTCACATCCTCCGTCTACTAAGCTATTTTCTAGCACTGTTGCCGGCGTGTGAGTGCTCGAAGCTATCTCATTTAGATCCTGCAGTTTATCTTTTTGTTTCTTGTTTTTATTTCACTAGTTAGGCTTAATGGAAAACAACAACAAAATTAGAGAGCTCTATGAAATTTATCTTGAGTTAGGACTAGATGTGGAATGCGACTTTAAGGTGTGCTTTTTATTTCACTCGTTAGGCTTAAATGTGCTTTATATTTGCTTCTTGATGCATTCTTATATGTTCAACTCTTACACATATGAGAGCATCGTTAAAATTATCATGCCTAGCTAAAAGACTTTAAAGAAAAGCACGTATGGGAGACAACCCATTATTTTATTTCTGCAATTTTTCTTTTCTTTTTGAGTCAAGGAGTTGTTTACTTCTGTAACAAGTCCTTTGTATCTTTACTTTTTCGCATTGTTGTACCAAGTAGAGCCTCTAATAGAAAGATGATGCTAGATTTGGATTTCAGGAACAGATTTCTGCTGTTCACCGTTTTACTTCTGTAAAATCACATAAAAATTATTTAAATCTGCAAATTTTTGTGCGTGATCCTAAGATATGTACGCATCTTTCGTTAGTTTAAAGTTTTTCGATCTGAGCAACGTAAGTGCCTCGAAAAAATTCGTCTTTGCGGACTGTTCTGTTTAGACAGATTCTGTCTTTTATTTTTCGCATTCTCTCTTTTACTAGTGTTGAGTGGAATTCTTTTTTAGGATGAAGAGCTTCGCATAACATCAGTGGCAGTAGTTAATGTTAAAAGTAACGGTCATGTTTGTGTCCTTATAGAACATGTGAGTTTTTGATTGTGCACTAACCCTCTAATGAGAATTACTCTGAGTTTGGTGTGGCGGAAGTTTTCAAGGGTCAAGAGAGAAGGATGATATAATGTGATTAAGAAGAGTGAAGAGCTTAAGCTTGGGGATGCTTGTGGCGCCCCGACCCGACTGCTATACAGTGATGCCGTGTGTCACCGGTTAAGCGATACAACCGGAGGTTACGGGTTTACCAATCCCCGGCCAAAACCTTTGGCAGGCGTTGCTCGGAATGAATCATCGGCAACGCAACACCCAATTGATGCCTTAACACAGGCACAACTATCAATGCATAATAGAGAGATCAAGACTTGTGGAACAACTGGCACATCACAGACTCTATGACTCAAAGCATTATAGTTCAACTCTTATAATAGAGAAAGATAGCAAATTACAACCAGAGGTCACAGACCCAACATTACAACATGCAGAAGCGAATTAAGTTGTTCTAAACAACAAGATCCAAATTATGGCCTAAGAGGCCTACAGATAAACATTCCAGCGCCAGCTGTTCCGGGATGTCCCAAGCTGCCACCTGGGAACCCCAGACTACTCGTCGACGTCCACATTTCTTTTACTTTTATGGTGAGTCAGTTTACCTTTGGCAGGGGTCATATTGTACTTTCCATTTTCTGATTCGTTGACAATTAACAAACACCTCTCAAAACTTATTTTTACTCTCTTTATGATTTCAAAAACTTAAAAAGCTCTAGCACATAATTTAATCCCTGCTTCCCTCTGCGAAGGGACTTTCTTTTACTTTTATGGTGAGTCAGTTTTCCTACTTCTTTCTATCTTAGAAGCAAACACTAGTGTCAACTTTGGTGCAACAATTTTTATATGCTTGTATATTGCACTTATTATATTGCTTTGTGTTGACAAATATCCATGAGATATATATGTTGAAAGTTGAAAGCAATTGTTGAAGCTTAAATCTTCCTTTGTGTTGATTAAACACCTTTTACTTAGAATCTATTGCTTTATGAGTTAACTCTTATGCAAAACTCTTTGATGCTTGTCTCGAAAGTACTATTCATGAAAAGTTTTTGCTTATATGATTCAGTTGTTTGCTCATTTTCTACTTGTTAGCAAACTATAGACCATTGACTTGGATCACTTCATTCATAACATGTGCCTTACAATATTTGATCAAGTTTATGTTGGTAGCATGTCACCTCAGAAATTATTTTGTTTTTATCGTTTTACCTACTCGAGGACGAGTAGAACTAAGCTTGGGGATGCTTGATACGTCTCAAACGTATCTATAATTTCTGATGTTCCATGCTTATATTATACCAATTGTCACATATTTTATATACACTTCATAGCATTTTTATGCATTTACTGGACTAACCTATTAACAAGATGCCACAGTGCCAGTTTCTGTTTATTATGTCTGTGTATTGCAGAAAAGGACCGAAAACCAAAGTGCTCGGAAAAATTCTGAAAAAATTACAGAAATTCTAAAACGCCAGAAGACTCCGGGAGCCAGAAGGACAAGTCTGGGGGAGGCCCACAGCCTCCACACCATGCCCCCGCGCGGTTTGGCCTGGGCCGCGCCGTGGGGTGGTGTGGCCACCTCGTGCACCGCCTCGCGACGCCCTTTGGACTATATATTGCCTCCGTGGTGAAAACCCTAAAACAATCGACGATTTCTCCAGAAGAGTTCCGTAGCTCCGCCGCCACCAAAAACCCTAATTCGAGGGACAGAAGTCTCTGTTTCGGCACCTTGCCGGGACGGGGAATTGCCCCCGGAGCCATCTCCATCGACGCCACTGCCTCCATCATCGCCGTTGCTGCCTCCCATGATGAGGAGGGAGTAGTTCTTCATCGGGGCTGAGGGCTCTACCGGTAGCTATGTGGTTTATCTCTCTCTCCCATGGTGTGATCTTTATGTGATCATGAGCTTTGTAATCTAGTTGAATCCATAGATGTTACTCTTCATTATCTTATATGCTACTTGAGTGGTTTTATTAATGTAAACTCCGGAGTCACCTTTGTCCCACGGTGCGAAGTTGACAGTGTGTGCATGATGCATGTAAAATGCATACATGAACTTTACATTTTATTACTTGATATTCCAACTTATTTGCAACTTATATGATGTTATATTCATGTTTTATAATGATTTCGGGGATTTTCTAAACAATCCCCCCTCTTTTGGTTCTAACTCTGTTTTCCAGAAAACGTCTTTTTTAGGGTTTCGGACTTTCCGGGAGCTTCGGGACTCCAAAAAGGGCAAGGCCAAAGAGCACGGTTCAGAATTTTCGAGACGAACGCAATGGGCCTAAAATGAAGACCAGCAGCCCAGCCAGCTGGAAACTAGAGGTCCCACGCGGTCAGATTCCCTGGCCGCGTGGGACCACCTCTTTTCCCCCTCGTGGCTCCGATGCCGTCCGTTTTCGTCTCCGTGGCTTCGTCTTGACCTAAAACCAACTATAAAAAGAGTCCCCCGAGGAGTTTCGCGAGGAGGCGGCGGAGAAACACGAAACACACGAAACAGAAGACAGAAGGCTGCCGCCGGAGAAGATCGGAGGGGGGAAACGCTGCCGGAATCACCTCCGGAAGGCTCCTCCATCCCCCCTCCGGAGTCTCCATCAACACCAACGTCAAGACCAGCACCATCTCCATCACCATCTTCGTGATCCACTTCATCCCCCTCATAGTTTGAGATTGTTGAACCCTAGCTATTGTTTAAGTGCTATTCTACCTGTGTATGATTAGCTACTTGTCATTGTTTTGTGGTGAGACTATATTTTCAGATTGTGTTGTATCATTTATACCACTGAATCACATCATGTCTTCACGTTGTGAGTAGTTCTCTCATGTTCCTGGGGGCATAGGATGGATTGGCAATGATCTATATATAACATGTGTTGGTATTTTGTCTAGTGTTTATCTTTTTATGTAATTCTATGATGGTGTTGTGCGAACGTCGACTGCACATCACTTCACCTAGATGGGCTCATAGGAGAACACCGTAGTGTAATGGAGTGAGGGAGACTTGGGAGGACATGTAAACCTGAGACCGAATTATGAAGTTACTTTATGAGGGATTAATATCGGGGACCTTAGAGTGTAATGCTATGGTGGGATTTTATATCTTAATAACTCTTGTGCAGTCATTTACTTGGCCACAAGATCCATCATAAGAGGTTTAGTATATTTATTTAGCTATACCTAATAATGGCTCCGTCCTAAGAAGATTAAAACTTGACAAAATGCTACTTTGTTGTTCTAGAAATATTTATGCCATGAAGTCTAGGTAGCCCTTGGGAACGTTCTCCACTTATAAGAAATACACACTTGAGCTTGTCCTCTTGCTGCATAGAGGATTGGGCTTTTCTCTCTTTGAGAGCTGTCACCTGCTACTATTTGTCTGCTGCATTTTTACTGTCTTGCAATTATACAACCGAAAACACCAAAAACACTTGCATCTTTTATTGTCAATTTATCATTCTTACTAACCAATACCTTCAGCTCCTCGTGGGTTCGACAACCTTTTCTATTCGAAAGGTACTACAATTGATCTCCTGCACTTGGGAGTCATCAAGATACTTTTCTGGCGCCGTTGCCGGGGAGCGTAGCGCTATTGGTAAGAAGTTTGGTAAGGAAACTTGAAAGGTGAATTTTATTTACTGTTTTGTCTCATCGCTACTATGGCATTTATGAATCGTGCTTCGCTGCATCTTGCTTTATATGAAAGTGCTTATGCTAATGCTCCTAAAGTGGTTGAAACTACTGTGTCTGAGGTACCTAAAGTGGGAATTAAAATTCCCGTTGATCATGTTAAAAGAGTTATGAAAAATCTATTTACAGGAGATGGAACTAAGTCTGCACGTGAACACGTGGAGACAATTGAAGACATATGTGGTTTATTTAGGCTTCCTGGTATTTCTGATGATCAGATAAAAAGGAAGCTATTATATTTGTCTTTATCTGGTAATGCTCGTATTTGGTTCAAGTCTTTGGATGAAGAAGTTACTATTGTATGGAGTAGTTTGAGGAAGGTTTTTCTTAAATATTTTACTCCTAAAGAAAGAATTATTGCTGCCACGAAAAGTACTAATATTTTGCAGGAAGAGGAGGATAAAAACCTAAGCTTGGGGATGCCCGTGCAACCCCAAGGAGATGATGAAAATGATGAACAACTAGAGAATGAAGAGAAGAAACATCCACCTTCACCACCTATGGATGAGGGTAACACTCAAAATCTTGTTGATGATAAACTTTGCTTTTATGATTCTGATGATGAGGAGGACTATCAACCTATGCCTAATGAGAACATTATTGATAATAATTTTAAAAATGATGAGGAGTATGGTTTAGACATGCTATATGATAATGCTTTAGATGATGGTCCTATGCCTATTGATAATTCTCCATGTTTAGAACTTGTTACTACTTCATGTGAGGATAAAAATGATATACTTGCTGTTGGTAAAAATACTCTTACTTATGAGAGTCCTACTTTATTTTTGAACTCTCCTATTCACACCGTGGAGGAGAAGCTTTTATATGTTGAAAAGTACTTATGTGGGCTGAAATTATCTTACACCAATGACCATTTCACCCATAACCATCATGTTGATAGTGCTTCTTGCAATTATTTTGAGAGAGGAAAACACACTAATAGCTCACATAATAGTTTTAATAATCCTCTATATGTTCCTAAGTTTGCAAAGTTGCACCAATCTAATAGTTCTTTTATCAAATTTGCTTCCACTACTTGTAACTATTATGAGAGAGGAAGAAAGACTTGTCTTTATGTTTCTATGTTATTTAAAATGCAACCTACTGATCACCACATGCATTGGTTACCACAAAATTGCTGCTATTTATTCATATATAAAATGCCAATGCATAGGAAGTGGGTTAGACTTAAAAGTTAATGGTTTAATGTTTTGTGGTGTGCTCCTTATGCTTTCATTTCCTATTCAGTTTGGGCACACCTTTATATCATGAAAACATGTGAAACAACTTTACCTACTGTTATCTAATTGCTAGTTTAAGATTTTCACTTTATATAAAATTTGGGAAAGTAAATGAGAAGGATGAGTAATGGAGATGTTGGGGTCGACCTTGAACATGTGTTGTTCATGCCAATGGAACCATTGCAAAGTCTCTATCATTAAAACTTTTCCCAAAGCTAAAACCAAATAAAAAGAGTGTTTATGTTGTATATATTTGCTTCTTCTTTTGCCTTTGTGCTAAATCAAAAACAACAAAAATATTTTCTTTCTTCCTTGTTTGTTTCTCTTGAATTCTTTCTTGGTTCTTTTTGCTTCTTTTTGATTTTTATCTTCAGTTTCAGTTTTGGTTTTTGAGTCAAGGTGCTTGTTTACTACTGTAACATCACCTTTGTATCTTATTTTTCATCTTTATGGCAAGAATAACCTCTTTTGAGAGGTGGGATCAGACAATAGTGATTTGCTGTCCAGAAAACAGATTCCTTAGCTTCACTGCGGAAAATGTTAAAAATCACAGAAAAGGAATTTTGACCTGAAATTTTACGACAGCAATCTTCAGTTATTATTACGCATTTCATTAGTTAAAAGTTTTCTGATTTGAGCAACGTAAGTGACTCTGAAAATTCACTCTTTACGGGCTGTCCAGTTTTTGACAGATTCTGTCTTTATTTTGCATTAGCCTCATTACTTGTGTTTTGTGTGGTTCTTTTGATCAATGAACAATACACAACCATAGTAACAATAGTTAATGTTTAGAATCAAATCATGATATGTCTTTGCTGTACCTATGTGGATTTAATTTATGGAGACACTAACCCCTCTAATCAAGTTTTATGATGAGTTTTGTGTGAAGAGAATTGTCAAGTGGAAGAGTTGAGGGTGATGAACAAAGATCAAGAGGGACAAACACTCAAGCTTGGGGATGTTACCCCTAGGCTCACCCTACATGTATCAAATAAGTACAAGAACTCAAGCTTGGGGATGCCAAGCCACCTCACTCCAACCATCTTGATACCAAGTAAGTAAGCCTAGCTATATGGCTATAAAGAAAGCGCTTTACGGGAGGCAACCCGGTTGTTTTATTTTTGATTTTCTTTGTGTCCTCTTGCTGTAACAAGAGACTTAGTTTTTAGTTTTGTTTCTGGAATTTTTAATAAAGTGCCAAGTTTTACCCGTTTTGGTTTGAAAAAGTTGCTATTTGTATTCGGAGATTTTATTCCAGCACGAATCTGTGCACGGTATGATTTTTCATTTCTATTCTGTAACTCCGAATGAGCTGATATTTTAACTGTAGTTGCAACTTTTCATCCTCTGTAATCATGAATTTTTTCAGAATTTTTCGACATATTTAAGTAGGGTAGAAAAATGCGTTTTGCTGCTGCTGTTTTTCTGGACAGATTCTGTCCCATTTTGTTTGATGCATTCTTTGAACTTTTAACTTGAATCTTTTTGATCCAATTGAGTTTATAAGTAGGCATACAACATTATACACTTTCTGGACATTCATATGAATTTTTGTTTAAGGATTTTATGCAGCAAGCAATTCATTTGTCTATCACTACTAATGTCACCCCACAGAAAAGAAATGGGAGAAACGGTGTTTTGAAGTTTTTTCACAGGGATTAGAGGAGATGCACCAAGAGCTATCCAAGGATGGTGAAGACCATAAGCTTGGGGATGTGAAGACAACCCCACTGGACCAACACACTCTCGGTTTGCACACGTCTAACTTCTGTTTTTCGATCAATGCACTTTATCGCATAAACTTGGAGCGTCTTTTATTTGCTTTTTATTTCGGTTTGATTTTTGTTTATTTTCTTGAGACCACCACTTTTCATTTATGTTATGAGAGTGCTACTGGAAAATTGGGTTGAATTAGTTGGATGCTATTAAAAATATTGGGATAGGGATGTTTGAGTTGATTCAAAAAGATACATATAGTTGCATGATTCATGTGCTTTTTAATGAGTATTAATTTGCAAGTGTTTTATCAAGAGCTATCTTTTATTCATGTTTCGATGCTGAATGTTACTTTACTTTGTTTAACATGGATTGATTAGTTCTATGGACACTTATGCATGCATTTAGACGGTCAACTTTCTCCCTCTTGCTAGCCCAAAAATTCCAACAAGTAAAAACTTGTTTTCCAACACCTTCAACCAAAGTTTTTCTAGTGAGTCCACCATATCTACCTATTAGCTTTATGCTATTCCGAGTATGTTTATCATGTTATATTGTATTATCTATACTTCTGAATTAAAATGCTTATGTTATTGATTGTTATGGGAAAAGTTGGTTAAAAAGCTCTCACGAACTTGATGCACACTTTACTTTTATTGCACTTAATAAGCATGAACCATTGTGATTAAAATTATGAAGTTGTGGGCTTGACAATAGTTTTGGTTGGGAGTTAGCCCATATGTGCTGTCACATGGCAAGCTTTCAACATTGCACTTATTTATATTTAGTTGATGTCATGTACTTTTGTTTATGGATGCCTATCATGGGTGAAATGAATGTGGATACTTAGTAAGTTCAAAGAGTTTGTATAAATGGTTAGAGAAATGCCTGGGCCGCTAATCTAAGCCATGCATCATTCATGGTGGAAATTTACAGCATAACCATAATGTTCATTCAGTGATGCACCTCATAATAAAAAGCTATACCCATAGTAAATAAAAGAGTGCTGAGATTGTTCATTGTCTGTTTGTCTTGTTGTTTTGACATGGGCTTGTTCATGTCAAGGGGCAAGAGGTACCCCAGTGCAGTTCTTGATGATACTATTATTACTTGCAATGACCTTTATTTGAATTTACTTTGTGGACCAAAGTGAGTAACACATGGTGTAGGTACTTGTATTCAAGGGACATGAGACATTCAACCAATACATTGTCAAGCACACCACTCATATTTGCTTTCACTTTAAACATTAATCATTCAAGATGCTATGATAGGGGTAATGAGAGCTCCACACCAATGACTACCACATTGCAAGCATTAACTTAAGTAGAAGTGTTTGGAAGTTAGATGAAACTTATTCATGCTTTACCTCTACTTATTTATATATCTTTCCAATGTGTCCACCTTTTATATTCAGATTTGCAAGAATACTCTATGACCATTATAGGATGTTTTTACTTTTCATTATGCATACATTTGGACCATAGTACTTTCTTCTATGTTACACTTTGTGAATTATCATTGAACATCCTTACATTGAATATTTGATATCACTTCATAATCTATCTTGTATATTGCTACTCCTTTGAAGAATGAATCATTTGACTCTATGTAGCAATAATAATCATCTTTGATATCCATTGATAGTATTAAAATGCAAAGTCCATGTTAGTTTTATCACCTTCATACTCGAGGACGAGTATTGGTTAAGCTTGGGGATGTTGATGCATGTAAAATGCATACATGAACTTTACATTTTATTACTTGATATTCCAACTTATTTGCAACTTATATGATGTTATATTCATGTTTTATAATGATTTCGGGGATTTTCTAAACAATCCCCCCTCTTTTGGTTCTAACTCTGTTTTCCAGAAAACGTCTTTTTTAGGGTTTCGGACTTTCCGGGAGCTTCGGGACTCCAAAAAGGGCAAGGCCAAAGAGCACGGTTCAGAATTTTCGAGACGAACGCAATGGGCCTAAAATGAAGACCAGCAGCCCAGCCAGCTGGAAACTAGAGGGTCCCACGCGGTCAGATTCCCTGGCCGCGTGGGACCACCTCTTTTCCCCCTCGTGGCTCCGATGCCGTCCGTTTTCGTCTCCGTGGCTTCGTCTTGACCTAAAACCAACTATAAAAAGAGTCCCCCGAGGAGTTTCGCGAGGAGGCGGCGGAGAAACACGAAACACACGAAACAGAAGACAGAAGGCTGCCGCCGGAGAAGATCGGAGGGGGGAAACGCTGCCGGAATCACCTCCGGAAGGCTCCTCCATCCCCCCTCCGGAGTCTCCATCAACACCAACGTCAAGACCAGCACCATCTCCATCACCATCTTCGTGATCCACTTCATCCCCCTCATAGTTTGAGATTGTTGAACCCTAGCTATTGTTTAAGTGCTATTCTACCTGTGTATGATTAGCTACTTGTCATTGTTTTGTGGTGAGACTATATTTTCAGATTGTGTTGTATCATTTATACCACTGAATCACATCATGTCTTCACGTTGTGAGTAGTTCTCTCATGTTCCTGGGGGCATAGGATGGATTGGCAATGATCTATATATAACATGTGTTGGTATTTTGTCTAGTGTTTATCTTTTTATGTAATTCTATGATGGTGTTGTGCGAACGTCGACTGCACATCACTTCACCTAGATGGGCTCATAGGAGAACACCGTAGTGTAATGAGTGAGGGAGACTTGGGAGGACATGTAAACCTGAGACCGAATTATGAAGTTACTTTATGAGGGATTAATATCGGGGACCTTAGAGTGTAATGCTATGGTGGGATTTATGTCTTAATAAATCTTGTGCAGTCATTTACTTGGCCACAAGATCCATCATAAGGGTTTAGTATATTTATTTAGCTATACCTAATAATGGCTCCGTCCTAAGAAGATTAAAACTTGACAAAATGCTACTTTGTTGTTCTAGAAATATTTATGCCATGAAGTCTAGGTAGCCCTTGGGAACGTTCTCCACTTATAAGAAATACACACTTGAGCTTGTCCTCTTGCTGCATAGAGGATTGGGCTTTTCTCTCTTTGAGAGCTGTCACCTGCTACTATTTGTCTGCTGCATTTTTACTGTCTTGCAATTATACAACCGAAAACACCAAAAACACTTGCATCTTTTATTGTCAATTTATCATTCTTACTAACCAATACCTTCAGCTCCTCGTGGGTTCGACAACCTTTTCTATTCGAAAGGTACTACAATTGATCTCCTGCACTTGGGAGTCATCAGTGCACCGTGTGTGGCTCTTAGGCTAAATATTACAGGAATACTTATCATGAGTTATTATTTGTGTTGGATGTCTCTATGAAATTGCGGTGTTTGTCTAGTACTATTTAGGGCGCTCAAGTTGACAGTGTGGGGTTCCCTAGATGTGGAATGCGACTTTAAGGTGTGCTTTTATAGCCCTACGCAGTGGATTGGTGTTCGTTATCCAACGAGAGAATAATTCAGAGTAGCATAGTGATGCATGTAAAATGCATACATGAACTTTGCATTATTTCTACTTATATTCCAGTCATATTTGCATCATATAAGGGTTATATCACTGTTTTATAATGATTTTGGGAATATTTAATATGTTTCCTATTTTTTATGGAATTAACCCTGCGCAGGCAGAAAACCCTATTTCTTTCCTTTAATGTTTCAGGGACCCAAACGACGTCCAAATGACCTGGAAATTTACGAGCATCATTTTTTGGAAGGAACAAGACCTGGGAGCGAAAGAAGCAAACAAGAGGAAGCCCGAGGGCCCAGATGAGTGGGCCCACGCGGCCCAAGTACTGGCCGCGTGGGACCCCCCACTTTGGCCCTCGAGGCTCCGTTGCCGTCGATCTTTCCTCCACCGACTCCGTTTTGACCTAAAAACGCCTATAAAAATTATCCCCCGACTTTCTCTGGAAGGAGCGCCGCAGAAACACAGAAACAGCGAAACAGAGACCTGGAGCTGCAGATTGGAGGGGGAAAACTCCGGCGGGGCGCTGCCGGCGTGGTCTCCATCTTCTCCAACGACTTCTCCACCGTCTCCATGATGAAGAGTGAGTAGTCCACCTCTGGACTATGGTTTTGTGGAAGTAACTTATGTATCTCTCTCTCGAGCTTCACTAATTAGTACCGTATGAGCTGCTGAACATGATTACGGTCATCTATGTAATACCTTTGTGGTGGATCTTTTTATGAGTTAATATATGTTTGAGATTGCAATGGTTTTGTTTCAGTTATGAAAGTAGATGCATATTATGTACCCCGTTCTTATTTACTTGTCATGATCAAGCATGTTTATGAGAGTGTGTGAGGGGGAACGTGTGCATTAGTTGGAGTAACGGGGGGTGGCTAGTGCGGTGAACGTGAGAGAAAGTTCCGCGATCCACTTGGGTGTTTTACCTTACTTTGTTGCCTCACTAGGAATAAAAAGAAATACCATGCTACCGGAGGTGTGGGTGTGACCATTGCCACTACTCCATGACTTGATCTAGCATGTTCTTATTTAACTTCATGTCATGATACTTATTGCTATACTCTGAGTTATCTTAATTACCGAGGTGTTATGATTTAGTTCGCATCTTGGTGGAGTATAAGAGAGACTAATAACCAAAAGGTCTCTATGTTAGGACGTGATGCCCATATAATTATAACTTGTCATTAAACTGTTGTGTTGCAATCTCATATGTCAACTCTAGTGTTCCATTGTCCACCACTTTATTAAAGAGAGAGTGCATTTGTGAAACCATGAACCCCAGTCCATTTTTAATCATAAGAAACACCTTTCCAACAACTTTTACCACTTTTCCATTTTCTGCCATTATTAAATCCGAAAATACAAAAACACTTTTACATCTTGCATTCATTATAAAAAAACCCAAAAATATCATTTATCATTGCTACCACCATCCTTCCATATTTATTTACCACCATTGCATATTTATTTCTTGTTTGCATTTCATATTATCTATATATGATTCTAACACCTTGTGCTTGACAACCACTAGGTGAGGTTGAGGACCAAAACATTTACTTTGTTTTGTAGGTAACCAAAAGAAGGATAGGAAGATAAATCTTCACTACTGATTCACCGAGAGTTCGATATTAAACCCTCGAGTCACCCTCGTGGGGAAAACACGTCTTCCACTTACTACACACTCTGCACTTGGAGTCTCAACCTAACCCATTTACTTTTCACGCAGGTAACTACGTGAAGGGCCATCACATAGTGAAGAGGAAATATCTATGTATTCAATTATATTATTATTGTTGAGAGTGTCCACTAGTGAAAGTATGATCCCTAGGCCTTGTTTCTAAGCATTGAAACACCGTTTACAACCAGTTATGCTACATGTTTGCTTGCTGCCATTTTTATTTCAGATTGCAATTACCACTTATAATCATCCATATCACTTGCATTTTAATATCTCTTCGCCGAACTAGTGCACCTATAGACCTGACAAGTGTATTGGGTGTGTTGGGGACACAAGAGACTTCTTGTATCTTAATTGCAGGGTTGCTTGAGAGGGATATCTTTGACCTCTACCTCCCTGTGTTCGATAAACCTTGGGTGATTCACTTAAGGGAAACTTGCTGCTGTTCTACAAACCTCTGCACTTGGAGGCCCAACACTGTCTACAAGAATAGAAGCGTGCGTAGACATCAAGCTATTTTTTGGCGCCGTTGCCGGGGAGGTAAGGTAAAAGGTACTCACATCCTGCGTCTACTAAGCTATTTTCTAGCACTGTTGCCGGCGTGTGAGTGCTCGAAGCTATCTCATTTAGATCCTGCTGTTTATCTTTTTGTTTCTTGTTTTTATTTCACTAGTTAGGCTTAATGGAAAACAACAACAAAATTAGAGAGCTCTATGAAATTTATCTTGAATTAGGACATGATGTTTTTGAAGAGAAATTTAAAAAACCTATGGAAATTTGTTTGCATAATAGTGGTAGTAATGTTATTGGCATGAATTTTTTTGAACACCATTATTGCTAATGCTATGGAAAAGTCTAAGCTTGGGGAAGCTAGTTTTGATGAAAATGATCTTTTTAGTTCCCCGGTTTTGGAGGAGAACATTTGCTTTGATGATAATTTGCCTCCAATATATGATGTTTATAATGATTGTTATATTTTCACTCCACCTACTACTGAGGATATAGTTTATGTTGATTATGATATGCCTCCTATATATGATGTTTACAATGATGAATATGATATTTTCAGTCCATCTACTATTGAGGATAAAATTCATTATGATTATTCTATGCCTCCAATTTATGATGATTACAATGATGGATGTGATACTTTTACTCTCACTATTACTAATGAAACTGTTTATGCTTATGTGGAGAGTAATGATACTTATATGCATGTGGATCATGATAAGAATGCTTTATGTGATAGGTATATTGTTGAGTTTATTCATGATGCCACTGAAAATTATTTTGAGAGAGGAAAGTATGTTTATAGAAATCTTCATGTTACTAAATTTCTTCAATTTATGATGAAGGTTTTGAGCTTTCACTTGATTTGCTTTTATTTGCTGGGTACTTTAAGACCTACTGGTCCTTATGAGAGAGGGAGACACGGTTTCATATATCTCAATAATATTAAGTATTCTCTCTTTATGTTGAAATTTTTGAAGTTCTACTTGTTTTGCCTTCCTATGCTAGTCACTTTATGCTTTATTGATTTATTTTGTTACAAGATTCCTTTGCATAGGAAGTGTGTTAGGCTTAAATGTGCTTTATATTTGCTTCTTGATGCATTCTTATATGTTCAACTTTTATACATATGAGAGCATCGTTAAAATTATCATGCCTAGCTAAAAGGCTTTAAAGAAAAGCGCTTATGGGAAACAACCCATTATTTTATTTCTGCAATTTTTCTTTTCTTTTTGACTCAAGGAGTTGTTTACTTCTGTAACAACCCCTTTGTATCTTTACTTTTTCGCATTGTTGTGCCAAGTAGAGCCTCTAATAGAAAGATGATGCTAGATTTGGATTTCTGCGCAGGAACAGATTTCTGCTGTTCACCGTTTTACTTCTGTAAAATCACATAAAAATTATTTAAATCTGCAAATTTTTGTGCGTGATCCTAAGATATGTACGCATCTTTCGTTAGTTTAAAGTTTTTCGATCTGAGCAACGTAAGTGCCTCGAAAAAATTCGTCTTTGCGGACTGTTCTGTTTAGACAGATTCTGTCTTTTATTTTTCGCATTCTCTCTTTTACTAGTGTTGAGTGGAATTCTTTTTAAGGATGAAGAGCTTCGCATAACATCAGTGGCAGTAGTTAATGTTAAAAGTAACGGTCATGTTTGTGTCCTTATAGAACATGTGAGTTTTTGATTGTGCACTAACCCTCTAATGAGAATTACTCTGAGTTTGGTGTGGCGGAAGTTTTCAAGGGTCAAGAGAGAAGGATGATATAATGTGATTAAGAAGAGTGAAGAGCTTAAGCTTGGGGATGCTTGTGGCGCCCCGACCCGACTGCTATACAGTGATGCCGTGTGTCACCGGTTAAGCGATACAACCGGAGGTTACGGGTTTACCAATCCCCGGCCAAAACCTTTGGCAGGCGTTGCTCGGAATGAATCATCGGCAACGCAACACCCAATTGATGCCTTAACACAGGCACAACTATCAATGCATAATAGAGAGATCAAGACTTGTGGAACAACTGGCACATCACAGACTCTATGACTCAAAGCATTATAGTTAAACTCTTATAATAGAGAAAGATAGCAAATTACAACCAGAGGTCACAGACCCAACATTACAACATGCAGAAGCGAATTAAGTTGTTCTAAACAACAAGATCCAAATTATGGCCTAAGAGGCCTACAGATAAACATTCCAGCGCCAGCTGTTCCGGGATGTCCCAAGCTGCCACCTGGGAACCCCAGACTACTCGTCGACGTCCACAAAGAACCCACCTTCGAGGTCGGTGAAGTCCTCCTCTGAAACAAAACAAACGACGTTGAGTTCGACGAACTCGCAAGATTAAATATAGAGCTTTAGCTCGATGTGGCTTTCAAGGTTTTATGGCTGTTTTGCATAAAGCTAATTTTATTTATGAAAACATAACTCCATGGCATCGACTAATCAGAGTATTTTTAAAAGGGGGTAAGAAGTAACCCTTTTCTTTTGATCACTTTCCAACATAAACCTCCATCAACCACTGTACCTGTTCTACAAAGGCACCTCCCCGAATCACCCTCGAGGAAGCTAACCTTGCATTCTTGGTAGTACCTTTAGTACTCAGGTTTTAATCATTCCGTTCAAGTTTTCTATGATCTTATCGTCCTTTTCCAAGTCGTCCATAACCGTGGACACGGCTTTTCAAAAAGATTTAACCCTGCAGGGGTGCACTGTGTTTAACCTTAGGTACCGCCCGGCTCATTGCCTACGCTTAGCTCTCTTCCGGGGAAAGCCGGCTGAGTGGGAACGGTTACAACCTTTACCTTGCTTGAGACTAACCCAGGATCATCAGTGAGGACGGGACAGGTTCAGTGCCTCCAACACCCTGCCCCGTGGCCACTCATTTTCCTAAATACCACCATCCTCATCTCAGTCTTGGCCACCATCTCAACGCACGCGCAAATGGAAGCTCAAACTAGAGGACCCTGGCTAGCCCCGCACAAGTTAGTTGGTCGACGAGGGCTCCATATACCCCACCGAAAGGAAGCGCGCTCATTCTTGGTTCAAGAGGTAAAGAACTCGCACCTAGGCGGCGAGAGCGAGACAAACCACCACCAAACCATAGTGGCCTCTCATCCCCTCCTTTAAGCAGTTTATTACCTGTCACCACAATTGCTCCACCATCATCCGAACATTTCAACATCTGTTTCTAACATGAAATATCCATCGGACGACTAAGCATTTAACTAAGCATGGCTATGCAACAACATATCATAGTTAAGTATCTCAGGCCAACAATACAAACCTATGGATAATAGGAGGGAAACAGGTAATGGCATCGGAAACTTAATGCAACTATAGGATACTCTAATCCAACCAAATTGACATTTGGAACCGCATGCAATATTATAGTGGAGAAAATATTTGCGGAAATATAGGATAAGACATGCTCAGAGGGGGGATTACGCTTGCCTTGTTCAACGTGCTGGTAATACGGGTCGTCGGGGTATTGTGGCGCAACCCCGGCTGCTTGATCTATCGAAGCATAACATCGAAAGAAACAATCAATCACCACACATGCTTTAACAAATGCAATGCTCAAACACATGATGGCATGACATTTTAAATCCCCGAGATGAGGATGATTCAAGCTATTCAACTTAAACGGAGTTCGGATGCTTAAAGGGGCGCATCTCGAATATACCATGGAGTTAGGTAATGTAGCATCTTTGCTTGTTGATTTGAATAGATGGAACCCTAATGTTAACTTGCATATGAATGACATGATCAGGTGATAAAATGCAGGGTTTAGGTGATTAAACATTCTTGCATCAAGTTAAAAAAAAGGAAACTGAAAGGATTTGTATTACAGCTGAAGAAGGTTAAACGGATTATCCGGTGAAACAGTATTCAGAATATCCGGGGTAGTCGGATTATCCGATGGAGTCGGATTCGGAAAATCCGATCCATCTGGCTCGAACACGGCTAAGGACCTGAAGGCAAACAGTTTTCTGGGGTACTGATACTCTTCGGATTATCCGATTTTTGCTACCTCGGAATATCCGATCGCCACGGAAGGCCTGAAACCTGCTAAGGACTAAAAGGCTACTCGTACTGGAGTACTTCGGATGATCCGATTGGTTTTGGGTCGGATTATCCGATGAGTTAACACTACGACGACGGGTATTTCGGCGGCGCGCGCGCACGCGCGGCAACTGCGACGGCGACGTGCTGGGCGCGCACGCACACGACGGCCAGAGCACGTGCTCGAGTTCGAGACCTCACTGATTCGACGCACGGTGACACGGGGAGGCTACCGGCGGCGGGAGCAACCACAAGGTCATCGGAGACGAGCACGACGGCATCCATGGCGGAGGCGGAGCACGGCTCACGGCGAACCTACGCTACCGGGCGAGAGAGGGAGGGTGGAGGTGTCACGGAGGACGAGAAGCTCACCCCGAGCACGTTGGAGAAGACGACGAGGTCGGAGACGGACCAACGGCGGCGTATCGCTCACGGCGGTGCTCGGACGACAGCGGAGAAGACGATGCCGGTGCAGACGATTCTGAGCGGCGCGGCTCGATTCCTTCGGCGAGGACGGAGAGGAGGACACGACGGAGCTTCCTGTGGTCCTCGATTTGTTCCAGGCGGCCTCAGTCGACGGCGGCGAGCTCGGAGGCCATGGCGTCTAGGGCTCGCTCGTGGGGAGAAAACGGGGAGCGAGGGAGCAGGTGAGAGGATAGGGTAGGAGGAGCAGGGCGGCCTCGTGGTGCTCTTCTTCTCCTCACGGCGCGGCAGGAGGGCGCGGGCAGCGGCGGCGAGCTGGTGCGGTCGAGCTCGAGCTGCTCGGTCGCTACAGGGAGAAGAGGATGATTTTGCAAAAAGCCCACTGTCCTTATTTTCCCATTTACAAATAGGTCATTTTCTGTTTCTTTTAATTCCAGCAGCATTTCAGTGATTTTATCGAGGCACTTAAACATTTTACAAAAATCTGAGAAAATTCTTGTAGCCTCCCAACAACATGTAGAAGCACCACAAAAATTGGGGTTGCAAAATAAAATGTTTTGAACCACTTTTGTTTAGAAAGGTTGGTTATGTTATTTTCTTAAATACAAATTGATATTCCTTTGGAAATTTCAAAGCAAGTGCAAAATATTATTTTTGAACTCTTGGAACTTCCTTGACAAACATAGGATGTCAAAGTATTTTTGTTTTGCAAGTTTGAGTGTTTTCTTTGATTTGAGATTTGTTAAAGCAAGTTTGGCATTTTGTTTTTAAATGGTGTCAAACCAATTAGTGTGTTGTTTAGCAAATTAATATGGATGCCATGATGCAATGAAACAAAAAGTGGAAATTTTACTCAGGTTTTTAGGTTCTCAAATTCGGGGCTGTTACAATTCTACCCCCCTTACAGGAATCTCGTCCCGAGATTCTAAGAGTAGGAAAGAGGGAAACGGTTTACAAGGTACTCCACGATCTTCTCGCGTCAGGTGGCTTTCTTCTTGATGAGGTTGATCGAGGGCATCATGAAGGTCGTCATCGGCTTCACTTCGAGGTCATCATCCGGTTACCACATAGGAAAGAAGGAAACCTCTCCAGAAGGATGGATCTTTGTGAAGATACAACGACCGAGTACCTTCCAGTAGAATCTTAGGATGGGACTTCAAGCATTCCTTGAATTGACAGTTAGGAGACACCTGCGGGTGACGGGAGATTGATAAGGAGTTTCCAGCTGGTAGGCAACTGTTCCTCAAAAGACTGAGAATATGAATTTTGCACAAGGCCCTGAATTTTCTGAGGAAGAATGTTAAAACAAGATTCCAACAGATGAAGAGGTAACCTCCACCAGACAAGTTGAGTAGGACCTTCCTCGCGAAGGAACATTTCAGATCACAGGAGAACGATCGGGGAGATGGACCAAGAGAACTTTAGAAACTCCGCGAACGTTAGTATCGGGAAAACTTCTTGATGTTCTAGACATCGAGGTCAAACTTCTTGGGGATCACCAACCATCACTTGTGATTGAGATACTTCAGACTCCGCAGGTATGAATAGGAAGTCTTTGCAAAGGATACCAACGGATTACATTTGCTAGAACCCCAAGAGCTGGACTACAATGTCAAACTCCAAAGGAGAAACGAGGTAGCGGAACTCACGTATTAGCAACTTGTCAGAGGACAACTGTCCTACTTGAATATCTTGCCGCGAGACACAACTGAGTCCTTGTTGGGAAACCACAAAGAAGACACATAAGTCCTTAGACTTCTTCTCTTTCTGGAACAATTCAATCAGTGGCTTGGATGCATCAATGAAATTCTCAAGGAATGGAGGTAACAACATACCATTCCAAGAATATTTTACATATGCATGATTAACTTGAGATGATTCCGAGGAAACCAGACAATTTACTCAGATCCACGGCGACATCTTTCAGCAATTACACGTGAACCAGCGAAAGTCACTTCTAACTTCTAGAACACATACCTTGTGACGACACAAAGTTAGTTCTAACAAGTTTCCAATGCTAACGCCCAATATCCCATATGAATCTCCTCAAACATGGAGAAGATAAGAAGGTAGTTGATGGGCTCAACAACAAACTTATCCAAATACTCCAAGACAGTAGACTCATATGTTGCATGAACGGGCATAAGTATTGGTCAGACTAACACATTCAGTAGGTTAGCCGGAGTTTGATTTGACGATAGCCCAACTCAAATCAAAGATTTGTAGGATAGCATATCCACAAAGGAGATACCACCTAGCTTCAACACGGACAGACTAGACATCCCTTTAGGAAGGAACTATATCGGATAGAGCTTCTATCTTTTAACTCTCCAAGTTGTTTAAGCTCACCGAATAATTCAGGACACCCAACACGATTTTCTTGGAGAAAGGAGTTGTTCAGAGAACCAGCTTACTCATAAGCTCAACATCACGGTTAGGTGACAACCTGGCGATACTTCTGGAAAGACCTCCAGAACATCACGATCCACCGGTATGTCTGGGAGTTCGAGAGAGAATCATGCCTTACAAGGCAAAACGAGGTGGTCTTGGGAGCTTCGGCACAAACCTAGCTCTTTGACCGTGGAAGGGCACCAGCGAGAATGAACTCGGTAACAGAGTCGAACTCAACTTATTGATCGGCTAACCAATCATGATAAGAAGGACAATGAAAGTCCTTGGATTTCAGCGCAGTAGGAACTGCTGGGAATATCCGATAGTTACATCATGGCTCACGTCTTATCATTCTGGAGTAACAAGACACTCGGAGAACGGAGAGTAACAATGTGTAAGAGCCTCACTTCATCAAGAAGATCATGATACTTAGCACGATACCATGATATCAAAGAGTGTGACACTCTAAGGTGGAACTGAACAAAAGGTAAACAAGGCCCTCATTCTGAAGATTACAATACTTTGACTTGGTCCGAGAAATGGACAAGGTACTGGAGTTTGTTTCTCCTAACAAGACGGAGTGGAAAGTCTTGACGGATCCAGAGAGTGACTTGCATCGGAACATACCAACGCACGATAAAACTTTACTGTCAACTGACAGACAAAGGTCGGAAAGCATATCAGAGTAAGAAACATGCTCAGGAGAATCCTAAGATGTTGAAGATGCATCGGTTATTACTCAATTGTGATAACCATGCCCAAAAAGGAGAGAGGCAGCAGAGTCATGAACATAGTTGGGAGACTCGCTAGGAGAATCCTGGTCGTAACCCCGATGGTTCCAAGACAGAACCTAAGGCAAGGCTAAGGCAGAGCTGAAGTTACATAGCCAGCTGAGTTGTGGTACATGGTTGAACATTGCCTTACGGACCACAGAAAGGACTTGTGTTGAAGGTCAGCTTCATGTACCGAGATTCACAAATGGCATAACGATCACATGGGTAACAACCCACACAATTCAACATACCAGAATCACAGCACAATCCGGGACCTTCGGTTCAAGACCATGGTTAAAACCCAAAGAAAGGAACACCCGATTAGTTGCAAAACAACCGAAGCACGAAAGAAGGAGAGTGTTGCTAAACAACGGTGTTTACTGTGGAGTTTGACCCAACACGCATCGGAAGCAACCTGACATGTAACACTAAAGGTAGAACCCAACCTCGTGATCCTAAAGTTTTGAGGTAACAGACGAGAAGTAAAACTTTTAACTCAAATCGAGGTAAGATTGCTCCGAGATTAGAATGTAACCAGATAAGGAGTAAAAAGAATCCTAAGATGGTTTTCACAACTCATTTTTAGGTTGAAAATAATTTCACAAACACTAGACTCAACGTCGACCAGTAGAAGGGTTTCCTACAGGCAGTCCTGCTCTGATACCAACTTGTGGCGCCCCGACCCGACTGCTATACAGTGATGCTGTGTGTCACCGGTTAAGCGATACAACCGGAGGTTACGGGTTTACCAATCCCCGGCCAAAACCTTTGGCAGGCGTTGCTCGGAATGAATCATCGGCAACGCAACACCCCGATTGATGCCTTAACACAGGCACAACTATCAATGCATAATAGAGAGATCAAGACTTGTGGAACAACTGGCACATCACAGACTCTATGACTCAAAGCATTATAGTTCAACTCTTATAATAGAGAAAGATAGCAAATTACAACCAGAGGTCACAGACCCAACATTACAACATGCGGAAGCGAATTAAGTTGTTCTAAACAACAAGATCCAAATTATGGCCTAAGAGGCCTACAGATAAACATTCCAGCGCCAGCTATTCCGGGATGTCCCAAGCTGCCACCTGGGAACCCCAGACTACTCGTCGACGTCCACAAAGAACCCACCTTCGAGGTCGGTGAAGTCCTCCTCTGAAACAAAACAAACGACGTTGAGTTCGACGAACTCGCAAGATTAAATATAGAGCTTTAGCTCGATGAGGCTTTCAAGGTTTTATGACTGTTTTGCATAAAGCTGATTTTATTTATGAAAACATAACTCCATGGCATCGACTAATCAGAGTATTTTTAAAAGGGGGTAAGAAGTAACCCTTTTCTTTTGATCACTTTCCAACATAAACCTCCATCAACCACTGTACCTGTTCTACAAAGGTACCTCCCCGAATCACCCTCGAGGAAGCTAACCTTGCATTCTTGGTAGTACCTTTAGAACTCAGGTTTTAATCATTCCGTTCAAGTTTTCTATGATCTTATCGTCCTTTCCCAAGTCGTCCATAACCGTGGACACGGCTTTTCGAAAAGATTTAACCCTGTAGGGGTGCACTGTGTTTAACCTTCGGTACCGCCCGGCTCATTGCCTACGCTTAGCTCTCTTCCGGGGAAAGCCGGCTGAGTGAGAACGGTTACGACCTTTAACTTGCTTGAGACTAACCCAGGATCATCAGTGAGGACGGGACAGGTTCAGTGCCTCCAACACCCTGCCCCGTGGCCACTCATTTTCCTAAACACCACCATCCTCATCTCAGTCTTGGCCACCATCTCAACGCACGCGCAAATGGAAGCTCAAACTAGAGGACCCTGTCTAGCCCCGCACAAGTTAGTTGGTCGACGAGGGCTCCATATACCCCACCGAAAGGAAGCGCGCTCATTCTTGGTTCAAGAGGTAAAGAACTCGCACCTAGGCGGCGAGAGCGAGACAAAGCACCACCAAACCATAGTGGCCTCTCATCCCCACCTTTAAGCAGTTTATTACCTGTCACCACAATTCCTCCACCATCATCCGAACATTTCAACATCTGTTTCCAACATGAAATATCCATCGGACGACTAAGCAGTTAACTAAGCATGGCTAAGCAACAACATATCATAGTTAAGTATCTCAGGCCACAATACAAACCTATGGATAATAGGAGGGAAACAGGTAATGGCATCGGAAACTTAATGCAACTACAGGATACTCTAATCCAACCAAATTGACATTTGGAACCGCATGCAATATTATAGTGGAGAAAATATTTGCGGAAATATAGGATAAGACATGCTCAGAGGGGGGATTACGCTTGCCTTGTTCAACGTGCTGGTAATACGGGTCGTCCGGGTATTGTGGCGCAACCCCGGCTGCTTGATCTATCGAAGCATAACATCGGAAGAAACAATCAATCACCACACATGCTTTAACAAATGCAATGCTCAAACACATGATGGCATGACATTTTAAATCCCCGAGATGAGGATGATTCAAGCTATTCAACTTAAACGGAGTTCGGATGCTTAAAGGGGCGCATCTCGAATATACCGTGGAGTTAGGTAATGTAGCATCTTTGCTTGTTGATTTGAATAGATGGAACCCTAATGTTAACTTGCATATGAATGACATGATCAGGTGATAAAATGCAGGGTTTAGGTGATTAAACATTCTTGCATCAAGTTTAAAAAAAGGAAACTGAAAGGATTTGTATTACAGCTGAAGAAGGTTAAACGGATTATCCGGTGAAACAGTATTCGGAATATCCGGGGTAGTCGGATTATCCGATGGAGTCGGATTCGGAAAATTCGATCCATCTGGCTCGAACACGGCTAAGGACCTGAAGGCAAACATTTTTCTGGCGTACTGATACTCTTCGGATTATCCGATTTTTGCTACCTCAGAATATCCGATCGCCACGGAGGGCCTGAAACCTGCTAAGGACTAAAAGGCTACTCGTACTGGAGTACTTCGGATGATCCGATTGGTTTTGGGTCGGATTATCCGATGTGTTAACACTACGACGACGGGTAATACGGCGGCGCGCGCGCACGCGCGGCAACTGCGACGGCGACGTGCTGGGCACGCACGCACACGACGGCCAGAGCACGCGCTCGAGTTCGAGACCTCACGGATTCGACGCACGGTGACACGGGGAGGCTACCGGCGGCGGGAGCAACCACAAGGTCGTCGGAGACGAGCACGACGGCATCCATGGCGGAGGCGGAGCACGGCTCACGGCGAACCTACGCTACCGGGCGAGAGAGGGAGGGTGTAGGTGTCACGGAGGACGAGAAGCTCACCCCGAGCACGTTGGAGAAGACGGCGAGGTCGGAGACGGACCAACGGCGGCGAATCGCTCACGGCGGTGCTCGGACGACAGCGGAGAAGACGATGCCGGTGCAGACGATTCCGAGCGGCGCGGCTCGATTCCTTCAGCGAGGACGGAGAGGAGGACACGGCGGAGCTTCCTGTGGTCCTCGATTTGTTCCAGGCGGCCTCAGTCGACGGCGGCGAGCTCGGAGGCGATGGCGGCTAGGGCTCGCTCATGGGGAGAAAAGGGGGAGCGAGGGAGCAGGTGAGAGGATAGGGTAGGAGGAGCAGGGCGGCCTCGTGGTGCTCTTCTTCTCCTCACGACGCGGCAAGAGGGCGCGGGCAGCGGCGGCGAGCTGGTGCGGTCGAGCTCGAGCTGCTCGGTCGCTACAGGGAGAAGAGGATGATTTTGCAAAAAGCCCCTTGTCCTTAATTTCCCATCTACAAATAGGTCCTTTTCTGTTTCTTTTAATTCCAGCAGCATTTCAGTGATTTTATCGAGGCACTTAAACATTTTACAAAAATCTGAGAAAATTCTTGTAGCCTCCCAACAACATGTAGAAGCACCACAAAAATTGGGGTTGCAAAATAAAATGTTTTGAACCACTTTTGTTTAGAAAGGTTGGTTATGTTATTTTCTTAAATACAAATTGATATTCCTTTGGAAATTTCAAAGCAAGTGCAAAATATTATTTTTGAACTCTTGGAACTTCCTTGACAAACATAGGATGTCAAAGTATTTTTGTTTTGCAAGTTTGAGTGCTTTCTTTGATTTGAGATTTGTTAAAGCAAGTTTGGCATTTTGTTTTTAAATGGTGTCAAACCAATTAGTGTGTTGTTTAGAAAATTAATATGGATGCCATGATGCAATGAAACAAAAAGTGGAAATTTTACTCAGGTTTTTAGGTTCTCAAATTCGGGGCTGTTACAATGCTCCCATGGATCACACCAGCATATTTCAAGAAGACTCAAGCGTCTAAGCTTGGGGATGCCCAAGGCATCCCCTTCTTCATCAGCAACTTATCAGGTCATCTCTAGTGAAACTATATTTTAATTCTTTCACATCATATGTGCTTTACTTGGAGCGTCTGTGTGCTTTTATTTTCAGTATTTTATTTTTTTCTTATGATCAACTTGATTGGATCCTAGCATTCTTGATTGGGAGAGAGACACGCTCCGCCTTTTCATATGAATACTCCTATTCTTCACTTATACTTGTTGAGTATTCTTGTCTAGCTATTACTATGCTTTTAACTCCTGTTTTTCATGCATCTCTTGTTCAGAGCTGTTAGTTCTTTTAGATAGAGTACTCTCTTGCTTCACTTATAATTGTTAGGAGAGTTTATGTTGAAATAAGTTGATTGGTGTTTGGTTGGAACAGAAAATGCTGCATGTGGTAAATGGCATAATGGAAAAGACTTACATACTCTTGTAGATCACAACTTGAATAATTTGATACTTGTCAATTGTTTTGAGTTATCAAGTAGTTCATGTTTAAGCGTTTGTATCATGTAGTTAAAACCTATTAATGAAGGACTACCGTAAAGCTCGTTGAAATTTGGTTTGCATGATTAGTATCTCTAAGGTCTAGATATTTTCTAGTAAAAGGGTTTGGTTAACAAGGAAGACAGTGTAGAGTCTTATAATGCTTGCAATATGTTTTCATATAAGTCTTGCTGTGTCGGTTGATATCCTGTGTTTGCTTCAAATAACCTTGCTAGCCTAAACTCTGTACTGAGAGGGAATGCTTCTCGTGCATCCAAAACCTTGAGCCAAAATCCATGCCATCTGTGTCCACCATAACTACCTATATGTGGTATTTACTTGCCATTCCAAGTAAAATTTTCATGTGCTACCTTTAAACTATTCAAAAGTGTTATTACTCCTTTTTGTGTCAATGTTTACCAAGCTCATGAGGACGGGGTGGATGTCTTTATGTCAACTATCAAATAGACTTTACCACCGGACTAGCGGCATATACATCCGCTTATCCATTAATTTTGCAAAAGAGCTGGCAAATGGGGTGCCCAGTCCCAATTAATTACAACTTTAACCGCTTAATTCTCTTCACATTTTTTCCCTGATTTATCAGTCAAGCAATGACAAACAGTGAAATATCTGCATGTGTAAACAAAAGAGAAAGAGGGATGATCTGCCTTGCTGGTAGAAATAAAGTCCTTCATGGGAGCCGCTCTTAAAAGTCTGGTTGGCAGGGGTCATATTGTACTTTCCATTTTCTGATTCGTTGACAATTAACAAACACCTCTCAAAACTTATTGTTACTCTCTTTATGATTTCAAAAACTTAAAAAGCTCTAGCACATAATTTAATCCCTGCTTCCCTCTGCGAAGGGACTTTCTTTTACTTTTATGTTGAGTCAGTTTTCCTACTTCTTTCTATCTTAGAAGCAAACACTAGTGTCAACTTTGGTGCAACAATTTTTATATGCTTGTATATTGCACTTATTATATTGCTTTGTGTTGACAAATATCCATGAGATATATATGTTGAAAGTTGAAAGCAATTGCTGAAGCTTAAATCTTCCTTTGTGTTGGTTAAACACCTTTTACTTAGAATCTATTGCTTTATGAGTTAACTCTTATGCAAAACTCTTTGATGCTTGTCTCGAAAGTACTATTCATGAAAAGTTTTTGCTTATATGATTCAGTTGTTTGCTCATTATCTACTTGTTAGCAAACTATAGACCATTGACTTGGATCACTTCATTCATAACATGTGCCTTACAATATTTGATCAAGTTTATGTTGGTAGCATGTCACCTCAGAAATTATTTTGTTTTATCGTTTTACCTACTCGAGAACGAGTAGAACTAAGCTTGGGGATGCTTGATACGTCTCAAACGTATCTACAATTTCTGATGTTCCATGCTTATATTATACCAATTGTCACATATTTTATATACACTTCATAGCATTTTTATGCATTTACTGGACTAACCTATTAACAAGATGGCACAGTGCCAGTTTCTGTTTATTATGTCTGTGTATTGCAGAAAAGGCCCGAAAACCAAAGTGCTCGGAAAAATTCTGAAAAAATTACAGAAATTCTAAAACGCCAGAAGACTCCGGGAGCCAGAAGGACAAGTCTGGGGGAGGCCCACAGCCTCCACACCATGCCCCCGCGCGGTTTGTCCTAGGCCGCGCCGTGGGGTGGTGTGGCCACCTCGTGCACCGCCTCGCGACGCCCTTTGGACTATATATTGCCTCCGTGGTGAAAACCCTAAAACAATCGACGATTTCTCCAGAAGAGTTCCGTAGCTCCGCCGCCACCAAAAACCCTAATTCGAGGGACAGAAGTCTCTGTTTCGGCACCTTGCCGGGACGGGGAATTGCCCCCGGAGCCATCTCCATCGACGCCACTGCCTCCATCATCGCCGTTGCTGCCTCCATGATGAAGAGGGAGTAGTTCTTCATCGGGGCTGAGGGCTCTACCGGTAGCTATGTGGTTTATCTCTCTCTCCCATGGTGTGATCTTTATGTGATCATGAGCTTTGTAATCTAGTTGAATCCATAGATGTTACTCTTCATTATCTTATATGCTACTTGAGTGGTTTTATTAATGTAAACTCCGGAGTCACCTTTGTCACACGGTGCGAAGTTGACAGTGTGCGCACCGTGTGTGGCTCTTAGGCTAAAGATTACAGGAATACTTATCATGAGTTATTATTTGTGTTGGATGTCTCTATGAAATTGCGGTGTTTGTCTAGTACTATTTAGGGCGCTCAAGTTGACAGTGTGGGGTTCCCTAGATGTGGAATGCGACTTTAAGGTGTGCTTTTATAGCCCTACGCAGTGGATTGGTGTTCGTTATCCAACGAGAGAATAATTCAGAGTAGCATAGTGAAGAGGAAATATCTATGTATTCAATTATATTATTATTGTTAAGAGTGTCCACTAGTGAAAGTATGATCCCTAGGCCTTGTTTCTAAGCATTGAAACACCGTTTACAACCAGTTATGCTACATGTTTGCTTGCTGCCATTTTTATTTCAGATTGCAATTACCACTTATAATCATCCATATCACTTGCATTTTAATTTCTCTTCGTCGAACTAGTGCACCTATACACCTGACAAGTGTATTGGGTGTGTTGGGGACACAAGAGACTTCTTGTATCTTAATTGCAGGGTTTCTTGAGAGGGATATCTTTGACCTCTACCTCCCTGAGTTCGATAAACCTTGGGTGATTCACTTAAGGGAAACTTGCTGTTGTTCTACAAACCTCTGCACTTGGAGGCCCAACACTGTCTACAAGAATAGAATCGTGCGTAGACATCAGTGGCCTTGGCGCCGTCCAGCCTGGAATCACGATGTATTTCTTGGGCCATAGAATGAGTCCACCCTGGACATCTCCCAGTGTCCTCTCATCATCACCTCCAGGCATTTGAAGTTCGAGTGATTCAAATCCGGGGTTAATTTTATCCACGCCGACACGAGCATAGCCATCTAGAATCTCATTGCCCAAATACAGTGCTGTAGATTCACAAGTTAAAGCATAGCCGTCCGCCGCCTTCACGGATAAGTTTCCTCTCATCAGTGCCTCATGTAGCTCACAACTTGTCTTCTCAGTGATATAATCCATGGGGTAGGTTTCCTTCGATGGCTCATCAGCACCAACCCCCGTGGAAGCCACGCTGCTTCTCAGTTGAGATGGACCACCTGCTGGAGCATCTTCCTGCAGCTGATGAGTTGCCCCATGCTCGCGCATTTCACCTATTTGCTTCTGTTGGTGGCTCACGATACTTTCTAGTTTGCTCAACCAGTCTGATTCCTCCTGCTCCTTCCTCTTCTTTGCTCTTGCTCGGCTTCTATAAGATTCACGGTCCTTAGGAAACCCTTCATTCCATGGTACAACTCCACGGCCTCGTGTTCGTCCTCCTTTTTCTTTATTACCGAGGGCCTTTGTCGGCTCGTTGTTCTCTCTGTCGGGAATAAACTTTCCCTCTCGAGCCTCGGCGAGTGCATCAAGAATTTGCTTCCGGGGTATAGGAGTTTCTTTCTTTTCATCAACTATTAGATCCCCTGTTTCCATGTCATACTCCGCCCCATGCGCAAGCATCCAATTTCTGACCCTATGGGGCCAGTTATGTGTAATTGGAGTGATCCCTTTATTGCGCAGCTCCGCCTCAATCATATCCCACTTAGGCTCGGCACTTATGTAGCCACCTGCCCCCATCTTATGGTGATATATCTTTTTCGCTGCATTTTCCTTATTCTTTTTCGATCTTTGCTTAGCTAGTTCTAATTCCTTGTATTCCAGAAATGCCTTCCAGTGAGGCCGCTGCCTCTCTAGTGTGCCAGTGAAATCTGGAGCTTTCTTTTTCAATTGCCAATCATGGTATAATGTGTTCTTGTAATTGTTGAATTGTTCAGCCATCTTCTTCAGAGCGAAATGCTTGACTTTTTTTGTCATGGCTTGTGTCCTTTCGGTAGAATCCAACACCGGTAGGGTGAACTTTGCTATGACCTTGTCCCAAAGCACATCTTTAGTTCTGTTGCTGACCCAACTAGGTTTTTTGGCGCCCTCTAAGTTTTTTGGCTCAATCCATTCCTGAATGCTGATCGGAACATTGTCCCTAACAACAACTCCACATTGATGCACAAACTTAGATGCGTTCGCCTTGGGCTCCAACGGTTTTCCCTCTCGAGAGACGACCTCAATTGTGAGATGCATATCATCGGGCATCCCTTTGGCATGGCCTCGTTTAGTTTCTGCAGATTGGGCCGATGCGGAGGTCTAAAAATTTAAAAAATATGTGTTAATACATACATATAGTAATCAATTATTGCATCTGATCAACAGAGGCTTAATATACCTCGCCAGACTGCGGAGGTCCACGAATTAGCGAGTCGTCATTGCACTCGATGCTCGTTTGCGCTTCGTCTCTTTGTTCCTCCTCCATTTCCGGACCGGACTCGTTCAAAATTCTGAGCCATCTTCTGTTCCACCGGCTTCTGCTCCCCCCACGGGTTCACGTATAATGTCGAACACCTCATTTTCAAGGTGTCTGCTATTGAAGTTATCCATTGTGCTTAACTAATACAAAAGAAATATAAAACAATGTTAGCATTAATTAGCAGAAGACAAAAGTTATACAAAAGAAATTTGCAAAAAGTATCACTAATATATAGCAAATTTAAATCTACACTTAGCAAATTTAAATTTACACTTAGCAAATTTAAATCTCTAACCCTAAATTTAAATTTCTAACCCTAAATTTAAATTTAAATCTATACATAGCAAATTTACACTAAATTTCTAACCCTAAATTTCTAACCCTAAATTACTAACACTAAAAACAATAAATACATAGCAAATTTATATCTACACTTAGAAACTTGCAAAAAGTATCACTAATACATAGCAAATTTAAATCTAAATTTAAATTTACACATAGCAAATTTAAATCTCTAACCCTAAATTTCTAACCCTAAATTTAAATTTCTAACCCTAAATTTAAATTTAAATCTATACATAGCAAATTTACACTAAATTTCTAACCCTAAATTACTAACACTAAAAAACAATAAATACATAGCAAATTTAAATCTACACTTAGAAATTTGCAAAAAGTATCACTAATACATAGCAAATTTAAATCTACACACTTAGCAAATTTAAATTTACACTTAGCAAATTTAAATCTCTAACCCTAAATTTCTAACACTAAATTTAAATTTCTAACCCTAAATTTAAATTTAAATCTATACATAGCAAATTTACACTAAATTTCTAACCCTAAAATTTCTAACCCTAAATTACTAACACTAAAAAATCTAACCCTAAAATTCCTAACACTAAAAAAAAACCTCACCTAATTTCTAACCGCTAGGACGGCGAGCTCGCCGGCGCGCGGCCGTCGAGGCGGTGGAGGAGGAGGAGGGCGCGGCGGCGTGTGGAGGAGGCGCCGCGACGGCGGAGGAGGAGAGGGGGCTGGCGCGACGGCGGCGGAGGGCGATGCGGCGGAGGAGAGGGCGACGCGACGGAGAGGCGGAGGGCGAGGCGGCGCGAGCGGCGCGTGGAGGAGAGGGACGGCGGCGCCGGCGATTTTGGCAGCCTCACGGTATCGATTGCGTCGGCGGCGGCCTCCTCCTTCGTCTTCTCCCGGGTCATGGCTCGGCCCGGGGTGTGTGCCTCTAGTACCGGCCCGTGGCACCACCCGGTACTAGAGGTTTTCGCCCACGCCGCCCACCTGCGCGCCCAAATAGACCTCTAGTACCGGGTGGAGCCACCACCCGGTACTTGAGGTCCGTTTTTTTTGCTTTCAGGCACCAAATTTTCAAATTTTTGCGCGCAAATTTTTGAAAGTGCATTTGAAATGTATTTGGATATGAATTTGAATAATTTCTACATACTTTTGAATCTGACAAAAAGTTCAACATTAAAAATGTTTGAATTTGAATAAGTAATTCAAAACCATTTTCTGTTTTCTAAAATAATTATTCTAACTATTCAAACTATTAAACATTTTGCCATTTTCAATTAAAAATGCATTAACTAATATAGTTTGAATTAAAAATGCATTAACTAATATAGTTTGAATTAAAAATGCATTAACTAATATATTTTGAATTTGAATAATTTCTACATACTTTTGAATCTGACAAAAAGTTCAACATGAAAAGTGTTTGAATTTGAATTAGCAATTCAAAACCATTTTCTGTTTTCTAAAATAATTTTTCTAACTATTCAAACTATTAAACATTTTGCCATTTTCAATTAAAAATGCATTAACTAATATAGTTTGAATTTGAATAACTTCTACATACATTTGAATCTGACAAAAAGTTCAACATGAAAAGTGTTTGAATTTGAATATGTAATTCAAAACCATTTTATGTTTTCTAAAATAATTATTCTAATATAGTTTGAATTTTTAATAATTATCCCTTTATTTTAAAAACATTCTTAACAACATCTCATACAGTTACATAAAAGTTTCATACATTATTACACATCACTAACAGTTACATTACTACATAAACGGCCGGACTAGTTGGCTCGGAGGCCGTAGGATTAGGGGGAACGACGGGAGGAGCCAGCCCCGTTTGCGGCCTTCTGGTTCTCGAGCGCACGCTTGCGGCGGAGGGCACGAGCCATGGAGGATGAGTCTTTCAGCGCCCAAGCCAGCTCGGAAGCCTCCTTCGCCTTGAGCTGGCAGGCAGTCTTCGCTCGCTGGACACGGTCGTCGCGGACGGAATGTAAGGAGGCTTCAATGGCCTCCTGCATCTGCGGCCCACCACTGCCCTCTTCCCGTGGTCACTCCAGTCTAAGTCGTCGTCGTCCTCCTCCTGCTCGCCAGGAGATACGGCGAAACCTGGTGGAGGTGCGGTGGCACCTGGCGGCACCGCGGATCCCCATGCCACCCCTGCGGCGTACGCATCCTCGTCGGGGTCAGGGACGTCGGACCACGCGCGCTCGTTCGCCCTCCGGACCGGATCCGGCACCGGAGCTTGAGGCCGGTAGCTGGGCATTCCTCTCCATGCCGGGCTCGTGGGCATACGGCGGGATAGGCTCCCGCGGTAGCGCCCAAGCGCGCTCTGTCGAGCATGCTCGACCTCGTCTAGAAGGCGCTGCGGCAGGCGTGGCGGATCCATCTCGTGGAGACGATGCATTCGTGGCTAGAAATGGTGGATTAGGGTTTGGGGATACATATATATCTCCAGGGCAGCGCTGTGGGAGGACACGTGAACATGGCAGTGCTCGGGTAGGACACGTACGTGACCAGGGCAACGCTGGGGAGGACAGGTGACTGACACGAATCGTGACAGCAAAGCCCGCCTTTAGTCCCGGTTGGTGTTACCAACCGGGACTAAAGAGGCACACGGATCAGTGTTTCTTTCAAGCCGTTGTGAGCAGTTGGATCAGGGGTTGTGTTTCTTTTGAGGGCTTGTGAGCTGTTGGATCAGCACTATCACGACCACTTCGTGAGCCACATGACCCTATATATAGCCCCCTCTTCGGCACTCAGTGTGCGTACTCATTGTAGTTCATTTGGTATACAAAGCATTCGGATTCCCTGCATACGTCCAACGGTGCATTTGATATGCGGGCACTCACGAGCTAGCCACCGTTGGGCTGTATGCAGGGGAAACCATGTGTTCTGTTCTATCTACAAAATCCTCCAGTTCATCGACCGAATACAAATCATTCGGATTCCCTGCATACGTTCGACGGTGCATTTGATATGCGGGCACTCAGGAGCCCCGTCGGGCTGTATGCAGGGGAAGCCGTGTGTTTTGTTCCAACTTTTTGAGCGCTTGTAAGCCGTTGGAGTTTTTAGAACCAAAAATCGGTGTTTAGAGTTTTCTTCTGAGTTTTCAGAACACAGTTACATAAAAGGTTTAATACATTATTACACATCACGGACAACATCCCTATCTAGTGTTCACTTTTTCTTCTGATTGCACCGTAACCATGGACAATCTTCATCATTTAACTTGATGCTTGGGTCAGTGTTCACTTTGAAGGGCGGAATTTCATGAAACTTATCGTAATCTTCTGACATGTCTGTCTTGTCCTCCACTCCCACGATGATTCTTTTCCCTGGTAGAACTATGTGGCGCTTTGGCTCATCGTTTGATGTATTCGCTTGCTTACTTTTTCTTTTTTCGTTTGGTAGACATGTCCTTCACATAGAAAACCTGAGCCACTTGACTGGCTAGGACGAATGGTTCGGTGTCGTACCCAAGATTCTTGAAATCCACTGTAGTCATTCCGTACTTCGGGTCTATCTCTACCCCACCTTTCAGGTTGAACCATTTGCACCAGAACAAAGGGACCTTAAAAAAAGGTCCATAGTCAAGTTCCCATATCTCCTCTATGGAACCATAATATGTGTCCTTTTGCCCATTGTTGTTTGTTGCATCAAAGCGGACACCACTGTTTTGGTTGGTGCTCTTTTTATCTTGGGCGGCCGTGTAAAATGTATTCCCATTTATCTCATACCCTTGGAAAGTAGATATAGTCGAAGATGGTGACTTCGCCAACAAGTATAGCTCTTCTCCAATAGTGGTCTCATTAATGAGACGTAGTTCCAACCAACCGCCGAAAGTCTTCACGTGTTCTCCATCAATCGAATCTTCACCTTCCTCCGGGTATTTCGAGCGTAAAATATTCTTGTGTTCCTCGATATATGGAGCCACCAAGCTGGAATTATGTAGAACTGTGTAGTGTGCTTGAGTGAAAGAATGCCCGTCCATACATATTTTTGTTTTCTTTCCTAGCGTGCCTTTTCCACGCAGTCTCCCCTCATGGCGCGATTGAGGAACACCGATCGGCTTAAGGTCAGGAATAAAGTCAACACAAAACTCAATGACCTCCTCTGTTCCATAGCCCTTCACAATGCTTCCTTCTGGCCTAGCACGATTATGAACATATTTCTTTAAGACTCCCATGAACCTCTCAAAGGGGAACATGTTGTGTAGAAATACAGGACCGAGAACAGATATCTCATCGACTAGGTGAACTATGAGGTGCGTCATAATATTGAAGAAGGATGGTGGGAAGATCAACTCGAAGCTGACAAGACATTGGACCACATCCTTCTGTAAACTTGTTATAGTTTCTGGATTGATCACCTTCTGAGAAATTGCATTGAGGAATGCACATAGCTTCACAATGGGTACTCGAACATTTTCGGGTAGAAGCCCCCTCAATGCAACCGGAAGTAATTGTGTCATAATCACGTGGCAGTCATGAGACTTTAGGTTTTGGAACTTCTTCTCTGTCATGTTTATTATTCCCTTTATATTCGACGAGAAGCCAGACGGGACTTTGATACTGCTCAGGACTTCAAAAAAGATCTCCTTCTCTTCTTTGGTAAGAGCGTAGCTGGCAGAACCTTGATACTTCTCTGGATTCCCGTTGTCTCGTTCATGCATACGTTGCTGGTCCTGCCTTGCTTCTGGTGTATCTTTCGTCTTCCCATACACGCCCAAGAAGTTTAGCAGGTTCAGGCAAAGATTTTTCGTCACGTGCATCACGTCTATTGCAGAGCGAACATCTAGGATTTTCCAATAGGGTAGCTCCCAAAATATAGATTTCTTCTTCCACATGGGTACGTGTCCAGCAGCGTCCTTCGAACAGATTGTCCGCCAAGACTCTTTCCAAAGATTACTTTTAAATCCTTGACCATATCATATATAACTGTCCCATTAGGGCGGGTAGGCTTCATCCGGTGATCTGCCTCACCTTTAAAATGCTTGCCTTTCTTTCTTACGGGATGCTGTTTTGGAAGAAATCGACGATGCCCCGGGTACACATTCTTGCCTTTCTTGCCCCCGCAATATATACTTTCAGTCTCACCTAAACAGTGCGTGCATGCATTGTATCCCTTGTTTGACTGTCCTGAAATGTTACTAAGAGCAGGCCAATCATTGATGGTTACAAACAACAACGCTCGTAGGTTAAATTCATCTTGTTTGTACTCATCCCACACACGTACACCTTCTTCACGCCACAACTGTAAAAGTTCGTCAACCAATGGCCTCAGGTACACATCAATGTTGTTGCCGGGTTGCTTCGGGCCTTGGATGAGCACTGGCATCATAATGAACTTCCGCTTCATGCACAACCAAGGAGGAAGGTTATAGATACATAGAGTCACAGGCCAAGTGCTATGACTGGAGCTCTGCTCCCCAAAAGGATTAAAGCCATCTGTACTTAGACCAAATCTTAAGTTCCTTGCGTCATCTGAAAATGTCTTGTACTCTCTGTCGATTTTTCTCCACTGCGACCCATCAGCGGGGTGTCTCAACATCAAGTCTTTCTTTGGTCTTCTTTGTGCCATCGCAACAACTTAGCATGCTCTTTGTTTTGGAACAAACGTTTCAATCGTGGTATTATAGGAGCATACCACATCACCTTGGCAGGAACCCTCTTTCTGGGGCACGGCTCGCCCTCAACATCACCAGGGTCATCTCGCCCGATCTTATACCGCAATGCACCGCATACCGTACATGCATTCAAATTCTCGTGCTCACCACGGTAGAGGATGCAGTCATTAATGCATGCATGTATCTTCTGCACCTCTAATCCTAGAGGGCATACCACCTTCTTTGCTTCGTACGTACTAGAGGGCAATTCGTTAACCTTTGGAAGCATCTTCTTAATAATTTGAAGCAAATTTTCAAATCCCTTGTCAGAAGTACCATTCTCTGCCTTCCATTGTAGCAATTCTAGTGTGGTACCCAGCTTTTTCTGACCATCTTCGCAATTTGGGTACAACAATTTTGTGTGATCAGCTAACATGCGCTCCAACTTCAACCTCTCGTTTTCACTTCCACAGTCCATTTGTGCATCACGAATGACCCGACGAATATCATCATCGGGCTCATCAACAATGGGATCTTCTTCAGCTTCGTCTTCCCCCATTGTAGTATCACCGTGTTCATTGAACATGGGATAGTTGTCATCGTTCTCTTCTTCTTCGTTGTCTTCCATCAAAACCCCTCTTTCTCCGTGCTTGGTCCAACAATTATAGCCGGACATGAAACCGGACTGAATCAGGTGGATGTGAAGGATTCTTGAGGAAGAGTAATCCTTCTCATTCCGACAGTCACGACATGGACAACACATAAAACCATTCCGCGCGTTTGCCTCAGCCACATCGAGAAAAGAACGCACGCCTTCCATGTACGCTTTAGAGCGTCGATCAACGTACATCCATGGATGACTCATCTACATTATATAATTAAGTATATCAAATACAAATTCATCACATTAAAACCAAATTAGAGTAGTGACCAAATGTAATACATAGTTCTCATAAAACATACATTAATTGAAACTAACATACAACTAGCTAAAGAATTTAAATCCAACGACAAATGCAATCAAAATCGCAACTAAGGTAATTATTGAACCAACAACATAATGATACCAAGCCTCTTGACTAATGGCATATTTTCTAATCTTTTTAAGCTTCAAGCGCATTGCATTCATCTTGATCTCGTTATCCAAGCGCATTGCCTCCATCTTGATCTCGTTATCCAAGCGCATTGCCTCCATCTTGATCTCGTTTTCATCGATGACGTCGGCAAACTTGAACTCCAAATTCATCTTCTCTTCTGAGCATTGGAGACGAAAATCTTCACTTCTTTTAAATTTTTCTTTCAAATCATTGATTTCTTTTTCAAAAAACTCGACAATAGGGTCTTTTGGAATTTCCGGTTCAACTACCTCCTAGATAAAAATATATCTATGTAAAGTTGGTCGGCATAATTGTCATAAACACGAAATGAAACAAATATATAGTTATAACAAAAAATCATACCGCATCCGAATAATAGAGCGGACGAGAACCGGTGTGGACAGATGTCAAAACCATGGCACTATATATAACAAACAATTATACAACTAATAAAATTATACAAATAATAATTATGCATCTAAATCATACAACTAAGATTTTTTGAAATAAAAGTTAAAAAAAGGGCTCACCGAGCTGGTGCCGGTGACGGGACAATGCGGGTGATCAACGGCGGTGAGCACGGCACTAGAACACACAAATCATACTTTAATTTGAGCTCAAAATACATATAAAACAAATGAACTCCCTAACTTAGGCATTTCATCAAACACATAGCTAGCACCTCAAAAATGAAATGAGCTAAGCTAGTATGGAAATGAGCTAAAATGAGGAACGCCGGATGAAAGGATCAAGTTGCTAACCCTTGAAAAGATGGGTGTCGTTAATCTTGACAAATCGTGGAGGAAAATGGAGATGAACTCGAGCTCGGGAGAGTAAAACAATGGAGAAAATGGTGATAAACTCGAGCTGAAAAATGGAGATGCTCTCGGGGGTGGATGATGATATAGTGAGAACATTAGTACCGGGTCGTAGCACGACCCGGTACTAAAGCTCCACCTTCTAGTCCCGGGCCGTTATACGAGCCGGTACTAGAGGTGCTCACGCGGGCCCCGTGCTGCTGCTGCCCTGCCACGGACCTCTAGTACCGGCTCGTATCACGGCCCGGGACTAGAGGTCCCCTACGACCCGGTACAAGAGCTGCGCGGGCTCGTAGCTTTTGAACCGGTACTAGAGCCACACTCTAGTACCGGTTCGTAAGCCACCCGGGACTAGAGCCAATTTTGGCTCTGGACGAAAGGCTATCATCATGGCACAAATTGCACACACAGGCGCACACCTCGGTTGTTGCACACTTGCTCCGCTTTGCTTGCATGGATCGAGCCTCCTCCCCTCGATCTCTCGCACCAGCAGCAGGCTTTGCAACACAGGATGGAGTATCTAGGGCGTCGCAGGATCGCGATATGGCCTAAACCTGCAAAGTACCCTTGTTTGCCTCCATGACTTGGATCCGGTGATGGTCGAAAGGTTAAAACAGGCGGGTGAGTGATGGGTCGCAATTGCGGTCTGGACGTACAGAGATGAGGATGCATGCCTCGTGCAGGGAGCGGTGGTGACTATGCAAAGGCCATGGGAATCTCCGGGTGGGATCGCGCTCACGTGCCCGCGACCGCGCGGCGGATTCGTATCCCATCGACCCGCCGCTATACACTGACTTGTGCAATGCCGGAAATGGCTCGCGGAGTGGCCGGCAAACCAGACCCACCTTCGTTTCCTGGCGACTTGAAAAACACAAGTACTAGCACAAGGTAAAAAACACAAGTACTACTCACTTCATTTTTATTAACTTCGCGTTCTAAATTTAGTCAAAGTCAAATTTTGTCAAGTTTGACCAAGAATATAGTAAAAAAATAACATTCACAATACCAAATGCATATAATATGAAAATATACTTTATGATGATTCTAATACTATAGATTTTACATTGTAAATATTGATTTTTTTTTACTAAACCCAAAATGCAAATTAAATAAAAAACGGAGGGAGTATAACACACGTACTAAACCGAATGTGATTGCTTAGAGCATTTCTACTGGCACTCCATATAGCGTTATTGGACGCATCGACACGAAAAAAGCCCCCGACGACGGCTGGAATGGATCCGATTCTATTGAGTGTGACTCGTAGTGATCATTTCTCTTTAGCAAAGAATGACCTTGGTTATAGGAATCCATTTACTTATGATACCTAGTTGGCGTTGATAAAAGGATCTAATGAATTATGAGTTTAATATATAGATCGCTTAGCAGAAACACCAATAGTGACAAAGTTGTTGGACATGCCCAATTACGTGTTGAGCAACCCTGTTTCACGTCCGGTTCATAGAGGGAAGTGGGAGTGTCGGTAGGCATGGCAACCGACGCCATGTCGGATACCGACAGGCAGACCCAATGTGTCAGCGAGTCAATTCCAGTCAGCACAAATTTATTGCGGGCGAACGAAGGCAAATCTCCCTAATTTAAGACTCGGAGGAGTTGAAGCACGCCGAGACGCGTCACGTTTCGCCTCCCCGACACGCGGCGTTGGCATAATGGTGCCTTGGAAACCATCGCCGGTTTCCCGCCCGCCGTGTGTTGCGTTCCCTTCGCGCTTTATAAGGATCAGCGCGCGCCGCCTCTCCGCATCTTCACCACAGGCACGGTCCCTCTCCTCTCTCCCGTCCCCTCTCGCTAGCTATACGCTGACTTGTACATTGCCGGGAACGGCTGGCGCGCGGATAAACCAGACCCACATTCTTGTGCTGGCAGCTTATAAAACATTACAAAGCCTCTCCTCGAATGTGATTGCTTGTCTGCACACTGATGGCACACCCGTATGCAATTGCATACGCTTATTAAGTAGGAGTATAGCGCATGCGTCAAACATGATGGTTGATGGTGGATGCACAACTAACACATGGACCGTCTGATCTTCTCTATTCAAGTATAGTTGGCTGTTGTCGACCGGGTCGGCTGTCAGTTGTCGAGCTGGATTTGGATTTGGTTGCAGGGATATCAGGATATGCATTGCTTTGAAGCCGATCTGGTCGCAGTTGACAAGCTAGCTAGAGCGAAACGGTATGCACAACACGTGCTAAAGTTTTGACTTCTGGAATTACTTGATTCCTGGATATGGAAAATGATACTGCCATTTTTTGTAAGTAGAAATTAAAGCTGGTGAATTGAGCTAGGATTACTACTTCGTAAAAAAGTCGTATGCTAGCTTGTCGCCTAGAGCAGATAGGCTCGTTGAATGGAGCGCCGTTCAGCGGCGACGACTCACGGAAATCTAATGGTTCCTAACGCCACCTTGGATGCTGCGTTGGATTCCTGTCACCCTACACTACTGCATTACAGGCCAATTGTCTGTATACACAATTCACCACAAGTCCCTGAACTAGACCGAGTGATCGAGCAAAGTGCCTGAACCTCCAAACTGTCTATCTGGTTAAGTCTCTCGAGCATAGCATCCTGGTTTGACCACGTGCTAATATATGGTGGGGGATAAAATTTTGAAATCTTCACCTGTTTGGTAGAACCGCCGGGTTTGATGTGTAGCAAAGGTTCAGCTGATAAAAATGGAACTCCCACAGAATAAACATGGGTGTTATCCCATCCTATTTGCATGCCAATCATGATTCTCACAGTATCTCCAGCGGTCGCCCTTAAAACAGGATCCCAAACTATTTCAAGCCGTCCCCAATCCCACATTGATCATAAAAAATAACTTGCATTCCACCAATAACTCCCAAATCTCAGTCATCGACTCTTTTTTTCAACATGTACTCCATGCATATTCAAATTTCAACCCCACAATAGTTAAACATACCAAATCTAATAGACAATATTCAACCAAATCCAAATACACAATTTTGAACGACATGTTTCAAATCATATCTGATAAGGGATCAAACCGATGATCCTCAAGTTGTTGCCCGATCTTTCACCGCAAGACAATGAGACAACAAACCTTCTAATCACGGATCAATCCACGCAACCTGAAGATGAGGAACAAGTCCAGCAAGCAACGTGGAGATGATCTTCATGCCTCAAACCACAGCACGATAATCCTTGATCACACAAGAACCTTCACGTAATCATAACTTTATTGGATAGCACGGCAGCGCCGTCCCCGGAGGGATGATTCGCTCGGAACACAATGTTCAAGACTTAACCTAAAATTCAACTCCCCTAATATTGTGACACCCTCTTTATTTATATAGGAGACAAAGGGGTAGGGGTCGCTGAACCCAAACCTACCCGAACCAGACTCCTACTCAACTTGGACTCCTAGGGATACAAACCGACTCCAAGTGGAGTTCGGCCACGTTTGGCATGCAGGCCTTAGTTGACACAACCTTAGACTTACAAATCGTGGATTGTCCTAGCGTGCCAACCTTCAATGGGATGCCCTCATCATCCTCCCCTTCTTGGAAAGGCGTTGTCCTCAACGCTGGAAGGTCTTCTCCAACAGGTGGCGTCAAATCAGCAACATCGCCACTCTTCTTGTTCGCCATCTTCAAGTCTCGTCGGCCTACCACACCACCTCCTCCCTCGTGGCTAGCTGAACTTGACATGGTACTAGGCGCATCCTTTCTTCTCCATACACGAGTAGATTGGAGAGCCACCACCTTGTGTTTCTTCCCAACGCTGGTTGGAGCCTCTTTCTTGACATGTATCTTCCTAGCATGACCCGACAAAATAGGAGCAATGCCTGGACCACACAATTGACGAACACGTCCATCCTTACTCTCCGCACAGCTGGTCTAACAAAGTTGCGGTCTAGATCCCGCGCCTCCACATGCACCGAGCCACGATCATCACGAACAACGTCGGTCTGAACGCCCTTGTCGACACAAACTAGAAGTGTAGAACATGCTGCATCAACCTTCTTTTCACCACTAAGAGGCATAACTACAACCGGCTGGTCACTAACATGCATAACACTAGGCTTGTCATCTACCTGCACAGCTGAATCAGCATGTGTTTTGATGCTCCTCGCACCATGCTCCCCTCCTTGAAGCGTGACCGTCCTCGGTCACGGCGTGGTCTTGTGCACTTTTTCCTTGCGGACAATCAGCACCACATCAGACTGAATCTTCTCATCTGTCATAGGATTCAACATCCGCTGCTTGCCATCATGCTTGAAGGTATATGTATTTGATCTCCCAGCATGCATAGCATTGCGATTATACTGCCATGGACGCCCAAGTAGCAATCCGCACACCTCCAACGGCAATACATCACACTCCACCTCATCAACATACTCGCCAACTGTAAATGGCACACGCACTCGATGTGTAACCTTTAGCATACCGCAACTATTCAACCACTCGAGATGCTTAGGTTCAGGAATACGCCAAGTGGACAACCCCAACGATGTCACCATTGCCTTGCTTATGCCATTGGTACATCTACCACCATCGATCATCAGCTTGCACGCCTTGCCCTTGATCATGCATTGCGTCTGAAATAAATTCCAACGTTGTCCTTTATCAATGGTCATGCAAGCATCATCACGTACTCGTTTGAGTTGCACATTCAGCCCGCTCAACGGTACATGTTCTTCCACCTTGTCAACAGCAGCAATTTTTACCTCGACAGGAGCTATTATTGGTGCTACCTCGTTGACCTTCTCCACCTTGGATAATGGTTGTGTCCTTTTAGCAACATCAGTCACCCGTTGCACAACCCTAGGTGGCTGCTTGACGACAATCACCTTGGCCCCTGTACTAGGTACCATGTTACTAGAAGGCATAAAACACGCATGCAGAAATTTCTTGAAGGCCTCCCAAGTTGCATAAGTAATGCCCTTCGCCATCTCCTCAGACCACCAACTAGCCACATCTGCATCCACACGCTGGTGCGCAAGAACAAGTTTAGAATAGTCTTATAACTCGCTCTCATATCTATATCATCGTTTGAACCCAAGTTGCATGTGAACTTCCCAACTTCGGTATTCTTCGGATGTTGCACAACTGTCCAGTCTCCATGTAATTTTAGATGAATCATATGGCACGCCATGCGTGATATCGAGATAGTCATTGAATATATCACCTGACTTTCTGCCGGTATGACACCTTTGACCGTAATAATCTCCAGAAGAATAGTCCATTTTGTTTTCACGTATATGCACAGAAAAAGCTGGGTCCAATCCGATATGTACGTAACAAACCGTGTCAAAAAAAAAAAAAAATCCTCACGTCACCACAAATTTCGAACCCAAACCGAATTTGTCCTTTCCTTTTCTGTCCGAGAATTAATTTCACAAAATCCGGAACAAATTAAATCCGTCTCTTCCTTCCTTTTTCTGGCTCGAATTACACGGAAACAAAATTTCCAAACGTAAACAACGTTACCAGAAAATTCGGATCTGATTGCACCGAATTTGTACTTTCCTTTCTGTCCAGAATTAATGCCACCAAATCCGGAACAATTAAATCCGGGATTTTCTCTTTTGCTTCTAATCCGAATTCTCCTGCACGTATCAAACAGATCTGATCCTTCCTTTCCTTTCATATTTCTTTTTCTTTGCCAAAACTAACGCAGGAATTAAGGAAATTGAGATGCGCACGATACCTTTGCAGCATACGCGCACACCCGTATCCGTATGTCCAACTCGAACCACGAAAACAGGAACAACCCCAATGGTAGCGATTTCGATCTGGAATTCATCGTCTGCCTATCAACTCACCGAGATGGAACCAAGTCGCCACCAGAAAACTTCGTCCTTTTCAACTCTCCAAGATGCGACAACGCGCCAACTCGTTGATCCAACACTTCCCAGCAAAACCAATCTACAAGTTTAGACAAACCAGCAAACCGATCTCAATGGGACAAACTCACGGTGATCAACCCAGTAATCTGATACCACATGATAAGGATCAAACCGATGATCCTCGAGTTGTTGCCCAATCGACAATGAGACAGCAAACTATCTAATCACGGGATCAATCCACGCAACCTGAAGATGAGGAACGAATCCACGCAACCTTGTCGACACCGTTGCCATCTACACCGCCAACCTCACTCCAAACTTATCGGTGCTACGGTGCTACCATTGTCACGCGCACCACCAAAATCGCCTCCAAGGCCAACCACTCCGCGCAACCATCTTTGCATTTGTAATTCTTGCTCACGCCCAACTCCAAAGTGTTGACATCGTACAAAATGATCTTTTGTACTGGCTCCCACGTCAATCTGTGCTCCTAAAGCAAGATCTTGTGCTTTCATACCATTTTTTGTCTCCTTCACCCCTCCTCTTTGAGTTTTATTTATTTCTCCTTGACCACTAGCAACTCTCTTAGGGCTTCCTTTAAGGTCCAGATTCACCCCATTCTTGGCTCATTCATGTGTTTTCTTGAAATCTTGCGAACCGAAAATGGCCTAATTAGTTTTTGTCGAGATAAGCATGAAAGATATGCCAGATTGTTCCAGAGAAGAAAAATGTTAGCTATGCTTCTGTCACATTACCAATATTCTCACATTTTGGATTCATATTATATTTGCCTTTTACGACTGTGAGTGCACATCCTTACTATCGATAGTTACCATCTAATTGCACGCAAAACGACTCTAATTTTTTTGTACTTCCTCCGATTCAAAATAAGTGTCATTTCAAAACTGCGACACAAACTATGGATCAGAGATAGTACATGGTTCTATGGTACTCCTACCCCACAGTTTTTATTTATTTCATAATCTACCGACTGATTAGGTAAACAGGATTATCACAATCCACCACAACGTCAAACATAGCTCACGATTCAGTCCCACACTCCTGATAAAGAACGTTGAAATACCCTAGACAAACCCTCGCACGTTAGGGCAGCTCCAACGGTCTCCCGCATACGGACAGGGCCTGTCCTAATCTGTCCTTCCGGACAGAGGAGCTGCTCCAACGGTCCGGCGCAAATGGACAATTGTCCGCGCGGACATGTTTTTGGCCCCAAACCTGGCCCAAGTTTGGTCCAGGTTTGGGGAAGAAAAGGGACAAAAGATGTCCGCTCTGTCCTCCTCCCTTGTCCGGCCTGGCCCAGCTGCCAGCGAAATAAAACTCTATCTTCTCCACTCCCCACCTACCACGCCTTCTCTCTCCTCTATCTCACTACCGCCGGTCTGCTCCGGCCGCTCGGACGGGGAGGTGGCCTTCGGCGCCGGCATCAAGAAACGCTGTAGCATGTGCTTATCCGCCACGGCGACGCCATCTAGCAGCGGAAGCAAGCGCTCGTCCTGGGAGCGCGCTGGAGGCGCTCCGCCAGGTCGATCAGCCTCTCGGCCGCGACCTCGTCCTGGGCGACGCCGTGCAGCTCCGTGACGGCAACGCGCGCTGGGCTGGGCGCGTGCGCGTGGAGGAGCTACTGGCGGTGACGCGCACGGACGCCACCCACATCTAGCTACGAGCTGCTCTCCGTGGCCAATCGATCGATCCATTTGAGCCGAGCCGTGGCCAAATGGTTAGCTAGCTGTGGCCAAGCGAGGACCGAGGAGGACAAGCACGGCGGCGTGCTCCAAGCGGAGCTCCTGGCGGCGACTCCCGCGCACAGACGTATTCAGAGCTGCGTCAGCGTTCACCTTGGGCTGCGTCGGCCGGCGGTGGCCAGATCGACGCTGTCGATGTTGCTGCGCCACGAACGAGCTGGAGAGGCCGAGGCCATCAAGTACCAGCCGCGCCGCCCCACGCCGGAGTGCTGGATGGGGACGGGCTGGTGGAAGTGTTCGAGCTCGCCGGCTCTCCGGCCGGCGGCCGCGCAGCTCGACAAGGCCGGCATCGCACCGGGTGGAGCGGCTCCCGTCCCGCCCAAGCAGCAGCAACAGCGCGAGCTTGAAAGGCATGGCATCCATGCGGCAGGGCAGCTAGCAGGCTAGCAACACACGCCGACGAGTTCGTGTTGCTACTACTAGTTCGTGCTGTGGCCGAATGATGCTAGCTCAAGTTGAGCTGCTGCAATAAAATAAAGGAAATTGTCCGGGGCAAAATTTGCGGGGTGCCGTTGGGTGCACCCCTACCCCAAACCGGACAAGGACACAAAATGTGTCCGTGGTCCGCCCCAAACGAACAAAATCTGTCCGATTTTGGTGTCCGTTTGCGTGCTATCGTTGGAGATGCCCTTATAGTAGCTGTTGTGACTTGTGTGCATTGCATACAGCACGCGCACGGGTAGTGAAATTGGACATTCTCCTTTGAGTTTTGGGTGGGATAGCAGAGAAGCGTTTTGGCTCCCGGGAGCACATGCTCCCGGTATGTTCAAAAAATTTGAACAAATTGAAAAATGTTCAAAAAAATCCGAAAAAAATCATGCACGTACCTGACAATGTCACGCACGACCGTGTCAAATTTCGCACCGAAACGACATCGTATGCGCCCTGTGCAAAAATGACAAAATTTCTGTCAGAATATCTCATATTCTGACAGAAATTTATTCTGACAGAAATTTTGTCATTTTTGCACAGGGCGCATGCGATGTCGTTTCGGTGCGAAATTTGACACGGTCGTGCGTGACATCGTCAGGTACGTGCATGATTTTTTTCGGATTTTTTTGAACATTTTTCAATTTGTTCAATTTTTTGAACATACCAGGAGCACATGCTCCCGGGAGCCAAATTGAATTCCTGGTGGGATAGTCCATGGTACGGGCAGAAACCAATTGCCAGCCAGAAGTTCCACTGGATTTATGGCGCCCACTAACCAATCTCCCCCTCCATAGTCAAAACGCACCCCTCCCCCTCCACCATTATCAGTTTTCCCCCTGTGCGCTTGCCCGGCTGGCTCGCTGTCTTTCTGTCTGTCTCCTGTCTCTCTCGGCGCAGAGGTCAAACCAAAAGCCGCACACACACCACCGCCCGCTCTCCAATGGCGGCTCCCTCTTACCTTCAAAACCACCTCCCATTCCCCGCACTCTTCCTCTCGTTGCTCTACTAGGTCTGGTCAGAGAGAAGGGGGATATACTTCGTATAGTGTGAGACCCTGAGGAGGTGAATCTGCCGAGTGCCGGCGCAAATGGAGGGGATGTGGAGGAAGGCCAAGAAAGCGCTGGGCATCGGCCTCTGCGCGCACCTCCCGGCCGTGGAGGGCGACCAGCAGGACTGCGCCAGCGAGCGCCGCGCGTCCGATGCGTTCTCCCAGGACTCGGCGGCGGCGCTGGCGGCGGCGCACGCGTCCGCACCCAACACGCCGGCGCAGGCGGACGCCGGTGCGCTGCTCCGGAGGTCCAAGTCTGGGGCCAAGTCCTCAAAGGTGAGGCCTTTTTTCCCGCTCTCCCCGTTCATGTTGTCATTCCGAGTTAAGATTTGTCCTTGGTTTGCGTGCGCGGGAGCTGGGGACGCTACTGCTAGATGTGAAATGCTGCGGTGACATGGGAGGTTTGCCCTACCATTGGTTGGGTTCAGGTGGTGATTGGGGCAATGTGGCTTCACCGGTGAAAGATTTAGGTCCAGATGTGGTTCTTCTTGTGGGCGGTTTTTGGTTGGAGTGATGGGCGTTTCGTTTCGGTTTTAGTATATTGTTTGCGTCTATCAGTCTTGCATGCATCTGGTTTTTTAATCCTACCATGTTTTTGTCTTGAGCTCCACCTGTACTAAGTTGGATTTGCCATCTGTTGTTCTTTTCTGTAGTTGAAATAATTCTTATGATATTTCTTCCTGTCTCCGAGGAAACACGGACTCCGCAGATTTTCACAGAAAATTTCCATCTGTGTATTTGATGATTTTGTCGAACTATTCCTTTTTGAAATTATTCGAGGAGAATATCCCAAAAGAAATTGCACATGTCATTGACAAAATGATGCTGTCTTTTTGGCCATCTCCTATACCATTCATAGCTTAACGTAAGCTTCATTTCCACTGCCTCTACTTGTTCCTGCCCGAAAGGGAAAGTTGGCCTCTTTGGTCAACGATATCCACATGGTCACGTGTATCATCTTACTATCACGTTTCTTAAATTTTCTCAAGTTAAAATTTCCAACTTTAGCTGTTATCCATTACAAGGAATGCTGAATGGCCACCCTTGCATTGGACTTTATTGGTACTTTTATATATTTTTTATCTTGTATTACTAGTTGTCATGGCAAGCTCGTGATTTCTTTGAATGGTCCAAGATCTGAATTTTTCCTGCATAAGCAGTATTTTTTTGTATGTGTGGTGATTGACGATTCGTTGATGCCTTTATCGATGGGTTCACACCTTTCTTATTTAATAGTAGTGCGTCTGACTCGGTGAGATTTTGTGTATGGAAATGCTCAACATTGACCATCAACTTCACGAGGATCTCCTCAGTAGGGTTGACATTTATCAGCGTGTTGTGAGCCAGACGGTTCTCATTTTTCTTGCCCTGGTCAGAACTAAAAAGTAAAGACTAAACCATTTGAGAGAATAAACACTAGGTTCATTATTCATCGTGATGCTTAGACTAACCATAGTGGGAGTAACATAGGTGGTAAACATACATGCCACATAGACAAAAAAAAGATGACGTGGCAAGTAATTAAAGAGGAGAGCGACAAATAGAGTAACATAATATGTTACCATCACATAGTGCTTCACAATGAAAAATGACTATAAAGTAAAAAATGAAGTTCTCTATGTTATCACACGTACTATGACGCTACCCGCCATGAAAATAGTAACATAGACTAGTAACCTATTATCTTACTATAGTATAAGTTACTCCCAACGATGACCAGCCTTACATTACTCATTACTGCCCTTGCAAACCCTAAATCTGCAATGTTTTCAAATCCCCTGCCTGTGTTGCTTTGAAATTCATTTGTAATATGTTCTTTTTTTGTAAAGAATCTAACTGTGACAGTGTCAGGAAATGATGTCTAATTAATGTCTTTCTAACAACCTGTTTAAGAGTTGACAAACTATACCATCTATGAAACCATAACGAAAAGTGTGCTGATTCCATTTTTTTTGTGGCGTGGACACTCCTAGATAAAAACAGTTAGGACCTAGCTCTATATGGATGGTTATGAGCAATTCTGCGTTGACTCTGACATTTGTGGTAGGTATTGGTCCAGAAAGTCTTCATTTTGCCATTTTATGCTTTGTTCAAAACCAGCAACAGTTCACAACTTCACATCTTTATCTCAGTGCTGATTAATTGTGGATGTCAGTTGAATCTGATCCTGGTTAGTCAAAATCCTAAAATAAACCCAAACTCGTTAGCCTTTGTAACGTATTGGAATTTACCTTTTCATGTGAGGTTCTATTAGGTTTTCTACTTTATAATTTAATAAAAAAGTAATGAAGTAGTACCATCCTTTGGAAGTCCCTTGTGGCCTTGTCCTTTCCTCAATTTTTAGGAAGAGTGAACAAATGTATGGTTCATTGCCAGTATGCTTTGGTGGGAATTATAGGTAAAATTGGATGCTGTTGAGACAACCTAACTATAGAGGGGTTGGGGGGATATACAACCATGCAGTGCGGCCTTGAATAAATGCGTCAACTGCATGCATGAGGTGGATACATAGCTGCAGATCTACAAGTAGGTCGAGATAAGCTCTGGTTTGTTGTATGGTCAACCTGTTGAAATAAATTTATTTCAAAAGATTTGGTGGTTCTTGTTGAGATCATTCATTCACCAGACAGTAGGCTAGTTAACGAAGGTAGGTTCTTGTTAGCAGTCCTACCATCCTTAAAGGCATGTAACAAACCATTCTAACATTTAGTTGAATGGATTAGATCATGTGCTGAACCAGGAGTACCTTGTAAGCTCTTTGATTTAGGGTAAATCTCTCATAATATTTAAAATGTTCCAGTATCAGCATATTGCTTGTAAAAATTAACTCTATCATATGATGGGTCTGCTCAGCTAGAGTGCTAGAAAGAATGACTAAATATAGGTCTGTGCGCTGGATTGATAAATAGATGTAGATAATGATGTATAGGGCATATGATGTGGGTGTCTTGCTGGACAAAGGCTTTTCAACGAGACTTGATTAGTACCATTGGGATGCCAAATGATTGAAAGTAATGCAGAGATTTGTCAATTGCCACTTCAACTATGCAATATTGCCAAACATGGATGATATATAGAAATGGATGTGTACATTTTGCAATATTGGCATCAATCTTTTCTTAACCAGGTACCTTGTTTGTGTTTATGCTGTAAATATTTCAACTGATCATTGTTTTCTGAGATCATGTCTCCGTAACTGTTGAAAATTTCCTGTGTTACTTCTGTTTGGCTGTAGCTAAGGGATTAATTCCGAGGACATATAATTAAATTAATGCATCTTCTGTTTCTTTTCAACAGAAAACATGCGCAATATGTTTTGATTCCATGAAGCCAGGTCACGGCCAAGCCCTCTTCACTGCTGAATGCTCTCACATGTTCCATTTTCACTGCATCTCCTCCAGTGTAAAACATGGAAATTATGTATGCCCAGTTTGCAGAGCAAAGTGGAAAGAGATACCGTTTAATCGCTCGCTATCTTCCATTGTTCCTCGTGGAAGAAGTGGGTTGAATGTGAACCAAGCTCGATTACCCCAACAAGATGGCTACATGGCTCTTCTCCGACCGGTTCCAAACCGCCAGCGAGAAGCACCCGCCTTGCGTACTTCTGAGCCACTAGAGTTCAACGATGACGAACCTTTGCAGCTGATGGAGGTTGCTAACAGTTGTGATGTTAGATCTAGTAGAACTGTGGAAATGAAGACATATCCAGAGTTCTCGGCCATTCCACAGTCATCATCTCAAGATGATTTCGCTGTTCTGATCCATCTGAAGGCCCCATGTGCTAACCGAGAGCAGGTCACGAGCAGACCAGTTAATGCATCCTCAGATGGGTATCCTTCATCTCGTGCTCCTGTTGATCTTGTTACCGTGCTTGATGTTAGCGGCAGTATGGCAGGAACCAAGTTGGCATTGTTAAAGAGAGCAATGGGTTTTGTTATTCAACACCTTGGTCCATCTGATCGACTTTCCGTCATTGCTTTCTCTTCTACTGCCAGAAGGCTGTTCCATCTCCGGCGAATGTCACATTCTGGGCGCCAGCAGGCCTTGCAGGCTGTCAACTCACTTGGTGCCGGTGGTGGCACAAATATTGCTGATGCCCTGAAGAAAGCTGCTAAGGTTATTGAGGACCGCAGTTATAAGAATCCAGTATGCAGTATAATTCTGTTGTCAGATGGTCAAGATACCTATAATATTTCCTCAAATGTTAGGGGAACTCGGCCTGATTATAGGTCACTTGTTCCATCCTCCATTCTAAATCACACTGTTGGCATAGCGCCTGTCCATGGGTTCGGTTTTGGAGCAGACCATGATTCAGAAGCTTTGCACACAATCGCCGAGGCCTCTGGTGGTACATTTTCATTTATCGAGGATGAAGGTGTGATTCAGGATGCATTTGCTCAGTGCATCGGTGGGCTCCTCAGCGTTGTTGTTCAGGATATGCGCTTAACTGTGGAGTGTGTGCATACTGGTGTTAAGCTTCGTTCCATCAAATCTGGTAGTTACTTGAGTAAGGTGGCTGGAGATGGGCGAAATGGTTCGATTGATGTTGGACATCTCTATGCTGATGAGGAGAGGGACTTTTTGCTGTCTGTGAGCCTCCCACAATCCCGTGAACAGACCACACTTTTGAAGGTTGCCTTTTCGTACAGAGATCCGGTTACAAATGAAGGTGTCAAGATCCAAGGCTACGAGGTGAAGATCCTGAGGCCAAAATCACCCACGTCCGAACCTGTTTGCATGGAGGTTGATCGTGAGAGGAACCGAGTCCGTGCCGCCGATTCTATTGAGGCTGCAAGAGCTGCTGCCGAGAGAGGTGCTCTTTCTGATGCAGTGGCTATCCTTGAGGACTGCCGAAGGATATTGTTGGAGTCCTTTTCAAGCCAGAATGGGGACCGTTTATGCATGGCCCTTGATGCAGAGCTGAGGGAGATGCAAGAGAGGATGGCTAGCCGGCAATGCTACGAGGCATCTGGGAGGGCATACCTGCTGTCCGGACTGAGCTCGCATTCTTGGCAGAGAGCCACGGCGCGTGGTGACTCCACAGACAGCAGTACACTTGTCTACTCCTATCAAACACCATCCATGGTTCAGATGCTGCAGCGCTCGCAGAACCAGTGCCCCTCACCTCAGGTGCCAAGGCCACAGATCATCGTACCAACAAGGTCATTCATGCAGAAACCTCAGCCAAGGTAGAAGGTAGCTCGGCTGTTATCTTGTGAAGCAAGCACGTGGATGACGGTGGAGAAATAACATTGGTCTCATTTGATGCTTTAGTAGGTCGATTTCTTGTTCGAGTCGTGGTGGCGGTATACCGGAGATGGTGGGGCGGGCTTTGGAGGTATAAATATGTTCTGGGGGGTATACTGGAGAGAGCGAATGGGGGGCGCTTTGGTGGTAAATACATTGTGGGGGGTATACTCCTGTGGTGTGAAGGAATAAGGTGTGGGGCTGGAGAAATGGTATAATGTCTTCAAGGGGGAAGAACGGTCTAGGTAGGTAGGTAGCTAGGGCAGTTCGTCACCAAGTTTCCTTACTGATGAACTATTTTCATTTGGTAATGTAGATAAGCGGGTGTGGTCTGAGTGGCATGTATCATGGAACCTTGGGAAATTTTGATATTGGTGCAATGTGATGCAATTCCATGGATCCTGATTGTTAATTCGACAATTCCATTCACTCTTTGTTAGTAGCTGATGCATGGCATTGAGGCGCATTGCAAGTTATCAAGTGTTCCGTTGATTTGATTTTGCTCTGGTCCTTTTATTTTCTGCATTGATGATGGGGGAACGTTGGTCCGACTGTTCTCCTGTGCGTATTCGCTCGTTGAAATAACGTTGTAGTTATGCACCACCTGAATTGGCTCTAGTTGAGGAAAGCATCTATATATTGGAGGGAGGCGATTTGGTGCCCGGGCACACCTGCTCCCGAAATCGTGGCCGTCCAGGATGCTTTGTGATTCGTTTTCTGACGCGGGCACATGGTGCTCTGCACGTCCAGTTTAAAAAACTGCTGACGAGCACAGATCTCCAGCCGAAAGAAGGGGCAGGATATCGGGAGCACCTGTGCTCGGGCACCAAATTGGATTTCCGTTATATATTGACTATATTGAGAACGTGTTTCAACTTGTGAAGTCCTTAACTAAAGAAGGCAGACTCAACTCATAGTTGAAGAATAACATAAGGTTGGGCTCTGGATTCCTTGGCTTTATTATATTACCTCTTCTGTCTCCGTTCAGGTGCACACGTTTTTAAGGTCTAAACTTGATCTTGAATTTGACTGATGAAATATATATTACATGTCAAGAAAATTATATCATTGACTTATATATTCAAAAGTTTTTAATAATGGCATAAGTTTTATAACAAGAGGCACGTCTATTATTGATCAAATTATTTTTTAGTGTTTATCTATACTATTATTAAAAGAGCAAACATGTGTTGATACATTAAATCTAATCCGTTTAATATATGATCAATGGTCTGGATCGCTCCAATGTTTGACAACTCAACACACCTTTTCGTTTTGATGGTAATTACAATGATTGCCACCGCTAAAAGAAACGGTTCCTTAATTAAAAAAACCGCCTTCCTCGCCTCGGTCCTCTTGCCTCCTCGATGGCAGCGGGCGGCGGCGCTCCGACGGCTACCACCGCGCTCCTGCCTCTCCACTACGAGCCACGGCCGGGCCAGCGACATCGTGCATGCTGCTGACGGACACGGGCAACCACAAACCAGCGCCTGCTCCCAGTCAACGACTCAACGGCGACACAGGAGCTCAATCGATGTTTTTGAACGTGAGCTCAATCGATGTTGAATACACGTATACAATATATATACTTGATGGACGTATGCGCACGAGTTGGAACCTCGGCCACTCGAGATGTTTGCTTGTGTGCCCATAGACCGTGGCCGGCACCTTGCTCGACGGCGTCCTCTGCTTTTGTTTGGCTAAAGACACTACAAATTCGTCTAGACTCTTTTGTTAATGATGTTAACTGCCTTTTGTGCTTCTGATTATTATGGTACAAATTCCAATAATAAACAACTCAAACGTCTACCAAATATTATGAATCATTCTCATTTATCATGTTCTTGTTGATGTGATTTTAAATACTGTCCTATTATCATATACAAATCTCGAAAATTTGGCACCGCGAAGAAAAATATTTTCCTTGTAGAACCTACGGCCTGAAACACCTGTTTTGTTAGACTTTGCTCAGATTTGCAATGCATGGCCAAGTCAGCTTATGTTGACAGCTTCTTGAAGGCATGTTTTCTTGGTTAATTGCATGACATGATAATGTGGTGTCGCTGAATGGCAAAGCTACTCATGCGGTGGACTCATTTATCGGACATTTTGTGAGCCACACACACTGCGTGATGATTGATGTTATAGTAATGTATTCAAATTTTGAATTTTACTTAATGTTGTTGTAGTATATTATGTTTTTCAAATAATGTACAAAATAATACTAGGAAAGTTGGCAATTAGCCCTTCTAGATGAAAACATTGTGCAAATAATTGATTATTTTTTGGCTTAAGAATTATTTGTGTACATCGGTATTTTTTAAAATCAGACTAATTTTTGTATAAGTATTAGCCGACACGTGCATTGCACGTGCAATATTTTTGACTTGTAAATTGTCCCCTTTAATTGTGAAAATGTGCGTTGCACGTACATGCCAACTAGTAAAGTTAAAAAAACTAAAAGCGAGACGCCACATAAGTGCATCCACAACGGGACGCTTCAAAGAGGCCGCCAGAGTTAGAATCCTGGTCCGCCGGCGATTTGCTACGTGCGTTCCGGGCGTCCGACGCCAATTGTGTCGGGGCGCGGCTAGCTTGCGCGTGCGCGCGGTTTCCGACCAGGTTTTTTTGCTAATTAAGGAAATGTTACGTATGTACAGGTTACCTAATTAGGAAACGTCCTATTCCCTTTACGTGCGCGTTCTGCCAGGCTGGCTACCAACCTGTCACGATGCTATTTCGTGTCCTGCGCGGCGCGAACAAATCTTTTCCCTTTTTCCTATTCACTTTTGGCACGCACAGACTCTTTTTGGCGCGCACAGGCTTCTGTGATGCAGAAAGGAAATTAGAGGAAACACAAAATTTGAATATCCATCGAAAATTCTGGATGCAAAAATCAATTCCCTTTTTGGGCAAAGGATTTTTTAGGGTAAAAAAAATGGGAGGGACGTAATAAATTCCACTTCCAACTAGTAGAAAAATTCTATTCAAATAAAGAACTCCACTTCCAACTAGTACAATCTATTCCCTTTGAGATGAAGATTAAGAGGAAAACAAAAAATTTGAATTTCCATCGAAAATCTGGATACAAAATCAATTCCCTTTTTGGGCAAAGGATATTTTAGGGTAAAAAAAATGGGAGGGAGGTAACAAATTCCACTTCCAACCAGTACAAAAAATTTATCCAAATAAAGAGGTCCACTTCCAACTAGTAAAAAACTATTCACTCTTTAACTGACATTGAAAATCAAAAATAGTGCAGTGGCTAAACAAAATTGCCACTTCAAAAAAAGGTTTTTAAAAAGTGGTGAGAATTACTCTCATTTTCACAAAAAATGCATAAAAGAAACACATCAATTGTTCGATAAAAAATCGATAAAAACTTCCCAGCATCATTAACAACTTCCTCACTTAAAATAGCATCACACAATTCACATTTCGTAGACCCATAACTTATAAGTAGTACTGAAGTATTTCAAACCAAAAACAGTACACTTAGCATCCACCGTGGAGTTCATAAAAGATAGACATATTTTAGCAGTCCAGAAAAAGGAATGAACATTCCTTAACATACTTATCTTCCACTTAGTGGTCTTCAGTTGACACTTCACAGGAGTTCAACAGTGAGCTCGAGTTTATTAAGTCTTGATGGAGGAAGATGAACATATAGATCTGTCCTTCTGTCATCTTGAAATCATAACAGCTGCAGCCCATTGGTGACTCTAGGTTAATAGTGCCAGAAACAATGCTTGTACGTCACACGTCAGTTGGGAACCCAAAGAGGAAGGTATGATGAGTGCAGCAGTAAGTTTTCCCTCAGTATGAAACCAAGGTTTAATCGACCAGTAGGAAAACGAGGTTTGCTTCGAAGGTGTTGGTGAAGGAGTGTAGTGCGGCGCAACACCAGGGATTCCGGTGCCAACGTGGAATCTGCACAACACAATCAAACTACTTTGCCCCAACTTAACAGTGAGGTTGTCAATCTCACCGGCTTGCTGAAAACAAAGGGTTAAACGTATCGAATGGAAATGATGTTTTTTTGCATAAAACAGTAGAGAACAATGATTGCAGTAGATTGTATTTCAGATGTAAAAGAATGGACCGGGGTCCACAGTTCACTAGTGGTGTCTCTCCAATAAGATAACTAACATGCTGGGTAAACAAATTACAGCTGGGCAATTGACAATTGATAAGTGCATATAACATGCATGTGTGAACTGTGATGTCTACTATGAGATTCATTTGGGCATTACGACAAAGTACATAGACCGCTATCCAGCATGCATCTATGCCTAAATAGTCCACTTTCCGGTTAACATCCGTACCCCTTCCAGTATTAAGTTGCAATCAACAGACAATTGCATTAAGTAATGTGCGTAATGTAAACAATACATTCATCCTTGAATAAAGCATTGTTGTTTTACCCCTAGTGGCAACAACACATCTACAACCTTAGAACTTGCTGTCACTATCCCAGGTTAAATAGAGGTTGAACCCAACTATCATGCATAAATACCCCCTCTTGGAGTTACAAGTATTCACGTGGCCAAGGCTTCAACAAGTAACGGAGAGCATGCAAGATCACAAATGACATAGACATGATAATATAATATTCAGCTCCACATAGGTATCAATATAAGTCAGATCCCAACAAACACAACATGTAGCATTACAATAAGATGATCTTGATCATGATAGGCAGCTCACAAGATCTAAACATGATGGCACAAGTGGAGAAGACAACCATCTAGCTACTGCTATGGACCCATAGTCCAAGGATGAACTACTCACGCATCACTCCGGAGGCGGGCATGGCGATGTAGAGCCCTCCGGTGATGATTCCCCTCTCCGGCAGGGTGCCGGGAAGAGCTTCAGAAACCCCCCGAGTTAGGGTTGACGACGGCGGCGGCAACGAATATGTTCTGGATGAAAGGCTCGGTGTTTTAGGGTTTTCGCGTCTCGGGGAATAAATAGGCGAAGGGGCGATGTCGGCGGACCCCCGAGGGGCCCAAACCACACACAGGCGCGGCTGTGGGCCCAGCCGCGCCACCATGTGGTTTGGCCACCTCGTGGCTCATCTTCGTCTCTCCTTCGGACTCCGTGTACGTGCTGGAAAAATAGGGACTGGCCTTTTGTTTCGTGCAATTCCGAGAATATTTCCAGAAGTAACTTTCTGAAACCAAAAACAGCAGAAAACAGGGAACTGGCACTGTGGCATCTTGTTAATAGGTTAGTCCCAGAAAATGCATAAAAGTGATACGAAGTGTATATAAAACATGTAGCAAATGGTATAATATAAGCATGGAACAGCAGAAATTATGGATACGTTGGAGACGTATCAAGCATCCCCAAGCTTAGTTCTACTCGTCCTCGAGTAGGTAAAACGATAACAACAAATAATTTCTGAGGAGACATGCTTTCACACAATCTTGATCAATATATTGCAAGGCTCATGTCATGAATGAAGTGACTCAAAGCAATGATCTATAGTTTGCTAACAAATAGATAAAGAGTAAACAATGAATCATATAAGCAAAAACTTTTCATGAATAGTACTTTCAAGACAAGCATCAAAAAGTTTTGCATAAGAGGTAACTCATAAAGCAATAGATTCAAAGTAAAAGGCATTGAAGCAACACAAAGGATGATTAAGTTTCAGCATTTGCTTTCAACTTGTAACATGTATATCTCATGGATAGTTGTCAACATAAAGCAATATAACAAGTGCAATAAGTAAATATGTAAGAATCAATGCACACAAAGTTGACACAAGTGTTTGCTTCTAAGATAGAAAGGAGTAGGTAAACTGACTCAACATAAAGTAAAAGATAGGCCCTTCGCAGAGGGAAGCAGGGATTAAATCATGTGCTAGAGCTTTTTAAGTTTTCGAAAGCATATAGAGAGCACAAAATAAGTATTTGAGAGGTGTTTGTTGTTGTCAACGAATGGTAGTGGGCACTCTAACCCCCTTGTCAACCAGACTTTCAAGAGCGGCTCCCATGAAGGACGTTATTCTACCAGCAAGGTAGATCATCCCTCTTCTCTTTTGTTTACACATGTATTTTAGTTTCTTTATAGATGACACTCCTCCCAACCTTTTGCTTACACAAGCCATGGCTAACCGAATCCTCGGGTGCCTTCCAACATTCACATACCATGGAGGAGTGTCTATTGCAAATTAAGTTGCTTACTGATAAATCAGGGCAAAACATGTGAAGAGAATTATTAATGAAAGTTGTAATTAATTGGGGCTGGGCACCCCGTTGCCAGCTCTTTTTGCAAATTATTGGATAAGCGGATGTATATGCCACTAGTCCATTGGTGAAAGTCTGTCAGAAGTAAATGACAAGATTGAAAGATAAAACACCACATACTTCCTCATGAGCTATAAAACATTGACACAAATAAGGAGTAATAAAGTTTTGAATAGTTTAAAGGTAGCACATGAAATATTTACTTGGAATGGCAGGAAATACCACATAGTAGGTAGGTATGGTGGACACAAATGGCATGGGTTTTGGCTCAAGTTTTGGATGCACGAGAAGCATTCCCTCTCAGTACAGAGTTTAGGCTAGCAAGGTTGTTTGAAGCAAACACAAGTATAAACCGGTACAGCAAGAATCACATAAAAACATATTGCAAGTATTATAAGACTCTACACTGTCTTCCTTGTTGCTCAAACATTTTACCAGAAAATATCTAGACCTTAGAGAGAACAAATATGCATCCCAAGTCTCAACAAGCTCTACGGTAGTTCTCCACTACTAGGCTTTAACTACATGATGCAAGAGCTTAAACATGATCTACTTGAGAGCTCAAAACAATTGCAAAGCATCAAATCAAAACAAGACAATGATCTACAAGAATGCATATGTCTTTTCCAATACCAACTACTACATGTAGCATTTTCTTTCTTCCAAACAAACACCAATAATTTATTAAACATAAACTCTCCAAATGATAATATAATGCC